>CP144694.1:32585120-33185120 GCA_036885675.1 Vigna mungo
GCTTAATTATTTTTTTACATTGTTCTTCTTTTTTATTGCAATGTCAATATTTGCTTTCCCCACACCACTAAAATATGATTACCCTTGGTAAAACTCTATAAAGTAATTTAAATAGTTCATGACGATTTGCTCATAACTCGAGAGATATTTTTTTTTTTAATTTAATTTTTCTCCAGCATTAAAAGCCAATTGATTAATGCGTTGAACACAATTTGATATATAATAACCACTTTTTATCCACTTTTCATTAGTCAAATTATCTTCATTGTCGTTGCTTCCTTACAAATCAATTCTCTCACCTTCCTTCCATATCCATAGATTTTTGTTTAGAGTCCAAAATCTCCAAAACTTATCAATCGAATGAATCCCAAAACTTGAAATCCTATTCTCAGTTTTGTTTCCATATCATTCTCATTTTTAAAAATTGTTTTTTATGTACCCTACTCATATTTTGACACGTAATTCGTCTCAAAATGTTATCAAATATTATTGTCAAAATATTATCCATAAATTTAACTCTCACATGTAAAAAAATTAAATACTACATAAAAAAATAAAAAAACTTGTTATTTTAAAGGTTTTTGAACGATGTGAATTTGATCCAGATATCATTAATTAAATCTTTGTAACAAATTTTACCTTTGAAAGATGAATAACTTATATCAAATTCTAATTTGTCTAAATAATTGATTGAGACAAATATAATATGGGGAAAAAAATTCCCTGTAAATTCTTTAATGTAAAAGTTCTTTGTATCAAAAGCTTTTTTTCAATGAATTCTCTTTTTAAAAGACTTCTCATTACTTAATAAATCGTTAAAAAGAAAGTCATCAAAACCCTTCTTAGTAGTATATTAAACAAGAAAATGAAAAAAAAAATAAAAAAAATATATATATATATATATATATATATATGTAGGTTCAAGAAAAAACACTTGACGAAAAACAAGTTGTAAATCTTCTTTGGTAGATCTACATATTTTTTATTTCTGCATAAGAAACTATATACATACATTTGTATATTTTGAGAAATTATATTGAATTTTATATTTATTCTTTCTGACATCATCTTAAGTTTAAGTTGAATAACTTTATTTTATTTATAAGCACTTTTTGTGTACAGGGACTTATAGAATATTCGTTATGTAAAAACTTTGAAAAACCTTGCTAAAATAGTCCTCATTAAAGAATACTCATATAGTTAGCTTAAAAGAATAAGGAAAAAAACAAACCCATGTTATAAAGAGTGATAATTAAATGATCCTAATTCATTGGCTATTTCAGTTTAAATTTTTATATAATCTTATGATAAGAAAAATATAAAAAAAAATGTGTTTTTTCTTCTCACACCTTATTAATTTCTTATCATTTTATTTGAAGTTATGTTAATTTTTGTTTACGAAGATAAAACATTAGTAGACATCTTCCATGCTCTCTATCGTCTTAACATACATCAAACTTTAAGTTTAAAATTACTTTTATTCTATTTGCTCGCAATTAAAAAAAAAAAACTGCAAAAGATATAATTCATCCTCGCCTTATATATATGTTTTAATTAATTAAAAAACAATTTTAGCATTTTCCATATAAATTAAACTTGACTCTACCTGTCTATATATACAGACATATATTTTAAAATTATGCTTTTAGAGAGTTTACCACTTTTTCATGGTTCACAAAAACGTTTACCAATTTTAAAGGGCAAGAAATCAAATGCCACACTTGAAAGTCTAAAAATCTGAATACCAGTACCTGCACTTGATTGTTAGCTGAATTTTCTTTGCTCTAAATTAAACAAGCTATCTTATTTTTAGAAAAATCATTTTATATATTTTTTACAAAATGTTTTAGTTTTATTAGTGTCGTATCCTTTTAATGAATTGTTCTAGACAAATTTATCACTATTATTTGATCTCACCAAGAAAGTTAGTTAAGATTAAATTATTAAATAGTTTAAGAATATGATTACTGAGTTATCACATTATATTTTTTATATATAAATTATCGTAAATATTACAAAGTGGTACACAAATAATGTTCAAAATCCAAATTAAATATTTTTGTTCTCTTATTAGTAAGTCAAACATTTCTCAAAGCGAAGGTGAAAGTTGATTCTGTAAAAACACATTAGAATTGTATTTGATTGTTGAATAGGCAAAGAGAATGTCAGAGTTCAACATTTGAAAGTTAAGAAAACTGTGTGATGTGTCAAAGAAAAGAGAACTAGAAATAGAAAGAGTAGTAGGCATGAAAAAGATGAAGGGAGAAGAAGCTTTAGTGAGAAAGAGAGATATTTTATCATTAGAATGCCAGCCATGGAGCATACACAATCCATGAGATTTGACCATATTAGGCAATAGCTACCCACCATCGTCATTGTCAATCTCAATCTTAATCTCATTAGTCTCAACCCAACCATCAACAATAACACTTACTATTATGTGTTTTTCTCGCGTTTCATTCTATCTATATGCCATCAACAATTTTGACAATACCATTTGAATGTTTCCTCCATCATTTATGCCACCCTATCAAATAGTAAAATCTTAACTTGGAGGGTACACTTCAAAATCATTTTGCAAGTCATTCATGGGATCTAGGACTTATTAAGGTGGGACTAATTGGTGTTTTTTAGTTGCATGCTAGGGATGATCTTTATATATAGGTTAAAAAAAAGGGTAGGATTGTTATTGGATCAATATAACCTCTTATTTTTTTCAATTAAATATACAAACACAAGTTTTTCATTTTTATTATTGAAATCATTATACAGTTAAGCTAGCCAAGTTGACTGAACTGTATTTTAGTCCAAGATAGCCGATTGGCTGAGCTAGTCTAGTGGTTGAGTTGTATTGCAACCTAACATGTTTTTCTTTTCTTTTTATTCCAAACCTATATATAGGTTTAGCTATTCTTTGTAAACACACAAAAACATATGGCGTGTCACACTCTCTCCACCTCGTTGTATACCATAGTGACTCCAATATGGTATCTGAGCAATTCAAAATAGTGTTAATAGAGAGATAGTCTTATGAAACAGAAGAATCAAGATGGTACAACCTATCCATCTTAACACAACCAATCATCTTGTATGAATTATTGTCCTATATCTGACAATACTTAAAGGTAAGAATTATTTTGTATCGTAATATTTACTAATGAAATTTACCGACATATATTTGTTTTGTAATTACCAATGAATTTTTCTTTCGATAATTACTGACGATATAAAATTTCGTCTAGAAATTTAACAACACTATTACTGATGAATTTTGGCTCGTAGAAAATTCGTCGAAAAAAAAGTCGTCAACGAATTTTTTGTTTTTGACGAATTTTAGTTGTCGGTAATACTTGTTTTGTAGTGTCTGCTGCACTAGACTTTCAAAATTAAGGACCTTGGGAGAGGGAAGTACTTTCTGGGTTTTGAAGTGGCTAGGACTAAAAAGGACATTCACTTGTGTCAAAGAAATTATGTGTTGGATATCTTGAATGAAACTGGAATGCTTAATAGCAAACCATGCCAAACTCTTCTCATGAATGATATAAATGCACTTTTGACGTCAACGAACCAACATACAATTTAAACTCTTATCAAAATGCATTTTTGACGTCAATGAACCAACATACAACACAAACTCTTATCGATATTTGACAGGGAAGCTTCTTTACCTTACTAATTTCAGACTCGAAATCAATTTTTCTATTCATTTGCTTAACCAATTTGTGCAAGGGCCAACCATACATCATCACCAAGCCGCTTAACATATTCTTGGATACATAAAGGATGATCTTAGACGTGGTATTTTCTTTCCCACTAACATTGACATCTAGATTAAGAGTTTTAATGACTCGGAATTGGTTGCTTGCCCTAACACTAGACACAATGTTATTGGAAATTGCATCTTCTTAAGGGATACGTTAGTCTTACAGAAATCCAAGAAACATAATACAATTTTCAGGTCCTCCTTAGAAATTGTGTATAAAGCCCTGAACACCACGACTTATGAAATCTAGTGGATTAGTTACCTTCTTCTTGATTTGTAATTTCAAATTGACCTTCCAATCATTCTCTATTGTGATAATCAATCTGTCAAACACATTGCCCATAACCTTATCTTCCACGAATGCACAAAACACATTGATATCGATTGTCATGTGATTTACGTAAGACTATAGAGCATTATGTTCTATCTCTTCCTCATTTATTCCAACAATCAACTCGTTCACGTTTTCTTGAAAGAAAAGAAGAACAAAAAAAAAGGAAATTGATATTATTTATTAAATGTATCTCATTATAGAAGAAAAATGAAAAATATATATGCATGGACTACATAACAAAGATTAAATACAATGTAACTGTTAAGAAGGGTTTATGTAATCAACCACCATAAATTTACGAGTAAAAGCATGAAAAACAGTATTGGATAATGGTTCAGTGAAAACACAAACACCTTAGAATATAACAGAAAGATGAACTAAGTGGAGAAACTTATTTTAAACGTTGTCATGGATAAAGTAAAGATGATGTTTGAAGTGTTTGGATTTGATGTGAAGAAGGAGGTTGACCACAAGGAGAAGATTTTGATTATCTGATTTATGTATGTAAAGAGTATTATATATTATATTAATAAACTAAATGGAACAAGTTAAATTTTGATCAAGAGTTATTTTCCCAACTTGATATATGACAAAAGATAGTATATTCAGTGCTACAAGGATGGTAAAAAGGAGAGGATTTTTATAATAATATTATAAGTTAATTTTATTGTTTTATAATAATAAAAGGAGTAGCAAAATGTAAAACAATATAGTGTTGCAAATGATAGTATATGGAAACTAAATTATGAGAATATGATAATTGTCAACTGATATAGTTTTCTTGCACCACCGAAATTTTACTTCTAATGTTTTCTTCTGATTGATTGATACTATAAATATAATTTTTTTTATTTAAAAAATAATTAAGAGCAAAAGAAATTGATTGTATAAACTCTTTAATTCAATTTGTCCCCTAAGTAATTACCAGTGTCAGGTCCTAAACGGGCTTTCGGTCCAAGTTTTTGGGCTTAAAAACAATATTGGCTGAAAACGAGATTTTGGACTTGAATACGCGGGTTGTTTATTTACTATCGAATAAAAGAAAAAGCTAAAAGGCAAATAAAATATTTTTTCGTTTTAAAAAGTTGAGAACTAAAACATTTATTTTATATAGTTAAAATTCATAATACTTTTTGTTTGTTAATATGTAATTGTCATATCATGATTAATATTTTTAACAAATATTTTTTAAAGTAAAATTATGTCTTATATTTATGATTAAAGAATTATACCGTGATATATTTTTATTTTAGTTATTGATAGACTTTTTTAAAATATCAAATTTAATTTTAAATTGTTGACGTTAAAAAACATGTCAGAATTTTTAAAATAGTAAAAATATTCTCAAAAGTGTTACAGACCCTTTCATTTTTTTACCAAAAAATGTTATTCAAGAATGCGTCTAATTTGTCCATTAACTTAGACTAAAAAAATACTCTTAAATTAAGTAATTAGTCTAGTTATATATATATATATATATATATATATATATATATATATTATGTATCCATACCATTACTATTGTATAAAAAGGAATCTTCATTTATTTTCTATTTAGTATCCTTTAAATAACTGTTATTTAAATTAAAATAATTATTTTATCAAATTTACTCTTTAAGTGATATTTTTTATTTGACTGTTTTTTTAAATTTAATTATTTTTTTAAGTTAAAATAATTATCTATAATAAAATTATAAAAATTATTTATATTTACTCTATGATTATAATAATAATTTTATTATTTTTTATTATCATAAAAAAAAAACATACATAAAGCAGTTAAAGTGAATTTATTGGAAGCATGCTTAAATATTATTATTATCACGTACTTGAATTTTGAAAACAACAAATTGATTCGTGTTTTTTAAGTAAAAAAATGTAACCCCATTTTATCAGCCTTTTTTTAACTCTTATTTGGAAAGAAAAAAAACAAAACAAAAAGGGGCAAAAATAAAGTGGAACGATGCGTTTTAGTTAAAAGCTGAAACCCTGAATAATTTTAGGTTAAGTGGAAACTGGTGGTGTGACCTATATATACCTTGTTCCTCTTCTTCCTTTTCCTCTACAGCGTTAGGGTTTTGTCTCGATCGCAGTTTCTTCCATACTTTCTCGCAAAACCCTCGACGGTGACTGACCGGTGGATCAAGTATGGACAAAAGCATGTTAGCGGATCTGGAATCGCTGCCTGAGGCAGATAGGCAAAGAATGTCTGCCATGATGGAACAGCTCCAAATCCGTGACAGGTTTAATTCCGTTTTGCTTCTCATCACCTTCAGTTTCCTACATTTATTCGTTTTCCATTTTTGGAAACTTGGAATTTGTGTATATTGTATGAGCTTGTGTGTTGATGACTACCTTTTAGATTTGGGGCTTTCATGATAATTTGTTAGTGATGGGCAACACTATTTTTTATATAATATTTGTGTGTGCCCTTTCCATGAAGCCCAGAGTGAAGTTCTCCTTAAAACCAGCGCAGCACACGAATGTTGCTTCTGGACGTTTTGGGAACTACATTTGTTGAAACCGGCGTAGATGGTCTCAAATAAGTTCCATTCAAACACCCTTTACCAGTCTCCATTTTGTAATTACGGGAACTTACTGCTGTGGTTCCTCAAAAAATCTTGGCATAGCTGGTGAAATTGTGGTGACTGGCTGTATTTTGAAAGATTGAGCCATCACTCTGGTATTCTAATTATGAATTTCTTTCCTAAATATCCCAAAAGTTATAAAACTAATATGGTGATGTATTTATGTTTGGTATACATGGATTAATCATGGAGGGTTTTTCAATACTGGATGAACTACTTGGAATGGTTTCTACTAATTGAAGAGGTTTAACTACATAGCTCATTACTTTATGAGCCCTTTAGGTGATATATAAATTCTATAAGAATGAATTTACTAATTTATTGACAGTCTATTATCTGTGAAAGGTAAATGTTTGAATATATGAACTGCTTTCTGTTTTGAAATTGACATTGTCAATTATGAGATAGCAAATTTTTGTTTAGTTGATGTTTTGCTTTGTATAAGTTGGCGTTCCTGATTAAGATTTATGTTTCATTGCAGTCTGAGAATGTATAATTCACTTGTTGAGAGATGCTTTACTGATTGTGTTGACACATTTAAGCATAAATCCCTGCAAAAGCAAGAGGAATCGTGTGTTCGAAGATGTGCAGAGAAATTTCTGAAGCATTCTATGCGGGTTGGCATGAGGTTTGCCGAGCTCAACCAAGGAGCTGCAACTCAAGATTGATATCTGTCAACTTCTTTAAACGGAGAACTGTTTATCATTATTTTGAATGCACTTTACTTACATTTTTGGACTTGAGAAATGAGATACTGTAGAGAACACTAATTTGAAATTAGTACGCAACAATCCTTGTTAAATAAATTTGTGGTGATACAATCACGGTGCTTTGGAATCCTGACACTTGTTTGAATAAGTTTTTTTAGCTACCTAACTAGTTTTTATCCATTGCGAAGATCATTAATATTAAGGACTTTCCTTTTCCCATTCGGTAAGGTCCATTTCACTCATAACTGGTTCATTACTAAGCAGAAAGCCTATGCCACTAACTGGATTGGATTAGGTGCGTTCAGTAGTATTTATCATTAGGTAAATATGCCCCCATTGATCTCCGATTTATATGTAATTTGTTATCAAATAACGATTTCATTTTTTATTGACATGCTTTTTATTGAGTCGTGCTTCGTTGCTTCGTGATATTTATTTGGGCCTAAGAAAGTTGTATTTTCTTGGCCCCAAAATGAATTTGGGTTCTCTCACTTTTGTAACGGAGTGCGTGTTCTTTAATTCAAGGAATAATGTTCCATCTAGAGAATTGTTTTTGCTTCATGGTTATGGAGGATTATTTTTGTATTTTTTTTGTTACATTGTCTGTAATCTACTCCCTTTCTCAATGTGAAGAAAATGTCTAGTTTTGTTCTTAAAAGTAGTTAAATGACGTAATAAGAATAGTTCATTTGTAATGTCCAGCTTTGGACACAACTCAATCACTTCATAGATTATTTTCTTGCTGCATAGCAATATGCGACAAATATCCTTAGCATAGGAGTTCTTGTTGTGTCATGGAAAGTTTGTATAGCAAATAATACACCTCTCAAAAAGTATCATTAAGGTCAATCATGACTTAAGAAACCAACTTCTTTGTCTTCTCACCTAACCTCAACTACATACCTAATCACTAAAAAACTGATTTTCATAATTCTACATTCCAAAACAATTTTGATTTAAACTATCCAAACAGCAATACAAAAAAAAAAATCACTTTCACTATTAAAAACTTATGTTACTAAAATGAGTTTTAATTATTATTATTAATTATTAACATAACATGTTCATTTGTGGTCCATACTTTATTGATTATATTAACTTCATTTGTTCAAATACAGAATCATATGACAAAAAAAAAATAAATAAAAAATTAAAGACTGCAGAACTAACTGAATTACGTAGTATTGGTAGCAGTGTTTCTGGTAGCGGTGATTGTTTAGCATTAGCACTTTGTTTTTTAAAAAGAAAAACAAAATCATTTATGCTAGAATGATGGCCTTTATGATTAGATATGCTCTTTTGACAAATTTTCACTCGTTTTATTGCACCAACTGTGTAATTATTTTAAAATACCTTATTTATGTTTAAAGATTGCCCTATCAAAATTATCCCTTTTATTATATTTTCATCTGTCTTATTATTTTAAAATAACTAAATATCTTCTTTTTTTTTCTCAATTCACTAGAGGGTTAAATATTTTCTTCCTAATTTCTTAGAGCAAAATTAAAATTGATTTTTTTCTTAAATTTCGGTATATTGTTATTAAAATTTATTTTTGTCCTAAATTTTGGTATAGTGTTATCAAACTTTAAAAAACTAATATATAATTCTTCTAAGAGAATCAAATTTTATCATAAGGATTTAATTGAGATTAATCAATATATAAAGTCCCATTTAAGATTTTTGAATAAATATGAAGATCAAGTGAAAATTAAAAAAAAGTTATTATCGTTAGATTAAAAATGACTAATATTAATTATTAAAATTTAGAAAACAAAATATATCAAAGTTTTAAACATAAACTAAATTCAATTTGATATCCGAGTTTAAAAGACTACAAACATATTTAATCTTTTACAACATAAAAGTAGAGCCGTCACAACCCGCGGGCCAATTCGGCCCGTCACGGGTTTGGGCCGGTTGGGTTTGAAAAATACAATCCACCTATATGCGGGTCAGATTTCAACTCGGCTCATTTAGACCCGGCTCATGCGGGTTGAACCCGTGGTGAGCCGAGTTGGCCCATCAACCCACCTACCTAATTTTATTTTTTTAATTTATTATTTTGTTTATGAAACCCTAAAAAATAAAATACTCTCTTCACTCACTCACTGTGTATACCAAAGAAGAAGCAGGTAAAACACTCTTACTTTTTTCTTCGCTTTTCTCCAGATTTTTGTTTTCTCACTTTTTTTTTCAAAAACCCTATAATGACAAAATATAGGAGTTTGCGAATTTGTTTTTTGTTGTGGGAGATTTGAAGACATGGAATGATTTTTTTCCCTGTTCTGACATACTTATATAAGAGATTGTTCATTTTATTTAAACAATTTGAGTATACATTATTTGAAAAAGCTGCTTTTGATATCTTTGAATTTGGGAAATTATGTTACAAATTAAACTATTAATCTTTTGTTGATGTTGTTGAGTACTCGTTCTTTTTTTATATCTTTGAATTTGGATTATATTGTACTTTTTATTATTATTTTGAATTGTCTTTAACATAATTTTTTGGAAGTGAAATTTGTTTAAATTTAAATTATAAAAAGTTTGTATTTTTTTTATTTTAAAAAAATGTAATTAAATAGTGAGCCAACCCGTTTACCCACCAACCCGTGGTGGGTCGGGCTGGGTTCAAGTTTTTCTGGCTCGCTAATAATTGAGCCGGGTTGGGTTGGCTCACTAAGTGACCAACCCGTTGTGGGTCGGACTGGGTCGGGCCGAGTTACCCGTTTTGACAGCTCTACATAAAAGTTAGTCTTTTAATACAATAAAATTAATTATGTTAAAATTATTTTTTGCTGATTTACTCAAATACAAACTCATTCTAATTATAATTGATTATTGAAATAATAAAAAAATACATATCCAATCACACTAAATATGTAAAAATGGATAATTATGCTCTGCCATTTGTTTAAATATTAATTTTTTTTTAGGTTTTAGTTTGTTATTGTAACATGGCCCATGGCCATGAAGAGAAGCAAAGTGGAGTAGACATCACTAAAATAAAGATAGCACAAAAGGTTAAAATGTAAAGACGGAAAAGGAAAGAATGGAAAAGATAACAAAATATCCTTTATTTTCTTGTTGGAGAGAACAGAGAAAATATTTTTTGTTAATAAAAAAGATTAAAATAATTAAATGATATGAAATAGTGGTACTCTTCTTAATCATTGATAATACTAATTGTACAGTATGATATCAGGGCCGAGCGGTTACGATATATCTTAGAATAAACAAGAATATCTTATTAAAGATATTGATAAGCAGAAGATAAAATAATCAAAGGATAATCAAGAATATCTATTTAAAAATATTTAGCAACTAACCAGATTTTCAGGTAAGTCTGTTTATATTATATTCTGTTTATATTTTATTCTGTTGGACTTATATCAGTTTAAGGTCCATGAGAAAAATTATAAATAGAGAGCCAGGGCCACAAGCCAGGTATCTTCGAATCATCTTCCAATCACGCTTCACTCACATTCTCACTCATACAAAATATTTAGCATACTTTCTGCTATAATCACACTGCTAATTCTCTCCCATAGAGAATCATTGAAATTCTCTCCTACTGAGAATCTGTCATTCACGTCTAACTTGAGCGTCGGAGTGCCTTTTCAGGTACCTCCCACCCTCGGTCAAGACTTGAAGATCACCGGACGGTCAAGGTTAAAGCAAAACGAGCGATCAAGATCCAGGAAAAACGAGCAATCCGATCAGTCCAAGTATCAGAAAGCAGGAAAGCCACGTCATCCAGGTTAGTTTCTCGGTCCCACAAAATATCAACCGAAACATTTTGGCGCCCACTGTGGGGCCGAGAGAATTAAAGACACCCAAAGATGACCACAAGAAATATGGAAGAACAACAGAGCACCGCAGAAACCACAAGGAGCCAGACTAAGAGGTAGTCTCAGCTCATCATGTCAACCACACCCCAACATATTGATCCCGATAGAAGAAGTCATCAACGTCAACAAACTTCTACGGCTTACAGATAACGATTCATTTTATTATTTAATTCTATATTATTTCAAATATTATCATCCATATAAGCATCCTATGCATCACCTGGTAAAAGACTTACTAACAAAATCAAAATGCCCTCAATCCCAGCATGCATCAGGCCTCACAGGTATTCGGCCATTCGGCCTCCCAAGTATTCAACCGTTCTACTTCACAGGTACTCGGCCATCAAGCCTCAGAGTTATTCGGCCTCCCAGGTATTCAACCGTTCGACTTCACATGTACTCGGCCATCAGGCCTCACAGTTATTCGTTCATATGGCCTCGAGGGTACTCGGCCATTCAGCCTTCCAGGTATCCAACCGTTTGGCCTCATAGATATTGTCTACTGGGAAGTTCTCCAGGAACTCCCGGGTCACGGACAACCAATCACGTCTACTGGGAGGTTCTCCAGGAACTCCTGGGCCACGGACGGTCAATTTTGTCTACTGGGAAGTTCTCCAGGAACTCCTGGGTCACGGACAACCAATCACGTCTACTGGGAGGTTCTCCAGGAACTCCTGGGCCACGGACGGTCAATTTTGTCTACTGGAAGTTCTCTAGGAACTCCTGGGTCACGGGCAACCAATCACGCCTACTGGGAAGTTCTCTAGGAACTCCCGGGTCACGGGCAACCAATCACGTCTACTGGGAGGTTCTCCAGGAACTCCTGAGCCACGGACGGTCAATTTTGTCTACTGGGAAGTTCTGCAGGAACTCATGGGTCACGGACAACCAATCATGTCTACTGGGAGGTCCTCCAGGAACTTCTGGGCCACGGACGGTCAATTTTGTCTACTGGGAAGTTCTCCAGGAACTCCTGGGTCACGGGCGACCAATCACGCCTACTGGGAAGTTCTCCAGGAACTCCCGGGTCACGGGCAACCAATCAAGTCTACTGGGAGGTTCTCCAGGAACTCCTGGGCCACAGACAATCAATTTTGTCCACTGGGAAGTTCTCTAGGAAATCCTGGGTCACGGACAACCAATCACGTCTACTGGGAGGTTCTCCAGGAACTCCTGGGCCACGGACGATCAATTTTGTCTACTGGGAAGTTCTCCAGGAACTCCGGGGTCACGGGCAACCAATCACGCCTACTGGGAAGTTCTCCAGGAACTCCCGGGTCACGGGCAACCAATCACGCCTACTAGGAAGTTCTCCAGGAACTCCGGGGTCACAAACAACCAATCACGTCTACTGGGAAGTTCTCCAGGAACTCCTGGGTCACGGACAACCAATCACGTCTACTGGGATATTCTCTAGGAACTCCTGGGCCACAGACAACCGTTCTTGTCTACTGGGAGATTCTCCAGGAACTCCTGGGCCACGGACAATCGTTCATGCCTACTAGGAGGTCCACAAATGAGCAACACCTAGAAGCACGCTCCCCAACACAACCTCCTTCAAACTCATAAGTCCTATAGTTAACCTCGGCTAAAATCGAACAGTTTACTCGGACTTGGGGGGCATAATGTACAGTATGATATCAGGGCCGAGCGGTTACGATATATCTTAGAATAAACAAGAATATCCTATTAAAGATATTGATAAGCAGAAGATAAAATAATCAAAGGATAATCAAGAATATCTATTTAAAGATATTTAGCAACTAACCAGATTTCCAGGTAAGTCTGTTTATATTATATTTTGTTTATATTATATTCTGTTTATATTTTATTCTGTTGCACTTATATCAGTTTAAGGTCCATGAGAAAAATTATAAATAGAGAGCAAGGGCCACAAGCCAGGTATCTTCAAATCATCTTCCAATCACGCTTCACTCACGTTCTCACTCATATAAAATATTTAGCATACTCTCTGCTATAATCACACTGCTAATTCTCTCCCATAGAGAATCATTGAAATTCTCTCCTACTAAGAATTTGTCATTCACGCCTAACTTGAGCGTCGGAGTGCCTTTTCAGGTACCTCCCCCCTCGGTCAAGACTTGAAGATCACCGAACGGTCAAGGTTAAAGCAAAACGAGCGGTCAAGATCCAGGAAAAGCGAGCAATCCGGATCAGTCCAAGTATCAAAAAGCAGGAAAGCCACGTCATCCAGGTTAGTTTCTCGGTCCCACAAAATATCAACCGAAACACTAATAATGAATTCTACTCTAAAAAAACTGTAAAAAGAATGAATTAAAAATAAGAGATTTGACAATGGAATACAAACTTTATTTTGTCATCAAGTAGTGTACATAACAGAAAATATATATATTTTTTAGTGTTTTTAAATTTGTTAGAATTCAGATTACTATTTATTTAATTACAATTTTTAAATAAATTCATGTTAGATATTGTTACTACAAAAATTTTAATAAAAAAAAAAGAAAAACATGTAATTAGAAGAAATTTTTTTTCAGAAATAATTTCATGACATTTTTGTTACTGTTTATGAGTACTGTAGAATGGTAGACAAATATTAGAGCTGTCAAAACGGGTAACCCGGTCCGACCCGGCCCGGCCCACCACGGGTTGGTCACTTAGTGAGCCAACCCAACCCAGGTCATTTATTAGCGAGCCAGAAAAACTTGAACCCGGCCCGACCCACCACGTGTTGGTGGGTAAACGGGTTGGCTCATTAGCTCATTTAATTACATATTTTTTTAAATAAAAAAATACAAACTTTCATTAATTTAAATTTAAACAAATTTCACTCCCAAAAAATTATGTTAAAGATAATTCAAAATAATAATAAAAAGTACAATACAATCCAAATTCAAAGATATAAAAAAAAAGAACCAATACTCAACAACATCAACTGTAACATAATTTCCCAAATTCAAAGATATCAAAAGCAGCTTGTTCAAATATTGTATACGCAAATTGTTTAAATAAAATGAACAAACTCTGATAAGCATGTCAGAACAAGAAAAAAATCATTCCATGTTTTCAAATCTCTTACAACAAAAATCAAATTCGTAAACCCCTATTTTTGTCATTATAGGATTTTTGAAAAAAAAAAATGAAAGAGAAGTGAGAAAACAAAAATGTGGAAAAAAGAGAAGATAAAAGGAAGGGTGTTTTACCTGCTCCTTGAAAAATTTTAGTGAAGTGAGAGTGAGAGCACCGTCAAATGAGAACAAGTACTGCGAGAGTGATTTATGAGAGCAAATGTTACTTTTTTGGTATACACAGCGAGAGTGAAGAGACTATTTTATTTTTTAGGGTTTCATAAATTAAAAAAATAAAATTAGGTAGGTGGGTTGGTGGGCCAACCCGGCTCACCACGGGTTCAACCCGCATGAGTCGGGTCTAAATGAGCCGGGTTGAAATCTGACTCGCATATAGATGGGTTGTATTTTTCAAACCCAACCCAGCCCGAACCCGTGACGGACCGGGTTAACCCGTGGATTGTGACCCATTTTGACGCCTCTAACACATATTAAACCTTTATTATGGTTGACTTTATTGGACCGTAATGAGAAAAAAATTGGTTAGATAGTTAAGACTATTGATTGTGCTTTAAATTCTTTAATATCATATCTTATGAAATGAGTAATAATCTATTCATATTTTATGTTGTCCTGTATTTGAGATTTCTTTAATATAATATCTATGAGAATTCTAGATCAGATCAGACAAAAAATTAATGAGTCATCCAGACCGCTCCAGAAATAGTATCAAATTTTATTTTAAATTAATATAGTCAATTTTGTGAATATAGAAGAATCTTAGTTTAAGAACATCACACCAAAATCTCTCTCTTCTATTTTAGTCTTGATGCGTACTGCTTTATTACGTGAAACCAATTTTTTATATATCTAAACAAAATTAATTATCTTAAAATGACATTTCAACAAACCTATGTAATAAAAAATTATTTAAAGTTTAGTATAATATTTAATTTTATTTTGCCGGAAAGTCCGAAAAAGAAGAGATGGTATCAATTGGATTATATATATATATATATATATATATATATATATATATATATATATATATATATATATATATATATATATATATATATAATAAAGTGATATAATTAATTAATTATGGTTAAAGATATATATTCCATTAAAAGATTATTATATTTGTTTATAGGCCAAATTAAAATATTCAAACTTAAGAAAAATAAACGATAAATATTATAAAAAGAAGTCACATTCTGTGTTCATTGTTTCTGTTTCTTTGTCTTCATCTTCGTTAGAAGAGAAAATCAAAAGAAATTTAAGGTGTTTTAGAAAAGAAAGATCATATACCAACATAGTTTATTAATAATGATTGTCAATGTCAAATCCACTGCTTCCATTTTTTGTTCAAAAGGTTATGGGGGATTTGCTCCCTTTACTGAGGGTTTATTGCTCATTCATTATTAATGTGATTCATAATTTAACAATTGGTATGGGTGCATGCTAGTTTATGTTTAATTAGCATGAACCTAATATGGTTTTATGCAATTTTACTCAACATTTTGTTTATGAAATTTGGAATTTTTATTTGTTTATGGCCTCCATAAAAATCAATTTGGTTGGTAAGAGTTGAATTAATGAATGTTGTGGTTTGGATTAAATTAACAAAAACCCTAATTAATGCTTGGTTACTTTTTATCTTGGAAACCCTAAATTTGGAAAACCTAAAATTAGAAAATTCTCAATTTATTTTTGTATTTTATTCTGGTAGTTCATAGAGGAATTACGAATGTTTATGTTTATGTATATCCATGCAAGTATTGGTCGACCCAAAGAAAGATTAATATTTAGCTTGACTGCATACACACATGTGATGGTAAATGTATGATAATTATAAGGCTTTGCATGTCAATTTTAAATCAATCCAAAGATAGCTTTATTATTGGACATGTTTTATTGTCAGTGTTTGATCATTAAACCAATATACCTCTAGCAGTGCCCAAAGACTTGATATTGATGGTGTATTGAGTGTCTTGAAATGAGATAAACCATTATTTTAATATATTTATAAAATTATTAATTTTACGGTGTGAGCTTAATTCATTTGTTCCTCTTGTGTTAAATACAACTAAGATTTTCTTCAATATTTGCCAATATAAATTTGATTTTGATCCTCAATGGTACAGATATTAAGAACTAGAAAAAGAGCATAGAGACAGTTCTTGGTTACATGGACCTCAATCTCGCGTTAAGGATTAAGAAACCTCTTTTTCTTACATACTCAAGTACATCCAATGAGAAGAGGGATTATGAGAAGTGGGACCACTTAAATCGCATTAAGCACTTCATTCCAAAGGTCTTTAAATGTGTTGTATATGAAGAAATTACCAAGTGCTAAAGATTTCCGTATTGAAATTGAAAAACACTTTGTGAAAAATGATAAGGCAGAAACAAGTGTGTGAGAGAGTATATCATAGAGATGTCGAACTTTGCTTTAAAACTTACGACGTTGAAACTTGAGTTGTCGAAAGGCTTACTCGTACATTTGGTTTTGATCTCTCTTCCTTTACAGTTTGGACAACTTAAGGTTTCATATAACTGTCCAAAAGAGAAATGGTCTTTTAATGAGCTTATTTCATATTTTGAACAAGAGGAGAGACGAACGCAAAAAAAGATTAAAAGTGTTCACTTAACTAGTACTTCTAATGACAAGGACAAAAAGAAGAAAACTTAAAATCCCAACATTGTTGTTGCTAAAGTCCACCACAAAAGAAACCAAAACAGTTTGATAAGTGTTTCTTATGCAATAAAGTTGGACATATTATAAACAATTGTACGAAATATCATGCTTGTTGTGCAAAGAAAGGGTTAGCTAAGCTACTAGAAGCCAATTTATTCTGAAAGATGGATCTATGTTGGAGATGGAAATTATAGGATGTTTAGATTATTATTATTGTTATGTATTGATTTTTATTTTGGATTTGAAAGACACTTAAGTTGTATCGTCTTTTAGTCGGGATTTGATTTCATTTGTTTATTTGGATAAATTATGTTAATTATGTTTGTTTGAAAATAATGAATTCAAATTGTCTTTAAATTCAAGCTTTGTTGAAACCAGTTCACTTTCGGCCAGTGTTGTCAAAACGAGCCACCCGACACGACCCAACCCATCATGGGTTGGTCACTTAGTGAGCCAATCCAACCTGGTTCATTTATTAGCGAGCCAGAAAAATTCAAACTCGGCCCAACCCATCACGGGTTGGTGGGTAAACAGATTTGCTCACTGACTCACTAAATTACATTTTTTTAAATAAAAAAATTACAAACTTTCTCTAATTCAAATATAAACAAATTTCACTCCCGACATGGGTATTTAATTAATTTTGAAAATAGGGAACTTAAATAATTTTTTCAAGCAAAAAATAATAATAAATGTTTTTTTATAAAATTAAAATTAAATTTTAATAAAATAAAATTAGGTAGGTGGGTTGGTGAACCAATCTGGCCCACCACGGGTTCAACCCGCATGAGTTGAGTTTAAATGAGCCGAGTTGAAATCTAACCTGCATAAAAAAAATACAATTTTTTCAAACCCAACCCAGCCCCAACCCGTGGTGAGCTGGGTTGGTCCGCAAGTTATGACCCATTTTGACAATTCTACTTTTGAATAATGATAATCTATATATTCTTTGACATAGTGACTTCCTATAATTAATCCTTAAATATGGAATTGCATGATATTAAGCATAATATTGACTTCGTAAACCTAAACAATAAGATCGAGGACTATAAATTTTATGATCCCAAATTAAAGATATCTTTTGAGACAAGAGCAACCACATTATTTGATTATATTGAGTTTGGGAGAAGAATAAGGTTAGAGGAAGAATTGGTGAAAGTGATTTAATTTTAACAGTTGCTTATGAGGAAGCAAGTTTAGAACCTCTAGCAAGTTCTGAATCTCTACAATAAAAGATTCTTAGAAACCTGTGTTTCATGAAGAGTATAAGTTCATGCAAGAAAATAAAGTTTGGAAACTTGTCCTATTACCAGAAGGTGTGGAACCCATTGGTAGTAAGTGAATACTTAAGAGCAAGAAGGATTCTAAAGGTAGTGTGGATAGGTATAAAGTTCATCTTCTGGTGAATGACTATATTCAAGATGAAGGAGTTTGTTACTTTGAAAGAGACTTTCTCTCAAGTTTCATCGAAAGATTCTTTTAAAATAATAATAAATCTCGTTGCACACTTTCATTAAATGGATGTCAAGACAATGTTTCTCAATGGCAACATTGACGAGATGATTTATGTTGTGCAACCAGAAAATTGTGTCAAGATACCTAAAGAATATAGTTTGTAAATTGAAAAAATCCATTTGTGGGTTAAAACAAATATCTTGTCAATGGTACCACAAATTTCATTAAGTTATCATCTCATTTGGTTTCAAGATGAATGTTGTTGATGATTGTGTGTACCATAAATTCAATTGGAGCAATTATATTTTGCTAGTCTTGTATGTTGATAACATACTTAAAAGATTTGGGATGAAGGATAGTAAATCAGGGGACTCTCCAATTGCTAAAGGAGACAAGTTCAGTCTCAATCAATGTCCAAAAGGAAATTTAGAAATTCAAGAAATACAGAAGATTCATATGCTTCAACAATAGAGAGTTTGATGTATGTCCAAGCATGTATGCGCCAATATATAACATAAATAATTGGGGTTTTAGGTAAATATTTACGCAATTCATGAATGGATAATTAGAAAGCAGCTAATAAAGTTATGAAGTTTTTTCAAGAGGACAAAGGTTTATAAGCTCATGTATATAAGGTTAGACCAGTTAGACATCATTAGGTATTATGACTCAATTTTGTAGGATGCCAATACAGTTTAAGGTCTACTTCAGGTTACATTTTCATGCTAGCTGGTGGTGCAGTTTCTTGGCCCAATACCAAGCAAATACTTATGGCTTCATCATCAACTATGGCTACAAAATTTGTAGTATGCTATGAGACATCAAATCAAGAAATATGACTGAAGAACTTTATCACAAGTTACATATTATGAAAAAAATTGAAAGACCACTCAAGTTATATTGTAATAATAAATTAGTTGTATTGTATTAGGAACTTGTGCAAGTCAAAATAGATTGACATCAAGTTCCTAGTCGTTAAAGAAATGGTACACAGTTAATGGATTTTCATAGAACATTTAGGGACAAACTCCATGATAGCAGATCATTTTACTAAGGGATTTACACCCAAGGTCTTTCATAAGCATGTTGCTCGTATGAACTTTTAATTTTTGAGGAATCTTTGGTTTAGTGAGAGTTCGTCACTTTCGTGTGTTTTTATTCTATGTTTGTTCAATGTATGCATACATTGTCTTTTGAACATATTTAGTTTAATAAATATATAGTTTCTTATTCAGTCACTACACTTTATATGTTAAAGTTATTGCATTGGTTTCATTGAAATAAAGTAAGGACTAGTAAAAAATAGATGTGTACATGTCACTTTCACCTAATTTTCATGTTACATATTTCATAATGAATCCATGTCATTTGATTATGTCAGCATTAGTGATCACTCTTAAATTTGGTTGCATTGTTGCAATGAAAATTGCTTTGGTTCTACATGCAGATATAATTAATGAAAGGGATCTTATGCATATGCTCAAGGCATATAATGACAATTTTGAGTTCATAAAGTCTAACACATTTGTAAGAATTTATATGGATATATATTTATGATCATTATATTTTATTAGCTAATTTTATAAAGTGATATAATTAATTAATTGTAGCTAAAAGTATATATGTCATGAAAGGATTAATGTGTAGAGACCATAAACAATATTTAATTTGTTGAGAGGCCAAATTAAAATATTGAAACTTAAAAAAAGTACATAAAAGAGTTATGGTCCAGTAGGTGAGCAAGTTCATTATTTTTGTTTCTTTCTCTCCATACTCATTAGAAGAAAAAATTAAAAGAAAACCTAAGACACTAGAAGATATAACAATCTATATTGTTCATTAATTATTTTAATTTTTTGTTTAAAAGACATTTTACTAAGGATTTATTGCTCATTAGTACATGATTCATAATTTAACAATAAAAGAGAAAGGAAAGGAGAGAGAGTATTATGTTAAGTAGTACAATCATAATTTTTTGGATTTATAGGAAGTACGTACAATCATAATTTGTTATAGTATATGTGCAATTGATTAATAAAATAATCCAAAATAAAATTTTGACATTTGGAACACATAAAATATAGAAAATGACACGAGGGTATTATAAAATTAGGATATTCCGATATGGGACATGGATAATGAGAAGTGAGCGTGTTGAGCATCACTTGCGTGAAGTGTGGCTAACATTAAAACAGCAAGTGGAAAAAGCAGAAGGGGTCCATTTCTGTTCAACATGCAGTGCTACAAAACAATGAAGGCTTCTTCCAACTTGATGTAAGACCCTACCCTCTTCAAATCATTCATACCCACAAACAGAACAAAAGCCAAACCTGGAAACATTCTATCACCTTATCATATATATCATAAACAAATGCCAACCCAACAAAATAATAATCCAACTCATTCACAATAACTTTTTCTGTGGTTTCTGCACAAAGTGAAATACTAACCAAGATTCTACTCTTATGCACCATATTTTGGTTTATAACAAGTTAATAAATTAGTACAGATTTTTTTATTTGCTTATTTTAGTGGATAATTCTAGAACATTGCTGGCAGATTCATGCACTGGTGTGACATTGTTTTGACCACTAGAAAGTACTGTCAAGGACCTCATAATATAAAATTAACTTAAACTGTTTATATCAAGTCATTCAATCATAGTTTTCTATATACTGAAAAATATCATTTGTGATTCACTGATAATACAGAAGAATAAAAAATCATTAAACTGTACGAAAATATCTAAACATTAATTTTTGAAGTTAAGTTTAACTGTAATAAGTTCAAAAAATCTGAACCAAAAGGAGACTCTTACATTACATCAGGCCATGCAATGCTGCTTTAATGGCCATACCCACCTTCCTTCGTCACTTCAACCTCTCTATCTCTTTGTCTTTACGAATCCATCCAAGCTTTTATCTGAAACTTTGGTCAACTTGCTCTTTAACTTCTGAATGGTCTATCTGTTCTCTCTCTCTAGGGACCACACACAAGTTAACACTAATATTAAGGCTTAACATGTCAGCAAACTCGTGTGCCTTGCTTCCTGCATACCCTGTAAAGGCTAGCTATATGTACTTCCTTCTATTCTTCTTCTTTTTATAACCCCTGATTCAGCTTTACCTTGAAAACAGGTTTTCTTAGACTTTTCTTTTCTTCTTCTTTCCATTTATTTTTTTCTTTTTCTCCTTCTTTACAATTCATGATCATGGTTTTTGCTTAACCTGATCTGAATGAACTTACTTTGTTGTGATCTACAGGAAACAAGGCTCAAGGAATTAGTATTCCTTCTATCATGGGAGTTTGTTTGAGCACCAAAACTAAAACTGGTATATTTTCAGAGTTTTTCTTCACCTTTGATTTAGCACCCTATACTAGCTACATGCTTATGAAAAGAGTTTAGATCTGTGTTGATTGGTTTTGGTGTTCTCCTCTTTTATCTCACTCAAATTCATCTCCTTTTCACCTCCTGTGGTTTTAGAAGACTACACGGGAAATTTTAATGGGCCAAAGTTGTTTTTAACTAAGATTAAGTGTGGCTTCCTTGCTATAGCTCCTGTTTGATGAGTTTGGTTTGTCTAACTAACATCCAGTTTTTTCAGCTGAATGAATGTGATATATGCCATGTAGTTTATGAAAGTTGAACTTTGATTATATAGATGTATATAATATCAGGGTTAAACTCAGAGAATGTGAGTGCCGATGCCAAAGATCTCAGCAGTCCAAGTAGTAAAATTATAAAAGAACTCAGTAACACAGTTAGTAAGGTCTCAGAGGTTTCGATGCCTCATACTCTTCAGAGTGAGGGTGAGATCTGGCATCCATCCAATCTGAAGAGCTTTAGTTTGACAGAACTTACAGCTGCCACAAGAAATTTCCGTAAGGACAGTGTGTTAGGAGAGGGTGGTTTGGGATCAGTTTTTAAGGGTTGGATTGATGATCACTCACTTTCTGCAACCAAACCTGGCACTGGGATTGTCGTTGCTGTGAAAAGACTTAGCCAGGACACTTTCCAAGGTCACGAGGAGTGGTTGGTGAGTTTAATATATTTCTTTAAACTTCAAACACTTTGATTTGGTTTACTTCTGCTAACTAAGAAGAAAACACTCGCTCTGTTAAATGCTAAACTATGAATTCATCTTTCAGAATATTTTTCCTTTGTAGGCAAGGCACGGTATCACTCAGGAAGAAAGTCTCAAGGTTCCTTATCTTATCCATGTTTCTCTTATAAACAAAACTCAAGCTTTTAACATGATGAGTACATACTGAATGTGTAGTGATTTGTATGGTGTAAATAATGAGCATATAGTATACGTACTCATGCACTGTAAAAGTTGTTTGTACTCACATTCAATTACAACTTTTTTTCATGCACGATGAGTTTATGATTTCTGATTTATTGATAATATAAAAACATATATACTCACACTGCAAGCCTTCTGAACTCGAATGACAATGTTATGAAAAGTTGGAAAATGAGGATTAAGTGCTACCCTTATACGGGTTTGCCTTACAGTGTTTAAATTTATTGTGTGTTAGGATGAAGTAAACTGTCTAGGCCAGCTTTCTCATCCTCATCTTGTGAAATTAATTGGATATTGCTTTGAAGATAGAGACCGTCTTCTGGTATATGAATTTATGCCTCGTGGTAGCTTGGAGAATCACTTGTTCATGAGTGAGTTCTTCATGTCCCATCTTTTCAAATCGTTGACCTTGTGAAAATGTGCCTAAAATCAGCCACATTGTTGCAACAGGAGGCTCATATTTTCAACCTCTTTCTTGGGGCCTGCGTTTGAAAGTCGCTCTTGGTGCTGCCAAAGGGCTTGCATTTCTTCACAGTGATGAAACAAAAGTGATATATAAAGATTTCAAGACCTCAAATGTCTTGCTGGATTCAGTACGTGCCCTTTACAGACACATGGCTATTAGGTTTCATAGATAGAGGAAGTTATTTAGATATCATATCTGAAGATTCCCTTGCTCATTTGTTTCAGCATTACAATGCAAAGCTTGCTGATTTGGGGCTCTCAATGGAAGCACCTACACGTGACAAAAGTCGTGTCTCCAGTAGAGTAATGGGAACCTATGGATATGCAGCTCCAGAATATCTAGCCACAGGTATTGTGCGTTTAAACAAATATGTATATACTCTTCAAAATTGGCACTTCTGAAGTTATTATTTCAAATATGATTTTGGTGAAGGTCATGTGAGTGCTAAGAGTGATGTCTTCAGTTTTGGAGTTGTTCTGCTAGAACTGTTATCTGGTAGGAGGACTGTGGACAAGAACAGACCATCAGGGCAGCACAATTTGGTGGAATGGGCAAAGCCATACATGGCAAACAAGAGAAAGCTTCTGCGTGTGTTGGATAACCGTCTTGAAGGCCAATATGACATAGATGAAGCTTTTAAGGTAGCTACCCTCTGTCTGCGATGCCTTGCAACAGAATCCAAGTTGAGACCAAACATGCACGAAGTTGTCACAGATTTGGAGCACCTGCAGGTTCCTCATGTGCATCATAATCGTTCTGTGAATACCTCTCGTGGTCGTAGGAAAAGTGCTGATGATTTAACCAAAGGTAGAAGCGTTAAAGCGTCACTTTCGCCTCTCTCACATGACGTTGCAAATACACGTCCTTGAAAATTGTGTGCTACCACATAAACTTGAACACGTTCATATCACAAATGTTTATGTTATAGGCTTTACATATCTTTGTATTATTGCCTGTACATACATATTCTAGGTTCTGTCTGTAACATAACCTTAGTCAACATATCTGGAACTGCAGAAACTTCCTTGTGTAACTCTGGTTAGCTCAATTTTGTTGTTTTTTCACTATTGGTAAGTAAGCAGTGTTCCTTCTTTATGTTCTTACACTTAATTGCAAAGTACAGTTTCACATAAAATTTGTGGTGAAACTTGTCTGTGATTTGTTTCTTGTAAATATGGGCATAATGTTGGACAAAGTGAACTCAGTGAGAGTTTGAGATGAGTTAATACATGATAATCAAATCAAATGGTAATCTAAATTATACATTGATTAAAAATAAGAAAATAAAACATTATATAAGATGAAAGGTTCATTAATTCTTTCTCTTGAGATTTTAGATAAAGAAATAAAAAATAAAATATTATATAAAATTGAAGATTGTATTAAGATTTTAAATAAAAAGTGACGTGAATTTCTTATATAATTAAACTTAGTTTTAATTGATATTGTATTTCAATAATGTCGTCCTTCGTAACGTTAATATCCTCGAAAGATATTTATTTTCCATCATGGTGAAAGGATGTAGGGTAGATTTTTATTATGCAAAATGAATATAATAGTAATATAATACCACAAAGTGCATGGTTCACATCAAGAACCAGCTCACTATAGAAAAAAAAGAACTGCAAGTTGGAAAAACATGGGTCCATATGTGTTTATGTTTATAGGGTTTATACATTATTAGGATACATTTTTACATTCATTTTCATACAGAATATAAAGATAAATTGGTTATAAAAATATAAAATTTTGTATTTTTTTTTAGAAAAGAATAAAATAAAAAGTTAAAAAATAACATAAAATAAATGTAAAAAAATTCAAGTCTATCCCATCGTATTTTTCTTTTATCATACTAAGGTGTGGAACCTCTGCAAATTGTGAGTGTTGTTTTCGGGGTTGCCAAGGATTTGTAGATGTGAAATTGTGCTTTATTGAAACTATGGCAACACAAGTGGGAATAGTGGAAAATTGTTTGCATTGAAATCGCAGTCACTAGGACCGTTTGTCGATCGTGTGACAAATTGAAGAGCGACTTCATGCAAGATTCACGATCATTAAACGAGTTTTGGACACGCTCTGGACCATTCATTCAACTGTGTCTGTATCCAACTACAATTTTTAAAGGGATTCTTTTTAAGAACACTGAAATTTTGTTTTCATTACTAAGAAGTTAAAAATATATATTATACTTTAAATAATAATCATAAATATGATTTGAAACAAGAGATGTTAACTTACCAGTGTTTATTTTCAATAAAAGACATTAACTTTTACATGTAAGGTAATTTTAAATGTAATATTTATTTTAATATTTTACTATTTATGTTATTTTGAGTTTATTAATAATGTTAATATTTCATTATTTTTTTATTGTTTTTTACCATATTTTAAATTTTAACATGTAAAAGTTGTTTAGAAGTATTGAAAAGTTATTAAAAGGCTTTTATTTTAATTTTTATTTTATTTTAAATTTTAAATGCAAATTTTGTTAGTACATTTTTACTGTACTTTGTAATTTCAAATTTTAAATTTCTCCATGATTAGAAAAAGATTAAAATTGAAAAGGTTAGTTATGTTTTGTCTTTAAAATTTTAAATGATTTATAATTTTAGTTTTTTAATAATAGACTTATGTCCATTTTATTGAAATTATTTTTTAAATTATTATTTAAATTTTACATAATTGCATTATAAATTTAAATGAAATATTATTTCTAATAATGTACTATTTAGTTTATTAACAATGTCATTATGTAATGATTGATTTACTGTTTTATATCATTATTTAGATTTTATTATTATATTAGTAGTAATATAAGAGTTTAAAAAAACGTATTTTAAAATTGATAGTGTGTGAGATTTGATTATTTTAATAATAAAATTTGAAGTATAATTAGAACTTTATAAATGAATCTTATTATATTAAAATCACATTGTTTCCCTACACCCATTTTCTTTATAGTTCTCTCACCTATTTTTAAAGTTCTCTCATTTCTAACTAAAGTCTTTATCTGCCAGTTCATTAGTTTGAAGATCAAGAATTACTAGGATGATCCTTGAGACGAATTCTCCAATTCCATCTGATCAATTTCCATGATAGAGTAAATTAGTTTTTTGCCATTTTTCTTAGTCTGAGTTCTTCTTATATATGTAGGTCATATCAGTTGATGGTGGTGTATGAGTCTTCTAAAAAAAGTCTTTATTGATTAATGATCTTAATGGTGTATCCTCCTTATGTTTGTGTTGTTTAACTATAAATTAGCACCGTTAAGTATGTTCTCAACATCACATATAATGAACATTCATCTATAAATTATTCTTCTTATGTTCTTGAACACAAAATATATAGAAAGATAAACACCACTCAGACAATAATTACAAAGGAATAATTTCTCAATGAATCAGTGAAACAAAGGATCTTGGAAAGGAAGCACTCCAAAACTTGCTTTAATCGACTCGATAGAAAGCAAAAGCAACATTTTTTTAGAGAGAAAAAGAGGAAAATTGCAGTGACAGTATGAGCATTCAAGTTACGTGGAAGAAATATATGAAATCATGTTTTCTAAACGTAATGAGACGTGTTAGAAGGTTTGTTGACAAATGTCAAATTCTAGAGTGTGTAAATGTTGTCACATCTAAGAAAAATACACTGCCAAATGTCCAATTTTTAAGTGTGTTTCAATTTACACTTTTAGTTAATTTTTGTGTTATTTTGAAGATTGTGTTTAGTCGATGATTTAGATTTTGTTTTTTTGTGATAGTTTAAAGTGTACATGTTATAGATACGTTTTTCTTGCAACAACCACAGAAAAATCGGTGATAAATGAAGTTGAGTAAGTAATTGGTTTCTGCAAACTGATGTGAACATGTTTTTTCCTTTCTCTCATGTTCTTCTGAGTGTCCAAACCGTCTCAAATTTTTTGCTAATTATAAACTATGACAAATGTTGACCTAAAGATACTCGTTGTAAAGACCCTAATAAATCAACTCTTCCATCAATTGAATGTAAATTTATTTCAGGACACCCTTAACTCGTGCATGTAAACTTCTATTTGGAAGTTTTCATTAAATGTAAATTTATTTTATTCAACCATTTTGCGTGTGAACTTCCTTCCAATTTTGAAAATTTCAAAACCAACAAACCGCGGAACTTCGTTTTCTTTAAGGAACTAAAAATGTCACTTACCAAATAAATCTTATTAATAGCTAAAATTATACGACCATATTTTCTTTTAACCTGTCACTTCTGAAGAAAACAGTGTATCTGTCATTATTGAAAAAAAATCTATTTGTCTCTTATTCTAAAATTTCTAGTATCAAACGTGGATCAGATTATATGGTCTAAAACAAGAGAAAAATACCATTTTTTTTAAATTATTATACCCTCATAAAAAAGAGAGAAGTTATATATACAACAGCAAATATATAAATAAGAGATAAAATATATTTATTACAAATAATCTTAATATAAATGACGAAAATAATATATTTTTCCTTAATTTTAACAGTATTACATTTACCGACTAATAAAAAGACAGAATATATATATATATATATATATATATATATATATATATATATATATACACACACACATATATGCATTTATAAAGAACAAATATTTATTTCATCATCCACAAAACCCCAAAAGAAACCTAATTACATAATTACATTAAATCAAATATACAGAAGTAAAATCAGTGCGCTGTAAGCTGAGTGGCTGTTGCAGTAAATGGTAGCACCTTGTTTTATTAATAAAATACTTACAATAGCTTTTTTTTCAAAAAAAAAAAGTGATAAATGCAAGCAAGCTCAAAGGGGTACGGATGAAACAGTTAATTCCAGTTATTGCCCAAATATTGATTTGCATGACTAAATTCATTGTTAGTTTGAGAAGGCAAAATCATTAATAAATCATAGCTTTCCTCAAAGTTAACCTGTACATAACATTATTAATCGATACAAAATTGGGTATATACCAGCATGTTAACTGTGTGTGCCTGACAATGTCGATTTCACTGACTGAAAACTATGTGATCAACAAACATTGCGAATTTGCTATTAGCAGGTGACTGAATATAAGGTCACTCAGTCACCAGCTTCTTACTAGCCCAGGCGCCCAACTTTTCCAATCCAACCTTCCAATAGACTTGTTTCTTAAGCTGACCATGTCTTTGAATTCAAAAACCTTCTTCAGGTAATTGTTCCCTTGTTTCGCTGGTTCAGGTTCAGTCTCCTCTACAGATACCTTCTCTTCTTTTTCTTCTCTAGCGGTTACAGCAGCTTGGGGAAAGCCTTCATCCCGAGTATCTGTCTCAATAATAATGATTCCAAGAGACTCAACCACCTCACTCATTTTTGGGCGAGACTTCGGCTGTTTTGTGAGGCATTTGTTTGCCAGGATTGCAAGTTTATGGGCTGATTTGATGCAGTATTGACCCTTAAGTCGAGGGTCTACAATATGATGGAACTTCCTAGGATCAGAAACATAAGATCTAACCCACTCTAAAAGCTTCTGTTCATTTTTAGGTAGGTTTCTCTCTACAGCTCTCCTCCCAGTGATAAGCTCGTAAAGAACTACACCAAAGCTCCACACATCACTCTTAGCGGTTAGCTTACCAGTCTGAACATACTCTGGTGCAGCATAACCTATGGTGCCAACAACCTTTGCAAAGAAACAAGTCATTGAAGAATGGCAAAATATAGTATAATTTGCTTAAAATAAGCTGCCAGAAGACACGTTGATCTGATTTTATAATGCAAATCTTTTAATTTCCAAACAATGTTATGTATAGTTGTAGAATATAATGAATTTTCACTAGAGTACAGACAAATTCTTACTGCTGTTGAAACATAGCCGGACCCTTCTGAAGGTCCTTGCCTAGCCAGTCCAAAATCAGAAAGCTTTGCGTTGAAGTTTTCATCCAGCAGGATGTTGGACGTCTTAAAATCCCGAAATATTAGCTGCACCAGTAATAGTGGCAATCATCAATAGTGTGTTTCAACAAAAATTCTCTATGGTTTTTAGCAGATGTGAAATGCTGTAAAAGATATGTATCCACATTAGAAATTATCCACAACTATATAAAATTAAGTCGTGCCAAAATCTGATGGGGCTTATAAACCACTATTAATCCTAAAAAAATGCCGAAGAGGGATGTCTGAGTCACAAAATTTTTCAACCTTCACAACTCTTTTATATTTCTACTTCACCATAAGTCCTAAACAAAAGAAAAAACAAATGAACTCTCAACATTTGCTTTACTAACAAAAAGTTCATGTAAAAGACACTTAAAAAGCCATTGATTGCACGAATCCAGATCAACGATTTCCTACTCAGTGTGCTTGTATATAGGGTACACCCATATACAAATCTGCCCACCTAATAATCCTAATTTCCTTCATGTTACATTCTCCTTTACTTTCAATCCAAATAATCCTCATCTCTCAAACTTGATTCCACACCAAAACTAAACTCATTGTTATGAAGCAACAAGCATTCACTTCAGCAATCCATGACAAAAATTATCTAACAAGTATCCTATTCCATAAAAGATATCCATCCATCCGCCACATATATGATATATATCAGTAATGAATTCGTAAAATAAATAAACACAATCCAACATCAAGTACCCATTTCTTTTCAATTTAACCACAAAGACCCACATGTTTGTTTTGAAAGAAAATCACATAAATGACGACACGACAAGGCAAAGTCACAATCCATCACACATAGAGTACCTGAAAATCCATTTCTTCATGAAGATAAGCCAAACCGCGAGCCGCATCTTGCGCAATTCTCAACCTGGTCCCCCAAGGCAGAACCGTGGAAGGGACTCGTGCCAAGAGATGCTCCTCCAAGCTCTTATTCGGCATAAACTCGTAAACCAGAAGCCTCTGGATCCCTCTTTCATCGTCCTCAGCGCAGTACCCTACCAACCGCACCAGATTAGGATGCTTCACCACTCCCAACAAATTCACCTCGTTGATCCACTCCTTGTGCCCCTGCTGCCCGTTACGGTTGAGCTGCTTGATCGCCACCTCCTTTTCCTCCACCACGCCGCGGTACACGGACCCAAACCCCCCCTCGCCAACCAGGAGGGCGCGGTTGAACCCGCGCGTGGCGCACTTCAGCGCCGAGAATGGGAAGAGGCGGAGGTCGTTGGCGCGGCGCTGCACCAGGTAGTGATGGAAGTCCACCGTATCGGAGAATTCCGTGGAGTCGGAATCGAAGTTGGAGCGGCTGCGCGTGTCCATGAGACTGAGCGAACGCGCCCACGACACACGCGATGTGGAACCGCGCGAACTCGGTGCCGCTGCCACGCAATCTTCGTCCTCTGCGTTGGAGAAGTAGAAGCACTTCATTTGCGGAAATCAATGAACAAACCCAAAAACATTCGAATTTCGCACTCTCCTCCCTTTCAACGTTTCATTGTTTTCAGACTCAGAATCAGAAAGAGAAAGACGAAGAAAACGAACAATAATAATAAAATATATATTTTTTCTCTATTTAATTATTTCTATCATTAAATTTTACTTAATTTATTATGCTAATTGCATCATGTAAAAAGCCGTGACAAATGCCACATTAAATATATTTATTTATTACATTGTCATATTACTTTAAAAAAAAACTGACAAAATATTCAATTCACGTGTAACCGAGGCGTTTTAAAAGAGGAAACTGAAACTTTTCATTACGTTGAAATTATAAATACCTAAAATATATTTTAACCTAATGAAATGTAATTATAGTCCAACTAAAATTGGATTTAGATTATTTAAAGATCCATAGCTTAATCAATGAAAATAATATAGCTAAAAAGAAATACTTTACTAAAGAAAGCATACAAAATTTTGAAAAAAGAATACTCTCACACTTACCTTTTATCGTCTGTTTTATTTGTGATTTTTGAAATTGTTCGAAAATAAAAAAACAATTAAATGATTGTCTTGATTTCGGTAAAAAGAAAACCTTATTTTACAAAGTAATGTAACTAACAAAACCAATAAAAATGTTTTTTTCTTTAATCTGGCTGAACTTGTGACATTATAAATATTGTTGGACGACTCAAATTCTTCCTCGAAATCAAATTAGTTTATTCAAAGAATAATATTTATATTGAAAAAGAATAAAAACTTTGTACATCTAACATTGATATAAATGTCACGTAATGTCTCTTTTAAAGAAAACGATGCGTTTTAGGTAAACAAATTCTGTGTTATTATTTTTATCATGTATGAGTGATGGAATAAATTACGTAGGACCCAACTATGCTATTGACATCTTTGGAAAAATACATTTTTATATAAAAAATTTATATATTTATTATGTCAAAATATTGTTAAATAATTTATATTAATATATCATTCTCTTTTGTATGTTATTTGTAATTTATTTTATTCTCACCTGATTATAAGAGTGGTAAATAAAACGATAATAAATAATACTAAAATAAGAAAGAGATCATTTGGCTTTGTGGTAGAATGGGAAAGAAAATGAACTATGACAAAAAGGAAAGTATATATTATAAGAGAAAGTGTCTTTATTTTTGTTTGTTTTCTTTGATTCCTTGTGGACTAAGAATCCAAGTCTTTAACATTACTTTAATATATAGTCAATTTTAAATTACATGGTACACATGCTGCTTTAATATTTAAATTCATCATTTTTTTAGCAGGTAATTGGAATAAATTCATCATTTGTAATAATAAATAATACATATCGAAACTACAATAAAAAAAATCATAAAGTTGGAATATTTATATGAGAAAATCTTATCGTTATAAAAGTTATAACAACCGTGAGAATTTTTATACTATCGGCTAAAGTAACTTAAAATAATTTTAGATACTTATTTACTCATAAATCATTATGTATTGCTAATTTATTATAATTATTTTAAAATATATATGTCCTGTAAAAAATTATTTTTTTTTCTCCTATGATAGTCATGTTTGGGAACATGGAACACAAGAGTCCGAATTTTGTGGTGACCGTTGATCATTGTGGCTGCTGTCATTGGTGGGCGACTCGGGAGCCGTCGGATCAGAATTCATCATCGCATTCAACGGACACCATTGTGGTGGGGCCCATTTGATGGAGTACCCGAAACTAAAGTGTGCTGAGAAATTTTGCTTTTTCTTGACGCAGTCTTCTCTTATCTGTTAAGTCCTTCGAATGGTGTCATTATTTTTAGGTTTAAATTTTTTTTTTTCTAAGTTAAAAGTTGGTATTAAGTTTAGTCTTCTTTTTAACAATTATTATAGAAGACTGCAACATCTACAACCCCTGAATCATAAGAGTTAGTAATCAAAAATCATTAATGAATACAACTGATTTGATATATTTTACACATGAAAAATCAAAGGTTTATATTTTTAAAAGGAAAAACTAAACTAAACACCAACTTTTAACTTAGAAAAAAAAATTTAAACCTTATTTTTACCATTTCTACTATTTTGAATATTTTATTCTTAAAAAATAACCTAAAAAGTTGTTTTAAAAGTGAAGAAAATGAAACTCACGTTATCAAACAAGTATTTTTTTTTTCAAATTAAAAATAAAAATACAATTAATGGATTGACTTTTCAAAATAGAAAAGTGCAATACTCCTCCATAGTCTGAGAGTAATATAAAAGTATAAGCCGCCATAGAAGGGAGTAAATGAAAGTCTGATACCATGTTTTTTTTTCATGAAGCACAGTTGCACAATACAGCATTCATTCAGTGAAAGTTAATGATACTGTGTTTGGTCTCATGATGTAGGGACAGAAGGTGATTATACAAAGAATGAACTTAATTAAGGGTTGTGATTAGCAATGACCCCAATATAATTTGACTTAAACTTCAAGCGTAATTCTGCTTAATCATAATTACTACACAGTGATTGTAACTGATAACTGAATATGTTGTTTTCTTTTAAGAAAGTTCACATCAATTAGTAGATAATATCAATTTATCATATATAAGTTAATTTAAATTTTTCTTTACAAACTGCTTTTTAATTTGAAATAAATGTAAAATTCACTTTTTAATACTTAATTTAATCATTTTTGTTTTATTTTGATAAAATTTAATCTATAAGATAAGGATTTATTTTCTGTGTAATATAAATTAATCTTATTTATAATTAAGTGGGATTTTAAATATATGTGCATGTTGAGACACGTGGCTTGTCTTATCAGATAGTACGTTAATGAAATAAATTCTGATAGTACATTAGATCGTTTTTATATAATTGTGTTTACAAAATGAGAATTTTATGAAACGAATTTGTATAAATTTTTATTCCGAAGTTTTATAATGTTGCAGTTTTTATGAATTTTAGATATATCGTTTGGTTTACTTGGAAATGAAAGTTTTTTTAAGATAGTTCAAAGTCGTGTTGTTAATTATGAGATTTTCTTATAAAATGTGAAATTTTGATAGGAGAAATATTATGAGTATATATGTATATGTCTAGTTTGTGATCTGTTATTGCAGGAGTATAGGTTTCGATTATGGATAATTGATTTTCACAGTATTCGATAGGTATTAGGTGAATTGTTTTCAAGGAATTTAGGGTTACATTATCTGGGCATTTTTTAAGACCCAATATCTAATTACTATAGTGAACTTATTAAAGAGAATTCCTCCTTCCACCGTTAAATGTTTCTTACACTTCTCTACTCTCTTTTTTTTTTTTTGCCTTTTAATAATATTTAATTATCGTAGTTAACTTTCACCCATATTCACCTAGTGAAATATTAATGGTTATCCCTATATAATTGTACTCCCACACCTCCCACTTTCACATGGAAATCAACTCTCCTTTCCTTCTTCCTCTCTGAATGTTTCATGATGCTCTGTGTGAGTGTGGTGGTGTTTTGAGTGTGTCTTAGAGTTGTATTGTGCTTGGTGGAAGGTTGCAAGTGGTACAAGAAACTAATCCAGTTGTGACGGAGTTCGATGTTTATGGTGGTGCTTATCAACAGCAAAGGAGACTTGGTCTCAGATGTGCAAAAGAAAGATGATAATCCCTCAATGGTTGTGATAATCTGTTGACGAATGTTGGATATCCGTTGAAGGCCAAACGGATATCTCATATCCGTTTTGGCCTTCACGAGCTCTGTTCAGGAGACAACACAATACAACATAGTATACATAGCATGAACAACAACAACACAACACAGATTCAAACAATAATACACCCTAACATGCAAATAAAGTTGGAAAGCTAGAAAAGAGTAGTGAAGAAAATCAACCTGGGATGGAGACGAAAACAGTCACAACAAAATCAGGATTTGCACTCCTCCACACTACGAATCAACGGCAACAATTGAAATCTAAAAGGTGAAGAAGACAAGAATCAACGAAAAAGAAAGAAAGAGAAGAAAAAAGAGAAGAATTCAAACGAAAATGGGAAAGATGAGAGAATCGTGAGATGATATGTGAGGGTGAGAGTGCAAATAAGGTAAAATTAGGGATTGGAAAATAAATTAAAAATTCGTGGTAAAAGTAAAAAAAAATAAAAATTAACCTTTAACGTTAGTTTTAAAAATAAAAGAATCTGGAGAGCCGTGGTAGAGGGAGGCAACACTCCTTATTAAAATTGTGGGGATTTCTTCCTTCATTCAATTGTTTTCTTTTAGGCCCAAAATGGATTCATAGTTTGATTGTTTCAGGCCCAACAAACACAATTTTAACCAGGCCTTTTTCATTTATAACGATAATAGTAATCTTCTCGGATCTCTAAATTTTTACATTCTTTCTAAAATCTAATACAATAAATCAATTATTTCTTAGAAAGAAACTATATTTCACACAATTTTTTTGTCATAATTATTTTTTTCAGTTTGAGAAAACAATCTAAAGATGGTACTTTTTATCAAAAAGTACTTGAACTTTGGTTTATATAGATGATTCAATATTCTTCAAAAGTTATCGTGTACGAAAACCAGGTTAATAATCTTTATTTCTTCCATTTGTATGAATAATATTAAAATCAGAGTAGGGAAGAAAAATTTGTTACGTGAAAAATATATGTTTAGAAACTACATTTTTTTATTTAAAATAGTGTGTATAGTAGCTTTTTATTTGGTTTTAAACACCTTTTTATTAAAAATATTATCTTTAAAACCTGATCATTTGGAAAATAATTTATAACTTTTATTTTTTGTAATAGAAGATAAAGGATAAAAACATATAAATAAGAGGGATAAAAAAAGGAATGAGGTTAATTAATAGTGAAATTAAAGAGAAATAATCTAATAGAAAAATAATTAGTTGTATATTAAATAATTTAATTTGAAGTTTTAGAGAGAGTAAATAGTTAGGTAGCGAAAGTGGTTTGAAAGATGTAAGAGTGTGTTGGATAGCATTTAAGAATGAGGCCCACCCATGTGTATCATCATCTATTCAACCACATATGCCACCAATCATCTCACCCATTCACTCTCTTTCTATTACTTTTACAAATTAAATTAACTATTTCATTAAAAACATTTCAATTTGCTGTCTAAAACTTAATTAAATCTTAAACAATTATCAAAAACCTTAAATCACTTTTAAAAAGTTAACATTATGTAACAAAATTAATTTGGAAGCTTTTAAATGCGACCCACTCTCTTCTCTTTTTATTCGTCCAGCATCTGGTTTATAAAAAGTGAATTCAGTTAGTTTACTCTACATGAAAAAAAATAGGGTTAATTCATCTTATTCGTTTTGCATAATATCTAATCCACGAGTCTACGAGCAAACGGTATAAGGATTGCTTATTTTTTAATTTTATTATTTTGAATTAACAAGCCTAATGCATTGCATTCAAAAGAAGAAAAAAAAAGGTAATTTAAAAATAACCAATAAAATATTCACTCAAAGCAAAATAACAATTATATTTTTCTAATCTTTATTTTTTCCAATTAAGATTTTTCTTTATTGAAAGTATGAGTATTATTAAGGTTAATACTTATTTTGTTCCCTCTTTTTGGGAGGTTTGTTCAAAGTCGTCATTCCTTTTTTAAAAAGTTCAATAAGATACTACTTTCTATAAAAACTGTGCAAGTTAATTTTTTTTGCTAAAGGCATTAATTCTGTTAACGGCAGAGCTGCCAGCTGGCAAATATTTGATGACTTGTACAAATAAAATTCGTTTTAGTCCTCATATTGATTTAAAAATGTTCATTGTGGTCCTTATATTGGTTTAAAAATGTTTATTGTGGTCCCGTTTTAATACATGTTAATGATTTCACACGTGATCTAGTAATTCATGCGCTAACCTTTCAGGAAAGTATAATCACAATAATTTGAAGCTTATCAGTGTAGTTTCACATGTTATATTAGTAAGTATGAAGATGTGAAAAAAGAACGCATCAGTTTTGGATTGTAACACGTGAAATTTTAGCTGCTATTTTCTTAGAAAACCACAACACTTTGCACAAAAGCATCCATTGACAAATTTGTGAAGCTGCTTATTGTCTCTAAGGATGATTTTCCTTTTTAGTAAAAGGGGACCACAATAAACATTTTTAAACCAATATGAGGACCACAATGAACATTTTTAAATCAATACGAGGACTAAAACGAATTTTATTTGTACAAGTCATCAAATATTTGTCAGCTGGCAACTCTGCCGTTAGCAGAATTAACGCCGTTAGCAAAAAGGACTAACTTGCACAGTTTTTGCAAAAAGTAGGACCTTATTGAACTTTTTAAAAAAGGGAGGATCACTTTGAACAAACCTCCCAAAAAGAGGGACCAAAATAGGTATTAAACCTATTATTAATAAGGGTTAAATATGTTTTTGGTCCCTTAACTTTTAGTGAAAATTGGAATTAGTCCCTCTTCAAAACTTTTGCCTAATTTAGTTCTCCAACTTTAGAAATGGATGAATTTAGACATTTTAACCAATTTTTATTAACTTTATTTGATGTTTCAACGCGTTTTGTAAAAGAAGGGAAAAAGGTTTTTAGCACAGGGCCTATACGAACCATCGCAAGTGTGCTTTAAACCTTTAAAACATATTTTTATTATTTTTAGAAGAAAAGAAAAGGTTACACATATGCTTTAAACCTTTAAAACATATTTTTTGATTATTTTTTTATTTTGCAATCTATATAAAAAAGCTAGCAAATCAAAATAATGTTTTTTATTTTATAATATAATATTTTTATGATTTATTTTTTCTTTTAATTAACAAATGAATATAACAATACACAATAATAAAACAAATGTTAAAAAATAAAAAGCAAAGAAAATAAAAAAAACATCACAGTTCAAGCCTAATAAAAATAGGATACTGAGATTAAAAACCTGGGATGCCGAACAAAATTGAGGCCTTCTTGTTTGAGTCAAAACCCTTTTTCTTCAACTTTATGATCTTCCAGAGGTGCAAAACGGTGGAGGTGTAGCTCGGAACAGTGCTTTGGCCCAACCTAGTTTTTATTTGTAGAAACAATATGGGCTTCAACCTATGTAGAATGGGTGTGAATAGCGTTGTGTGTAGTGGCAGGAGAGAGAATAGGGCCTAATAGCCAGGCCCATAGCCCTTTGTTCAGAAAGTTGGGGTTCCAGAAGCTCCACCCCATTTCCCTCATTCGTGCTTGGTGACCTAGGGTCTGTCTTCCAAATGAAGCAACCAAAGGAAAGATTCCGGTCACGCAGACGCAACACCACCCCCGTCCAATCGGCCGTCGCCTGTTGCAGTCCGCGACATCGTCGGCGACGCCACTCGCCGCCGGGGCCAGCACCAGCCGGAGTAGTTCTGCCCTCCGCTTTCCTTCCCGCACGCGAAGGAGAAACCCTTTGGTTTCACGACATGCCATCACCGTCATGAACACCGCCGGCCGCCGCTTGTTAAAGCCACCAAAGACAAGCCTTCTTTCCCATCGAACCAAACCATCGTCTATTCTGAAAACAACTTCAGGCCGAATGATTTCTCTCATCAACTATCGATTCAGCGCGGCTCAAAGACAGGGGTTTCCCCTTTTTCTTCTTCTCTTCGTCACGCTCGACTCAATCTCGGCGTCGGCAACCGTGGCTGATACCGGCAACCGCCCCGGCTCCGTCACCAACAACTTGGGATGCCAACACTGACGCTGGCACCTTCTTTTCACTTTCGAGTTGGGCCTACCTTCTAACCGATCCACCACCGTGAGATGCGGCTCCCTGCCGTTACCGTTGATTACCAATACTAGACGACGGCGCGGTGGCTGAAGATATTGTGTTTCCTGCTTGAGGATTCCATTTTTTGCTGATGATTGGAGATGGCTCCAGTATAAGACGAAGTATTGTGTTGTTCTGTTGGATTTGCAGTTGCAGGTGACGCCAAAATGTTGTTGGGTGATGAAAATGGAAGAAGGAGGTGAGGCCTGATTGAGTTTCACTGTTTTGTTTCTTATTCTGAAAATGGTGTGCGCGGGAAATAATGGGGGACGAATTATGGTTGCTTTTATTGGGTGAGAAGGTACTCTGAGCCTATGTTATAATGTTGAGCTGAAATTTTTTTGAAGAAAGGGTTGATGATGTGGGATATACGGCTATGGTGATGAGTAAATGTGTGTTGTCTGTTGTAGATGAATAGGGGTTGTCGGTGTTGATAGAAAAATGGAGAGGAAATGGGTGGAGGCTGTCCAGTGAGTGAGCGGTTAGGATGGGTGATCAAGGTATCTCGGAGCAGGGACAGTGGTTAGGATGGGATAATGAGGTAGTGGCGAGCCCAAAAAGGATTATTTCTTGTGCGTGATGGAAGAATTGATTTCAGGGGGGATGATTCTGTTGAGTGAGCCGTGGGATTGTGCATGATTCTGGGATGGATTTCTGAAGAGAGAAGAGAGGTGGTTAAGGGTTGGGCAGAGCAGAGAGGTGAAGTGTGCGTGCTGCGGGAACTCGCGCTTGATCCTGTAACACTTCTGAACCGGTTTGGTTTGCCACAGTGTCATTGTGAGGTTGGAGCCCTCTTCAATTCTCATAAACTCCAAGTGAGGAAATTTAACCACCGGCGGGTCACGTGGCCGGAAAACTTCCCTGTCCCAACAAGGCACAAGGTCTATAACCGTCATCCCTGTTCTTGCAGTAGCAGCCCATGCACCCAGAAATTGCATGACTCCCATTCCATGAGGAAATTCTCAGGTCATGTGAAATGTGGCTGCATTAGTTTGTAGATATAATATTTGCAGAACCATGAAAAGATGAGGTAGCTTCTCCATAAACAAAGAAAGATAAAAAGATACTTGAAGTGAATAAGACGGGTTCTTGAAGATTTGCAGGTGTGAAATTGGTGACAGATAAATGTTATTTCCCTCACCCATTTAAGACTCGTTATGCATGAACTTTCTTATCTTCGGGACAACAATTTTCGCATTTCTTAAAACCACATAAATATATCAAATACAATAATGCTTGCTGACTTACCAAATATTAGCACTCCCAGATACAAATGTTCTTGCCAAATATTACATTTACAAATAAATTCATTTTTCTAAATTATAATTTTTTTACATTTTAAAAATTAATTTTAATAATTTTTTTAAATTTTTTTTATTCTTTATAAATATTTTTATAATTTAATATAACATTAATCTTTATAATTTTATATTACTTTAATAACTAGGGACATTTTAATAATTTTCAATTTTTATCAATTAAACAAATTTTTTAAAACTTTCAGATCAATCAAATCATACACTAATTTTCACAAAACTTTATCTCTAAATCTATTCTCAATTATTTTCAAATCCACTCAAATAAACATAAAAAAAAAAATTACTCTCAAATCCACTCAATTACTCTCTCTAAATCATCTCCCTCAATCACTTCCAAGTAAACACAATCTTAATTATTGTTGCTCTGTATAGTGATTTTTGGCAAGTGAAAAAAACAGGACGGTCAAGCAATGTTGTTACCTTGTGTTCTTTTTTTTTTTTCATTTAAAGAAAAAATAAAGTTAAAGAAGATAAAATACAACTAAACAACAAAAGAAACTATCGTAAAAAAAATAATAAAAAGAACAATAAAAATTTAAATAAAAGTAAAAAAGACTCATAAAAATGAAAAGAAAGAAAAAATAAAATAAAATAAAAACATTAATATGAAACAAAATAAAATAATACAAACAATTAAAATGATAAAAGACATAAAATAAAAATAAAGTAAAAAATAAAACATATATTATTTAGTCACCCGGACGAAATTGGGTGTTGACACCCACTTATAAACGGGTCGGGTGCGGGTATTATACTATCCGTATCCGTGGATACCCGTTATCCGTAAAAAATAAAAAAAAAATATTATTTTATTAAGTTAAATTTAATTAAAATTAACATTAATTTATATTTTACTAGGTTAAATTTAATTAAAAATGTACTATATGAAGTATACCGATCAAAATTAATTATCATCTATGGACAATTAACATATATTAATGTCAGATTGACTTACTCTTTAAAAAATATACAAAATATACGGTATTGATTATTGATTATTGGATTTGATTACTTAAAAATATACTGCACTAATGGTTAATCAACATGTTTGCCTGCCCCAAGCCCTATAAATATATATGTCTAGGTACAATCATCCTATTCTATCCTAATAAAATATAGAGACATCTTTATCAAACATATCTTGAGCGTCCGAGTGTCTTTTCTCAGGTCAATAACCCATCGGAGTGGATGACATTCTTAGAAAGGATTGAAGATCAAAAGAAAACAAAACATAGAAGGACGATTGATCCTCAGACCAATTCAACGAAACAAAAATTAAATTTTAATTTATATTATATTTTATATATTTTTTGTAATTCTATTTAAATTTTATTTTAATAATTTATAAAAATATATTTTTTTAAAATATTTGCGGATATTCACGAGTATCCGTGGATTTTAAAATATCCACGAATATTTTTCAAACAAGTATCCGTACAGATAACAAATAGATTTTTTTTTGTTGGATCGAATTACGGGTAAACACTATCTGTACTCAACTCATTGCCATCCCAATAATCTTACCAGAAAAACAATTAGTTGTATGTTAAATAATTTAATTTGAAGTTTTAGAGAGAGTAAATAGTTAGGTAGGAAAGTGGTTTGAAAGTGTTGGATAGCATTTAAGAATGAGGCCTACCCATGTGTATCATCATCTATTCAACCACTTATGCCACCAATCATCTCACCCATTCACTCCCTTTCTATTACTTTTACTAATTATATTAACTATTTCATTAAAAACATTCAATTTACTGTCTTAAAACTTAATTAAATCTTAAACAATTATCAAAAACCTTAAATCACTTTTAAAAAGATAACATTATGTAAAATTAATTTGGAAGCTTTTAAATGCGACCCACTTTCTTCTCTTTTTATTCCTCCAGTATTTGGTTTATAAATAGGGTTAATTCATCTTATTCGTTTTGCATAATATCTAATCCACGAGTCTACCAGCAACCTATATAAGGATTGCTTATTTTTTAATTTTATTATTTGAATTTGCATTCAAAAGAAGAAGAAAAAAGGTAATTTAAAAATAACCAATAAAATATTCACTCAAAGCAAAATAACAATTATATTTCTTTAATCTTGATTTTTTCCAATTGTTGCTATTAAGATTTTTCTTTACTGAAAGTATGAGTATTATTAATAATAACCCTTATACTTATATATAAATAATTATTATAGTCAATTTCATTAGCAAAGTATTATTTTTCCATTTAATGTTAAAAATATATAATTATTTTTGTAATTTAAATATAACCACCTTGTTGCATTATTAGTCCGTGTGAATTACGAGTTATGCATATTAAGTCAAACTGGGACAATAGGTTCGAAAATTCAATCTGTCCCACACTTTTTCTTGTGGACTAGTCCGCAAGATCTGTTCCACATTATCATCCTTAAGAGGAACTACAATGTCTTAAACATGAAAGTTTATAACAATAACAAATATGTTATGTTTTTAGATGTTATGGGTCAAACACACACTATGAGACTAAGAGAACTCATTAAATTTTACATTTGTTGCTTCTTTGACTATTAAGATAGGAGATTTATAAAATTTAAGGTCTTTTATATATTTGAGTAACTAATAAGAGTGTCATAATGGATTTTGGTCACGAGATCACCCACCAAAATGAAACACGTCAGGTTGAAATTTTAACCCATTAACCTATTTTGGCTCAGTTTACCTAACCTGTCAAATTAATGAGTCAAAGGCAGGCCAACTCATAACCTATTTTGTTTTTTTATTTTTTATTTATTTAAATTAAAAATTATAAAAAAGTAAATTTTTTATATTATATTTTTTAAAATGTAAATATGCAATATTATTATAATTTAAATCATTAACATTTACAAATTAAGTTCTAACTATAAGTTATAATAGAGTAATTTAACATATAAATGTATTAATTAATTTATTTATCTAATTTGTATAATTTAATATGTTTTAAATATTTATTTATAAGTATATATATATATACAAACAAATTTTATAAATAAAAATTTTAAAAATTTTAAAAAATTGACGAGTTAGTCTGTCAGCTCATTGACCTGTCCTATAATCAGATCGATTGCAATGTCTAACCTATTAGTGGACCAAGGACAAGTTGAGCCAAAACAGGTATAATTGACCCATTTTATCATCCATAATAACCAAAAACAATATATTTTCAACAAATTGGCAAAGTCAGCCTCAACCTTTATTATAATTCGCCACTTGTAACCAAGATTTATACCTTTGTTTACCTTAGAGTCAAATTTGCCAATTTAATATTTGGTCTTAAAGAGAAAACAATCACAATTGAAAGCATGCATAAAGTATTTTAAATAAGTCATGCACATCATCATGAAAGTTTAGGTTGATAGATAAGTCATAAAATCGGCTACAATTGAGGATCACCTTTCTCACTTATAAAAGGATCTTTAATAAAGTTAGAAGGAGCAATATACACCTTAACCACAAAAACATGTTTATTTAGAACCAAAAGTGGTAAAATCCATGGATTTACGATAACTTGGTTCCGCATAGTCCTTTCCATATTTCCCATCCAATACTTTTTTACCATTAGGCTTTCCTCAACATTTAGTCTTTGATAAAATTTATTGTCCAATCAAAATTACATTTCCAACCCAAGTCTCTTGACTGTTATTGTTAAGATCAATCATTGCACATGAGGTATTATTCAATTTGGAGCTTGAAGTTTTGTCAGGATTTTGTCTTTAAAAGGTGCCTTAAAGGATGAAAGGAGAAAAAAAATATTTGAAATGCCTTTGATCTCGATTCCTAAGCATTTCATAAGCCCTCCAATCGAGGCCTAAGGAGGATGCATCCCCAATGGAAGGTTTAAGGAAATCGATTATATTTCTTTAAAACCTCGTTTTCGGTCCCACAGTAGGTGTCAAATGTTCTTATCAGAGATTTTGACCGTACCTTTGGACAAATGGCGATATCTTGATAATCTTTGAGATCTTTTATAAACTTTTATGAAGATTGAAACATAGGAGGAAATCCACCTACAAACGCTTAAGTCAATAAGAAAATGATGAGAAAGTGTGTATTTTATGATAAAATACCACGAGTATTTGTAGACTTTTTGGATCATAAAAATCACATGATAAAAAAGTAATGCTAACCTAATATTAAATAAGATCAAGTAAATAACAACATATGATAATTAATAAAATAATCACGATAATACGTTACTTTACAAAATATATTGAACATTCTCTAAATGTAAATATATAATATTAAAAAATATTATAACATAATTAAATTATCCATATTTAGTCATATATTATTAATATATAAATATTTACACTAAGTAAATATTTCTTCAATCATTTTAAGTCAATAAAATTGAGTCAATCTCATTAGATTACATTACTTAATATATTTATTGAATCATGCAAGTATTTCCATTCAAACATATATAAATTTTAACATTAACATAATACCTTCTTTGATCCAAATTCATTTCTAAAATGTTGACCCCTGTTTTCAATCTACATTCATTTTAAGAAGTTTTCACACTTATCAATTACCTAACTTTATATTATTCTTAACCAGATATCCACAAGAGAGTCTGAATATTCTCGAAGGAATCCACATGCAAGATTGATACAACTTGGAATTGGAGATACCACACAACCAATACCAGACATTATAACTTCAGCTATGGCTGAGGTAATAGTTAGATTAGACATTATATTTATTCTTTTCATCCATAAGTAGTTTGCACTTAATAAAAGAAGTTGGAAAGGGATTGACATGATGTTTTTACACTTTTGGACTTCTATGTAGAAAATGATTTAAAGACAATAAGAGGCATACTTCTACTTTTGAACAAGTCCAACTTGAGAAAAGATGTATCATTTCTTCTCTTTTCTACACTTCCTACACAAACTACTTGATAAAAAGTATCAACTTGAATATATCAGGAATTTAGTATGATCCTGCATTAACATTACAAATCTGACTCATGACAACATACAATTTAACTTTTAATAAAGTTGCCTCACAGGGGAAGGCTTCCCTTTCGTATCCATATCACTTATTTCATCTGTTACATAAGCAAAGGTTGGTTAGAAAAAGGAAACTTGCCATCTAAAATTTTCTTTAAGAGGGTAGATTAACTACATTGCAATGAACAGTTTGAGAGATTTAGGAAAAAAAATGTTAAAGTGGAGTCAAGTTGTTATCCAATGAATCAAAGAGAAATAAGATAATCAAAGAATAAAGTGTATGTTATATTATTTTGCAGCAAGCATTGGCTCTATCCACAACACAAGGCTATAAGGGTTATGGACCTGAGCAAGGCAACAGGGTAAAGTGCCACTGCTCTTTTCTGGTTTGATTACTTAGTCCCGTGCTTATTCTTCTGTTGTTGGGATTCATGTTCACCAAACTTTCATGGAATTTTCAGGAGCTAAGAAGGGCAATAGCAGAAACACTTTACCAAGGTATGGAAGTGAAAGAAAAATGAGATTTTTGTGTCTGATGGTGCACAGTGTGAGATTTTCTTCATAGCTATAACACATAGAATAGAAGAAGAGTAAAACAGCATAAAATACATAATTATGATGTCATCTTTCAAGTAACTCCCAATTCATAAATATATATTGTTTTATCTTCTCTACTTAAGGTTTACCATAAGTTACCAATAACTTTACCGAAAAAGGTCTAAATATTTTTATTAAATGAAAATATGGTGCAAAAGAAATAGTGTATACCTTCTAAGGTATAGTTTCTCTTGTAATAAGAGGGGAGCAGTGGCAGCCACGAGCACAAGAGTAAGGGGATTGAATACAAATGCATATAATGGACCTCTCTTGTGTACACACCATAAAGTGACAATATTCACAAATGCATTGATCGCAATTCCCTGCCACATAATTTTAGTTTTAAAATATGAAATAAGTAAATGGCAAATTTCCATTTCATTTTGGAGTTAGTTAAAGTATGAGAAAAAAAAAGAGTGAAAGAAGAGCGCAACAGGTAAAATGTGATGAAAATTGGAATTATAAAGAAAATAAAATAAAAATGATATAGAAATTGAATGGTTATTAGCGTACCGAATAGAGTGGCGCCAAAATCCTAATAGCTGAAGGCAACTTCCATTGATTCCAATCCTTTTCAACACAAAGGGCAAGATGGCTTGTACTGCCGCCATTGAATTCATTAACGCTTACTTGAGTGGGGGCTTAGATATTCCCCACTTAGCTTAGCCTATATTGTACATACACAGCTTCAACATTAATATTTATACAAAACCACACCAAATAATTAAAGCAAAAAGGATACATCATATATGTAACATGTCTATGAACTCATCTCAGAGAGTAACATATACCTGAATGATGAGCCATACTGAAAAACTCAAGCAACATCCAAGACCACTTAAAATACCTATGCACTCTTTTCCATCAGATGCTCTTGTTTGATTGTGGTCCGTTTTATGCATAAGATTAATGTGCATATTCTTCCAAATTTTTATTTCTATTCCTTTGAAGAATGACAACATCATTGACCCGCTAACTCCAATTGTCGTTCCCATCACCTTAGCTTTCCCTGCTACTGTTTGCAAATTTAACTTTTCGTAGCTAAAAAAAAAAAAATCAGAAATCACTACAATATTTCCAAATTCTCTCTCCCACAAAACGCAAAATAACACATGAGTATCAAAACGGGTGAGTGATGACTACGTACCGGCACATGCAGGAGAGGATGAAAGTGACCGCAAGAACCATGTTGAATACAGTGTTAGCATATGTTGCTGATACCAACCCTATCGCGGTGAAAAAAAAAGATTTTGGAATAAAGTCCCTCTGTTCATATTGGGAGTTAATGTTTTCATGGGATTACTGTCCAAATACAGTGATCCTTACTATTTTAGTTAGAACAGTTTAGATACGTTTTCTGTTAGTATATTTCCTTACCAAAACTCTTTATATAGAGTTTTACTCTTTCTTTTTGTAAGAACACAGAACATTTCATAGTAGTGAAACGATATTCATTCTCTAAAGACAAGATTTAAGCTTTCAGTTCTTACCTCAGATCTTCTCTTTCTTTCTTCTTCTCTTTGGTCTTCTTCGGCGCATTTCGTCCGACATCCACCTCCTCTTGCTCCAATCCAGTTTCTCCATGGAAGCACCGAGAGCTTTCTCTGCTTTCTCTCACGACAAGATGTCAAGTCGTCCAGCAAATATCTGACACTATGAAGCTTCTAGCGAAAGCTTAAGTTTCGCGTTTGGTTTTGGTCTGAAGTTCGTTTTGGGCCGCACCACTTGGATAGGCCTAATCTTTTATGGTATCAAGAGCAGAAATTGTACCCATTTTATTTCCGCTGCCCAGAATTAGTTTCTTGACGATTCTTGCTTAAGTTCTTGGATTTTTTTTTACCACCATGAGCGACACAGATCAATCTGTAAACCCAGCCAGCCCTTTCTACTTACACCCTGGAGAAAATCCTGGTTTGAATCTCATCTCTCAAGTCCTAAGTGAGACTAATTACTCTTCTTGGAGTAGATGCACGAGAAGAGCTCTTCTCTCCAAAAACAAGATTAACTTCATAGATGGGTCTATCAAGAAACCCAAGAAAAGTGAAGATTCCTTTGATACGTGGGAGAGATGTAACATGATGGTACTCTCATGGATTATTAAGACACTTTCCCCCCAAATTGCAGAGAGTGTGATATATGTTGAAGAAGCAAAAGAATTATGGGATGAATTAAAGGAGAGATTCTCTAAAGGTGACTATTTTAAGATTTCAGATCTTCTTCAAGACATCCATTCAATCAAACAAGGGGAAAGAAGTGTTAATCAATATTTTACAGATTTGAAAATACTCTGGGAAGAATTGGAATCTTTGAGACCCATACCCAACTGCACATGCAAAATTCCTTGCACATGCCAACATTCTAAAATATGTCTGAAATACAGAGAAATGGAGCACGTCATATGTTTTTTGAAGGGATTGAATGACACTTATAACACTGTTAGAACCGAGATTTTGTTGATGGAACCTTTGCCCAACATCAATCGAATTTTCTCCCTCATTATGGAACAAGAACGACAGGAAAGGTCTGATACTACTAGCCATAGTCACTTTGCTGAAACTACCAGAGTGTTAGCCAATGTTGCTGATAGAAATGGGAATTGAAAGACAGAACAAACCTGGAAAAGTCAAGGTCGTGGAGCTGGACAGTATGGCCAAGGAAGGGGCAAAGGGAGGAATCCTAACTATGGCAAACAATGCTCCTATTGCAATAAGATGAACCACACAGTGGATGAGTGCTATTCCAAGCACGGTTTTCCACCTTGGTACAAAAAGAATGATAATAATCAAGAGAAAAAGGGTGGTTGGAACCTTGCTAATGTTTGCCAGAACAGTTCTGGATCCGAAATTACAAGTCAGGGAAACAACAACAATACTTTGAACAAACTCACATCAGAACAGATTGAGAAACTTCTTAAAATGATAGAAAAAGAGGATGAACCTGTGCATAAGATCAACCAGATGCAGAGGAATGACAGAGAGCACAACCCAGGTACTTTTTCCTGGATTATTGACACTGGGGCCACAAACCATGTGACCCATGAGGAAAGAAATTTTATTACATTCTATAAAATCAAACCTATCACTGTTAAGTTACCAAATAACTTTATTACTATTGCAGAACATGCTGGAACAGTACAATTTTCCAAAGATTTCATGATTTTTAATGTCCTTTATATTCCAGAATTTTCCTTTAATCTAATCTCTGTTCAAAGTCTTATAAAGGACTTGAATTGCACTCTAATTTTTTCTTCTGAGGTGTGTCAGATAAGGGAGAATTCTACATTGAAGATGATTGGGTGTGCTAATCCTTACAAGGGCCTCTATTACTTACAAGCTTTCCAAAATCCTGATCAGAATTCTGTTACAAGATCTGTTTTTTCTTTTCAAACTACTGATGTAAATCTATGGCACTATAGATTAGGCCATCTAGGACATAAAACTGTGAAACAGATTTGTGAACATTTTCCCTATGTACAAATGAATAATAATATTGTTTGTGATGTTTGCCACTATGCTAAGCAGCATAAACTTCCTTTCCCTACTAGTAACTCCTTATCTACTGAATGTTTTGAACTTATTCACTGTGATATATGGGGTCCTTTGTCTGTTTCTTCTGTTCATGGTCATAAGTATTTCCTAACCATTGTTGATGACTATAGCAGACACACCTGGATATTTCTGATGAACAATAAAGGTCAAACTAGGGGCTTATTGCCGAACTTTATTGTTAAAATTAAGAATCAATTTAGTAAGATGATTAAGAATATTAGGTCTGATAATGGACCAGAGTTCAATTGTGTTAATTTGTATGATTTATACGGTATCAATCATCAAACTAGCTGTGTAGAGACACCTCAGCAGAACTAAGTTATAGAAAGAAAACACCAACACATCCTTAGTGTCACCTGTAGCCTCATGTTTCAGTCAAACATACCCAGTGCTTATTGGTCTTATGCTGTTAGCCATGTTGTTTATCTCATAAACAGACTGCCTACCCCTATTCTTAATAACAGGACACCTCATGATCAGATTTACAATGTTCCTCCCACTTATTTAGACCTGAAGACTTTCGGATGTCTTTGTTTTGCTTCCACTCTTGAGGCTAGCAGAAACAAACTTGACTCAAGAGCTAGGAAAGGAATCTTTCTAGGATACAAAAGTGGAGTAAAGGGTTACATTGTCCTTGACATCAACGCTAGAGAGTTATTCATAAGTAGAAATGTGTTCTTTTATGAGGACATTTTTCCATGGAAGAATCAGGAAAGCAGCACTGAGGAAAATAACAAAGAAAATGACAGAATTACTTTCCTTAATGATCATCTGGACAACTCTGTTTCAGATGGACATGAAAGGGTTGTAGAAGAAGAAATACAACGTGACAGCAGTGAAGAAAGTGGCACTGAAGATGAGACTCACAATGATGAAGAAAATCAAGAGTACAGAACGAATGATAGGACAAGAAGGCCTCCTAGATACCTAAATGATTACATTCATCAGGTGAATCAATCCTTAACTATCAAAAATAATCTCAAAACTCCTTATCCTATTTCTGATTTATTGTCCTGTGATTCCTTGACAGCAAAACATTTAAGATACACCATGGCCATCACTACTAATAATGAACCCCGCTCTTACAATGAAGCTAAAGATGTGAGTGAATGGGCTGAGGCAATGCAGAAGGAGATCAAAGCTTTACAAGACAACAACACGTGGTTTCTAACCAAACTTCCTCAAGGAAAGACTGCCATTGGATGCAGATGGGTGTATAAGATCAAATACAGGGTAGATGGCACTATAGAGAGGTACAAGGCCTGCTTAGTTGCTAAGGGTTATACTCAACAGGAAGGGATAGATTATTTGGACACTTTCTCTCCTGTTGCCAAGTTAACTACGGTTAGGTTGCTCATTGTTGTGGCTGCATCTAAAAACTGGATTCTGCACCAATTGGATGTCAACAATGCTTTTCTACATGGAGATCTCAATGAGGAAGTTTACATGGAACCACCTCCCGGTCTTAATGTCCCTAAAGAAGGACAAGTCTGCAGACTTACTAAGTCCCTGTATGGCTTAAAGCAAGCTAGTAGGCAGTGGTTTGAGAAACTGTCTACTTTTTTGACCTCTGTTAACTATGTACAATTAAAGAGTGATCATTCTCTCTTTATAAAAGGAACATCTACTAGTTTTACAGCCCTACTTGTTTATGTTGACGATATTATTTGGCAGGGGACTCAATGAATGAAATCAAGCAGATAAAGAGTCTTTTACACAATAGATTTCAAGTTAAAGACCTAGGAGAACTTAAATATTTCCTAGGATTTGAGGTAGCTAGATCCAAGAAGGGGATTCATCTATCCCAAAGAAAGTATGCTTTGGATATTCTCGAGGAGACAGGAATGCTTGGCTGCAAACCCTGTTCAACACCTTTTCTAAGTGATACAAGCTCTCTATACAAAGCTGACAGCTATCTAAAGGACCCAACCTCCTATCGAAGGTTGATAGGGAAGTTACTTTATCTCACAAACACTAGACCTGATTTGTGTTTTTCCATTAATTTGTTAAGTCAGTTCATGCAATCCCCAACTGAGTATCATTTTCGGGCTATTCAACATGTTCTTAGGTACATCAAATCTAAACCATCAGAAGGACTATTCTTCTCAGCAGACTCTGCAATACATCTAAAAGCCTTCAGCGATTCAGACTAGGCAACTTGTCCAAACACCAGGAAATCTACTACAGGCTTTTGTGTCTTTCTCGGGTCATCCCTTATCTCTTGGAAGTCAAAGAAGCAAAACATTGTGTCCAGGTCGTCTACTGAGGCAGAATATCATGCCTTAGCAGCCACTACCTGTGAGATACAGTGGATACACTATCTGTTAAGTGATCTACAGGTTCAGGAAGCTGGAACTTCAGCTCTATATTGTGATAACAAGTCAATCAGACACATAGCTCATAACTAGAGTTTTCACGAACGAACCAAGCATATAGAGCTCGATTGTCATGTTGTTCATGAGAAAATACAAGCCAACCTACTACATCTTCTACCTGTTCATTTAGATGAGCAACTTGCTGACATTTTCACCAAGTTTCCTCATCGTGTTCGGTTCAGATCTATTGTTCCCAAGCTCAGATTGGTAACTGTACATCATCCAGCTTGAGGGGAGGCTATTGGGAGTTAATGTTTTCATGGGATTACTGTCTAAATACAGTGATCCTTGCTATTTTAGTTAGAACAGTTTAGATACGTTTTATGTTAAGTTTAGATACGTTTTCTGTTAGTATATTTCCTTACCAAAACTCTATATATAGAGTTTTACTCTTTCTTTTTGTAAGAACACAGAACATTTCATAGTAATGAAACGATATTCATTCTCTAAAGACAAGATTTAAGCTTTCAGTTCTTACCTCAGATCTTCACTTTCTTTCTTCTTCTCTTCGGTTTTCTTCGGCGCATTTCGTCCGGCGTCCACCCCCTCTTGATCTGATCCAGTTTCTCCATGGAAGCACCGAGAGCTTTCTCTGCTTTCTCTCACGACAAGATGTCAAGTCGTCCAGCAAATATCTGACACTATGAAGCTTCTAGTGAAAGCTTAAGTTTCGCGTTTGGTTTTGGTCTGAAGTTCATTTTGGGTCGCACCACTTGGACAGGCCCAATCTTTTAGTTCATTTATATCATCAACAAACATTATTTGAATTCAAGTTATTGTACAAATTAATTTATTGTACAAATCTGCACCAGTATCGTCAGTAAGGCAGGCTTCAAGTCTTGCACCATTATATTGACTTTTCTCGAGGCTTCCTCAACAAAGAGTATGGCAGCGGCGGAAATGGACTGTGAACTCAAGATGAAAGAAAATCAGAGGACAGTCAAGTGCAGACGGCTAACAATAATATCATTTATACATTCACGTCCTAATATAATATTTTTATACTAAAGTCACGCTCTTTGTTCGTCCCCATTTTCAGCTATTCATATTGTTTGTAAAACCACTCATCCTTATTATTAAATTAATTTGTACAATAACTTGAATTATTGTACAATTAATTTAATAATTTGTACAATAATTCAAGTTATTGTACAATAATTCAAGTTATTGTACAAATTATTGTACAATAATTCAAGTTATTGTACAAATAATTCAAGTTATTGTACAATAATTTGTACAATAATTCAATTTATTGTACAATAACTTGAATTGTACAATAATTTGTACAATAACTTGAATTGTACAATAATTCACGTTATTGCAATAATTCAAGTTATTGTACAATAATTTGTACATTAACTTGAATTGTACAATAATTCAAGAAAATTTTAGATGGCAAGTTTCCTTTTTTTAACCAACCTTTGCTTATGTAATAGATGAAATAAGTGATATGGATACGAAGGGGAAGCCTTCCCCTGATATGAGGCAACTTTATTAAAAGTTAAATTGTATGTTGTCATGAGTCAGATTTGTAATGTTAATGCAGGATCATACTGTAAGATACAGAAAAATTTTAAATAGTAAAAATTAGGATAATTCGTATCATGAGTTGTAGTCTTGTGTTTTTTTTATCCAAAAGAAATTTTGGCTTGGTGGTTATATTTTCAAACCTAGACTACGTAGCTTAAAAAGGCTACTTAAATTTGTTGTACCACTTTTGTTTTGGTTTCATGCAAATATTGACATAATGGGACATGTTAGGTAGATGTATTTTGTTTTAAGTTGTTTCTTTTGGTTTCATGCAATGAGAAATGGATATTTTTCTGAGACAAGCATTAACTTTGGGGTCCCATGGTAATCTAGAAGGAGGAATATACCAAGTGAAGACAATATGCAACATCATTGTTGAGTATAGTAACATTAATTTGGTCAAACAAGGAAGTGTAGGGAAAGGTGTGGCAGCGGCGAAAATGGACTGTGAACTCAAGATGAAAGAAAATAAGAGGACAGTCAAGTGCAGGTGGCTAACAATAATATCATTTATACATTCACGTCCTAATATAATATTCTTATACTAAAGTCACGCTCTTTGTTCGTCCCCATTTTCGGCTATTCATATTGTTTGTAAAATCACTCATCCTTATTATTAAATTAATTTGTACAATAACTTGAATTATTGTACAATAATTCAAGTTATTGTATAATAATTTGTACAATAATTCAAGTTATTGTATAATAATTTGTACAATAATTCAAGTTATTGTACAATAATTTGTACAATAACTTGAATTGTACAATAATTTGTACAATAACTTGAATTGTACAATAATTTGTACAATAACTTGAATTGTACAATAATTCACGTTATTACAATAATTCAAGTTATTGTACAATAATTTGTACATTAACTTGAATTGTATGGTATGGTGGAGTAGAGAAGTGGAACCCGTGAATATAAGCAAGGAGTGTGGGGTAGTTGGTTAGTTTAATAATAGTATGGTGTTGATGAAAATTAAATAATTTTACACAAAAAGGTAGTATGTGGTATTTAGCATAGACTTAGGTAGAAAAGGAGAAATATAAAATAAAATAAAGAATAAAAATGTTGGGTTGTGATATATGTAGGAAGTAGAATGTTTCCTGTACGTTTTTGGAAGAATAAAAATGTTATATGTGATTAGGAGTGATTTTCTGTGAGTACCCATGCTGTGTTTATCTTGGTTATATTATAAGCATTCAAAGAAGAATGAGAATTGGAGTTACGTAAATGGGAGAGGAATGTGTCAAATAATGAATAGAATTATATATATGAGACAAAAAGGTGGGCCATGATGTTTGGTAGGTGGGAATTAGTATTAATTGATAAAGAAAGAGTTTTATAGGAAAAGCTTTAAAATAATGAAAAGAAAAGTTGGAAGGTGGGAGAAGTGGTTATGTAAGTTAATAAGATATAGCATGTGTATGTATGAAAAGAAAATGGTAAACAATATTATAAGTAGAAAAGACAAAAGGTGGGACCATAAGGTGTATAAATGGAATATTATAAGGAATGAAAAGAAAAGTTGGAAGATGGGAGGAGTGAATTACGTAAGATATATAGATATATAGCCCGTGTATGTATGAAAAAAAAAATGGGGGTATATTTAGTACCCGTTCATCATCAATGATGTGTTTGATTTTCGGATATGTTAATAATTTTAGTGGGGAAAATTCTTGAAAATGTTTCTAGGGTAAGTTTAAACTAAAAATAAAGATATTAGACTCGGTGGAAAATGATAATGAATTTAAATGAGATTTGCCACGGTGATACGTGAGTATTAATATAGTGTCAAGCCGTTAAATTTAACGGTTTTCGCTTTCGAATGTGAGATGCGGGAAAAAGATTTCTCTTGATTCGTGCGATGAGGAGATAAGATGCATTCAAAAATTAATTACTCTTTCGGCCGTGCGATGCGGGATGAAGACACCTTTCAACCGTGCGATGTGGGAAGATGAGACACCTTTCGACCGTGTGATGCGGAGAGACAGTGGGACAAATACTAATCTTTTGGCCGTGTGATGCGGGAAAGAGGTTTTCTTTGGCCGTGTGATGCGGTAAGAAAACGATATGAAAACTAAACTAATGGCTTGGGATAATTAAATTAAATAACTTGACATTTTTGTTATAGTCATATATGTTTAAAATACTGTTATAACTCTTATGATTGATACTCTGATAACTCACCCTGATGTTTGTGGTTGTGGTTTCCATCTGCAATGATCGTTTTATACGGGAGCAGATGTTTCCGATACGATTTAAAGTAGGGAGAGTTTGGGAAAATAATGTGGTGTGCTTAAGTTGGTTTTCCAATAAAAGTTTGAAGACAATATAATTTGGTCTTGGATATGTAATCGTATTTTGAAGATATTATTTTCTTTTATGTGATAAAATGTTAAAGACTTTATGAAGTCTGTTTTCTGTACTTATTCAAGTTTCAATTTCTTTCGTAATCATGAAAAAAAAAAAACATTTTAAGGCGTTACACATACTAAATGATATATTCAAGTTGATACATCTTTTCTCAAGTCTCAAGTTGGACTTGTTCAAAAGTAGAAGTATGCCTCTTACTGTCTTTAAATCATTTTCTACATAGAAGTCCAAAAGTTTATAGAAGGTTACTTATGCATGTAATTCTGAAAAGCAAACCATTATTAAAAAACATCATGTCAATCTCTTTCCAACTTCTTTTATTAAGTGCAAACTACATATGGATGAAAATAATAAATATATTGTCCCCTTTATGATGTCTGGTATTTGCTGTGTGGTATCTCCAATTCCAAGTTTTATCAATATTGCAGGTGGATTCCTTCGAGAATATTCAGACTCTCTTGTGGATATCTGGATATCTGGTTAAGAATAATATAAAGTTAGGTAATAAGACAACAAAGCTACACCATAATTGAAAAAAGAACACAAAAATTGCCACGAAGCTAATGTTAGAACAACTCAGCCTTGTTTTCATAAAGTTGTTGTAAGGCTTTAGATGAAAAGAATTTTATATATACAGAACTAAACTAATTAAACAGAAAGTCTTTAACTATCTGCTTGCCCAAACTTAACAAATCAAACTTTTATATGAAGCCAGAATATGTCAAACATTACCACGAGGCTTTCCAGTGTGCTTTGTCATCACTCGCACAATTTCTGGGAAAACTTTCCGGAAGATCACCCATTCTAGAATTACTCCAGGCTAAGCACGCTTAACCATGGAGTTCTTATGGGTTAGGCTACCGAAAAGCAAATACATTTTGGTGATATGAGTAGCCAAATCAATTCCTTTAAGCTATCCTTCAACTGTATAGTCCCATACCTGTACAGTCTCCAGATCCCTCTTATTCCGGTGTATGTTCGATTCGTCCATGTGCCCCTTCCGCTAGAAGCCTGCCAGGAGCCGCTAGCTTCCGCTTGGTTTGGTTCGTCCTTGAACCACACCGTAATGGGAGAGGCTAGGCTCTGATACCATCTGTAACGCCCCGACAACTTACAGGGACGGTTGACTATTCCCACGCATCACCACGAGACTTTCCAGTGTTTTATCATCACTCACACATTTTCCAAAACGTTACATACTCTATCAGTATAGAATGCAGTTTTAATAAAGAAACATCAACAAAAATGTCCAAAATCCAAATTAACTTGTTACATAGTTTTTCAGAGACATGACAAGACTTTTACTGAAAGGACAATATTGAAGGAACTCCAAATATTTGCTACGTGTGTAAATTAATTTCTCTTAACTCAATTCTCTGCTCCCTGTCGGACATGGAAGTACAGATTACAAAAGTGTATAAGATGAATAAGTAGGTGCAGAGTTTGATTAAGCACTGATAATACATTTTTTTTTTCTGATTTAGACTCTGCAATTCAAAGATACTTTGTGAACTGAAGAATAAGTGATAAGACACTTAGAGACACTGGCCTTTTATAGTTGTAGGGGTATGAGCAATTGTTAGTAGTTATTTAAAATTCTGTTTTGCATTTAATTGTTTTAATTTTTTGATTCCATAAATTTAGGTAGGTCATGTTATGTTATAAAGATGCTAACTTATTTTTACCCAAATTTCACGGGATGTGGATAGTATTTTTCTTTTGCAAATTTCTTAAATTGTTGTACTTCAGTTTTAAAGAGTGTAAATAAGAGCACTATTTTTCAGTTTCAGAAAATCTTATTTACCTGTATCAGTTAATAACAATAAGAAACTATTAGTCTTTCGCTTTACGGTTTAGGTTGGTTTAAAGAAAAAAAATAATATTTTGACATCTCTGTTTCTACTTAATACTTTTTAATAAAATAACAATTTATATATTTATAAGTTAAATGTAACGATGAAGAGATAACCTTGAATCATGATCCTTAAATAATTGGATTCAGATTTTTCAAATAAATACTTGCTTTAAATTAACCAGACTAAGAGAGGTAAATATAAGTGAATTAATTGATGCAAGTACATGTTCACGTCAAATTAATAAAAAAGTTGACATTTTAAATAATCAATAAAAGTTCGGTTCATAACAAATGAATAAAAAATAATTATTTAAAAAAAGTAATTTTTTAATAAAATTCATAAATACAATATCAATTTGATTTTCTTTTTAAATTTATCATTTTCTTTTCAATTCCAAATTTAAATTTGTTATTATTAAACAATATTACTGAAGTAAATATTATGGAAAATTCTATTTTATTACTATTTTGATTGTTAAAAGGTTATAAAATATTTATTATTATTATTATTATTATTATTATTAAGATATAATATCATAATTTTTAATTTTTTTATATACTATTTAATTATTTTTATTATTATTATAATAGTAATATTCTTTAATCGCCATAAAATCTTAAATAAGATTCTTTAACATGTCACTTTTGTAAGGGTTTGATTAGAAATAAGAAAGTGTATTTGCACTAATAAAATAGTAGTATATTTACATTACTATAAATATGTGCAAAGAACTAATCTTTTAAATTCTGAAGATGAAAATTAAATAAAAAAAAAAAAAACCTTTACAAAAAATGGTATATTTGAGTAATGATATATAGTTTGACACCCACCTTTTGACAAACAACTTTATGTAGGAAACTCTACCAATTTAATTTGTTTTGTTGAAATCATGAAGCCAACGGAACGTAGTACGGTGCGAAGGAGTTTGTAAGACACAAGCCTTTTATCTCCAGGAACATTCTATCTCAAATAAAATAAATCAATTATTTCTTAGAAAGAAACTATATTTCACACAATGTTTGTCGCCATAATTATTTTTTTCAGAAACAATTTTGTTTGAGAAAACAATCTAAAGATAAAAAAGTACTTGAACTTTGGTTTATATAGATGGCTCACTATTCTCCAAAATTTATCGTGTATGAAAATCAGGTTAATAATCTTTATTTCTTCCATTTGCATGAATAATATTAAAATCAGAGTAGGGAAGACATTCTTTTACGTGAAAAATATATTTTTTTACGTGAAACATATATGTTTAGAAACTACATTTTTTATTTAAAATAGTGTGTAGAGCAACTTTTTATTTGTTTTTAAAACACCTTTTATTAAAAATATTATCTTTTAAACTTGATCATGTGGAAAATAATTTATAAATTCTATTTTTTGGAGATAAAATATTTTTTTGAATAAAGAGTTAAAATAGTGGAATAATATCTAATTATCTGTTCTTTAGAAGAGTTTTTTAAAATTTATCTGATTACTCTTTCCTTGCCTAACTTAGAGACGTTGCTTCTACAATTAGTAAAACTTTAGAGTATAATATTCTTAAACACAATTTTTTAAAATTTGACGGTTATTTTAATGGTTAAAAAGTTCGTTTATAATGATCTTTAATTTTAAGAATTTGTAATTTTAACCATTACACACATCATCGTTATCATGCATTTTTGTAGTGAATACTATTAAAAAAGTATTTAACAAATTTTCTCTATTTTTAAAACTTAACATACGACCACTTTCCATCCTATCAGTAAAACCATTAACAAATAAATATTAGCGATTTTAATTTATGGCCTGTGTAATTTATTTCCAAAATATAGAGACAATTTATAAAACTAATGATGTAAAAAAGAATAAAGCGACACAAGGTTGCAATTTTAAAAATTAAATTACAAAGCCCTTTTAAAACTATTATAACTAGTTTTTTTAAACATATTTTATAAGTTAAGAAAAGAATCAGATTATCTAAATTAATTGTAATAGAAGATAAAGGATAAAAACATATAAATATGAGGGATAAAAAAGGAATGAGGTTAATTAATAATGAAATTAAAGAGAAGTAATCTAACAGAAAAACAATTACTTGTGTGTTAAATAATTTAATTTGAAGTTTTAGAGGGAGTAAATAGTTAGGTAAGAAAGTGGTTTGAAAGACGTAGGAGTGTGTTGGATAGCATTTAAGAATGAGGCCCACCCATGTGCATCATCTATTCAACCACTTATGCCACCAATCATCTCACCCATTCACTCCCTTTCTATTATTTTTACTAATTATATTAACTATTTCATTAAAAACATTTCAATTTACTCTCTTAAAACTTAATTAAATCTTAAACAATTATCAAAAACCTTAAATCACTTTTAAAAAGTTAACATTACGTATCAAAATTAATTTGGAAGCTTTTAAATGGGACCCACTTTCTTCTCTTTTTATTCCTCAAGTATTTGGTTTATAAAAAGTGAATTCAGTTAGTTTACTCTACATAAAAAAAATTGGTTAATTCATCTTATTCTTTTTGTATAATATCTAATCCACGAGTCTACAAGCAACCTGTATAAGGATTGCTTATTTTTTAAATTTATAATTTTGAATTTGCATTCAAAAGAAGAAAAAAAAAGGTAATTTAAAAATAACCAATAAAATATTCAAAGCAAAATAACAAATATATTTTTTTAATCTTATTTTTTCCAATTGTTGCTATTAAGATTTTTCTTTATTGAAAATATGAGTATTATTAATAATAATCCTTATACTTATATATAAATAATTATTATAGTCAATTTCATTACCAAAATATTTATTTTTCCATTTAATGTTAAAAATATATAATATTTTTTGTAGTTTAAATATATATGAGTCGAACCACCTTGTTTCATTATTTGTCCGCCTGAATTGTGAGTTATGCATAACAAGTCAAAATGAGACAACATGTTCAAAAATTCAGTTTATCCGACACTTTTTCTTGTGGACTAGTCTACATGATCGATTTGGCATCGTTATCCTTAAGAGGAACTACAGTGTCTTAAACATGAAAGTTTATAACAATAACAAATATGTTATGTTCTTAGATGTTATGGGTCAAACACACACTAGGAGACTAAGAAAACTCATTAAATTTTACATTTGTTGCTTCTTTGACTATTAAGATAGGAGAGTTATAAAATTTAAGGTCTTTTATATATTTGAGTAACTAATAAGAGTGTCAAAATGGATTGTGGTCACAGGATCACCCACCAAAATGAGACAGATCAGGTTGAAATTTTAACCCACAAACCTATTTTGGATCAGTTTACCTAACCTGCCAAATTAACGAGTCAAAGGTAGGCCAACTTATAACCTGTTTTGTTTTTTATTTTTTATTTCTTTAAATTAAAATTTTTTAAAAAGTAAATTTTTTATATTATATTTGTATAAAGATGTAAATATGCAATATTATTATAATTTAAATCATTAACATTTACAAATTAAGTTCTAATTATAAGTTATAATAGAGTAATTTAACATATAAATGTACTAATTAGTTTATTTATCTAATTTGTACAATTTAATATGTTTTAAATATTTATTTATAAGTGTATATATATATATACAAACAAATTTTATAAATAAAAATTTAAAAAATTTAAAAAAATTGACGAGTTAGTCTCTCAACCCATTGACTTGTCCTATAATCATATCAGTTGCAATTTCTAACCTGTTGGTGGACCAAGGACAAGCCGAGCCAAAACAGGTATAATTGACCAATTTTATCATCCCTATAATAACCAAAAACAACATATTTTCAACAAATTGGCAAAGTCTCCCTCAACCTTTGTTATGATTCGCCACTTGTAACCAAGATTTATACCTTTGTTTACCTTAGAGTCAAATTTGCCAATTTAATATTTGGTTGTAAAGAGAAAACAATCATAATTGAAAGCATGCATAGAGTATTTTAAATAAGTCATGCACATCATCATGGAAGTTTAGGTAGATGGAGAAGTCATAAAATCGACTACAATTGAGGATCACCTTTCTCACTTATAAAATGGTCTTTAATAAAGTTAAAAGGAGCAATATACACCTTAAATGTACTAATTATCAGTTATAATAGAGTAATTTAACATATAAATGTACTAATTAGTTTATTTATCTAACTTGTATAATTTAATATGTTTTAAATCTTTATTTATAAGTATATATAAACAAACAATTCGTGACAAAAACATGTTTATTTAGAACCAAAAGTGGTAAAAGCCATGGATTTACGATAACTTGGTTGCGCATAGTCCTTTCCATATTTTCCATCCAGTACTTGTTCATCATTAGGCTTTCCCCAACATTTAGTCTTTAATAAAATTTATTGTCTAATCAGAAGAATTACATTTCCAACCCAAGTCTGTTGACTGTTGTTAAGATCGATCATTGCACATGAGGTATTGTTTAATTTGGAGCTTGAAGTTTTGTCATAATTTTGTCTTTAAAAGGTGCCTTAGAGGATAAAAGGAGAAAAAAATATTTGAAATGCCTTTGATCTCGATTCCTAAGCATTTCATAAGTCCTCCAATCGAGGCCTAAGGAGGATGCATCCCCAATGGAAGGTTTAAAATCTCGTTTTCGGTCTCACGGTGGGTGTCAAATGTTCTTATCAAGGATTTTGACCGTACCTTTGGACAGGTGGCGATATCTTGATGACCTTTGAGATCTTTGATAAACTTTCATGAAGATTGAAACATAGGAGAAAATCTACCTACAAACACTTAAGTCGATAAGATATTGACATGTATTTCATAATAAAATACCACGAATATTTGTAGGATTTTTAGATCATAAGAATCACCTGATAAAAAAATAATGTCAACCTAATATTAAATAAGATCAAATAAATTATATATATATATATATATGATAATTAATAAAATAATATACTTAACATTATTTAAATATAAATATATAATATTAAAAAAATATTATAACATAATTAAATCATCCATATTTAGTCATATATAAATATTTACTTACAATAAAATTGAATGAATCTCATTAGATTACATTAGTTGATATATTTATTGCATCATGCAAGTATTTCCATTCAAACATATATAAATTTCAACACTAACATAATACCTTCTTTAATCCAAATTCATTTCCAAAATGTTGTCCCTGTTTTCAATCTACATCCATTTTAAGAAGTTTTCTTTGTTATCAGGTCATAAAGCACAAGTTGCTTTACTCCCCCTTCATTTATTATTTTGGAAGAAGTCGTTACGGTTATCTCAGTTAGTGCAATATGAATATTCAAATCCAACCAGTGTACTTATTTTTCCTTTTCTACTCGATTTCTAGACCAATACATGATAATTCGACAGAGCAAAAATTAAATTGAAATACGAATATACAAGCGCATCATGATGGTTCATTCTATGATGAAAATACAAATTAGCTGCGGGCTACCATTTTGATTAAGCCACTTCAGCAATTCCTACACTCTCTCTCCTGTTACACCATACAAATTCAAGACACGACATCAATAAACTATTAAACACCAACATCTACTCACTACTAAAAACCTCTCACTCACCAACATGTCACCATCAATCTAGTTAAAAAAGATTACAATAAAAATAATTATGTCATTGATGTTGATGACATGAATGTGGTTCCATGATGATTATTAGGGTCTCAGACTCGGAAGTTTTTTCCGATGAAAGTTTGACCGAATTGCCAATTGGCTGGAGCGATGTTCCACGAGGTGGATGTGCGGCGGTCGCTGCCCGTCACGCGAAACGACAGCGTCTGCCCCACCAAAACCGCGTTTGACTGCCAGTTCTGACCCCAGTTTCGGCTCATTGGCATCCACCCGGTTCGGGACCCCTTCACGTAAGTGCGCACGATATCCCCCGCACCTGCCACGTTGCTAATCAGCACCAGGTTGAAGTAACGGAATCCGTTGACGGTGAACCTTATCCCTCCGTGCTTTCTACATGGCACTCTGCAGTAAATACCAACCAATCCACCCATTATTATCCAACTAACACTCTTTAATAAAATTTCTGCTTTAGCATACTACTTTATAAAGCAAGAGGTTAAGTAGATATAATCAAATAAAGCTGAACATCATTAAGGTCTTAATCAAATATCTCAATCACCGTACTTTAAACCCCACAAACAAGAAAAATCCACAGATCACACATAACAAAAAAATTTATAAAAAACAAAGCTAAAAATGTAATCTTTCTAGTTTAAAGATGATAAAAGAAACGTGAAGGGTGACGAACCGGCGAAAGGCAACGGGGACAATTCCGGCTCGGTATTCAGCAATTTTAAGGAACATGGGCATGGCGAGGTCGAAGTGAGGACGAGGAGGGTTGCACCAGCCGCCATTGTCGTTTGGAAGAGCGTAGTTGGGAGGGCAAAAGTTTGTTGCCGTGATGAAGATGGAAGGACTTCCCGAGTGACACCACTGTCTGTCGTTAGCGCACTTTATCTCAAAGCACGCGCCGCAGCTGAGGCCATTGTTGAAAAGCGCTGTGCTTAATGCCGCCGTGTTGACACCGTAGCCTTGGCTGTACAGATTCCCGTACCCACACGCTCCACCTAAAATCGAAAAGAAAATGTAGTTGGTTAAGCACATTCATTGTGGGTGAGTGAGTAATTACCACAATCTATGCTACATTTTCATGGTAATATGTTCTTGTTGAGCTAGTTGAGCTAGTTTAGCTACTAACCCATGGTGCCGGAAGCATCGGATCCTCCGTAGAAGGTAGCGTGAGCACTTTCCCATGCACCGCCGGCGTAAATCCCCGGAATGCGTGCTTGAACCATCGATGTTAAGGAGATGATAAGCACAATGCAGAGCAAAATGCTTGGGACTGCCATTTTTCTTGTGTGGAAGTTGAAAATAGTTATGAGAGGGTGGAGTACTTATGGACATGTTCCAGTGCAGGGGCAAATTTTGGAATTTTGTTAACTTTTTCTATCATTATTAAATCAGTGCTAACTTTTCATTATTTTAAATACCCAGAAATTCAGCAGCTACTCTGTTCTGCAGCGCGTATACATGACGTTCCAATTGTATCGAGACAAATTGAAGTACGCGTGGGATACACAGTTGGGTAGAGATATGAAAATCGTATAGGGTAGATTAAAAATGAAAAATGATAGAGAAGGTTAAAAGTTGAAAGAGTAACGGTGGAGTTGGGAAAACGACAGAAGTTGGGATTGAGAATCCAACCTGTGGGGCGGGTCATTTGTTTCTTCTGTAGTTTCCGTAATCATCGCTCCTTAGACACCGCTCCCGATTCACTTTAACTCTAACGTAGTGTGCCTCACATTCTATCACCTTTTTTCTCTCTCGAGCTGCACCCACCAAACCACTACTACTGTTACCAATGCCATCAACCTTCTTGGATGAACGAGTAAACGTATAAAACGATAGCGTTTAACTTTTGAGAAAATAAGTTGGAAATGGGAAAAGCGAATTAGCTGCATCGGATGCTCCAAACATATGAAAAGATGATGTCTGTGACAGCTTCCGGTTTGTCTTCTTTGCGGTGTTATCATTCAACACTCAGGACTTGTGCGAACCTTCTCATTTTTTGTCAAAATATGCCAAACGGCTCACATGGAAAGCAGGGAAATTTTGGATTCTGGGCCGAACGAGTAAACCTCAAGTTAAACCCAAAAAGCTCCACTCTGTCATGCTCATGCTCATGGAGTCCCTCTTAACATCATGAACACACCACAATCATCCTTAGTGTTACTATGAGCTTACAGCGTAAGGTGACAAATTGGGTGGAAAGAGTGATTGATGTGTCAAAATATATCTTATGATTGTTCAGTCCCGAAAAATCGTTGAATTACTTTTATTTATATTGAATTATTAAAGAAATGTAGAGAAATATTCTAATTTAAACATCAGAATGTATTTCGTAAGTCACATTCCATATACGGTTATCCTCGTTACATTTCAACATGAAGACTTAGCTTAACTGATATATTTTATTAGATTATATATGTATGGGACACCCAGTAACCTTGAAGGTCTTTGACATTATTAATACGTGTAATTTATATACATGTGGCTATTTGTATTTTGAGTTTTCTGTTTAGAATGGGGAAACAATTGATATTTGGGGGGCATGATCATGGACGATTGATGATGGAGGGGCTAAAATTCAAATTGCTTAAATGCAAGCAACCATAATGAGGTTGCGTCATGTGGAAATATGATTATGAGAGGCAAATGAAGGTGAAGAAAGAAAGAAAGAGAGAGATTGCGTGGGGGACATGGGAAGGGGTGACTTTAGTGGTAGGGTCCTAGTCCTAGTCCTACTCTTAGCTTTCGTCCCTCCAAGCCACCCCATCCTAATGCCATGTGCTTCCCACACGGGTCGGGTCAGGAGAAGACACAAAACACACATCAAACCCTTCGTCCAATAATCTTGCTCCACGTACCCTTTAATTATTAATGTCAATGGCTGTGAGATATTTTCTTTCCCTTTTTGTATATTTTGACAAAGATAAACATATTCTTATTATGATCATTACCACGTATATAACCTTGTATAAAGAATACAGGTATCAAAGTGGGTTTAGCCTACGGTCAATTTGCATGCTGGTTTTTGTAACAAAATTTGGCAATTTTCTCAATCTCTTGCTACGTTTTAGTTTTTGTATTGTTTTTCATTAAACTAATGATTAACACATTTTATTGTATTTTACATTACACGTTATAATATTATAAATAAACAGAAAAAAAGAAGATGAACCCCAAGCTAAGTAAGAGGTGAATTTATATAATATATTTATGCTTTTATTTTTTATATTATTTGATAACTAATTTGATTTATTCTATTATAACATATTCTATAATTTTATTTCTCTCTCTATGAAATTAGAAGATCATAAGACTAATGCGATCACACTTGAAATTTTTTTAATATACTCAAATATTTATATAATATTTTTGAACTTTTCTTGTAAATCCCGATTTTCTAATATGTATTTATTTTTTAATTTTTTAACTAATAATAATAATAATAATAATAATAATAATAATAATAATAATAACTATAATAAAAAAGTTGGAAGATAATTGTGATGAAATAAAGTTTGATTCGAATGTTTTTGGAAAGGTAAGTGAAATTCATTAAATTGTTAAAGTTTGATTTTGTTAAAGAATTCATTAAAATTAACACTTTTTCTTAAAAATAAGTTAATACAAAAGTTGTTAAAGTATGGAAATTTATGACTGGTGAAGCTTAAGTCCTTTTTCACGAACTTATTTATCTTTTGTTTTTAAATTGTATTCATTATGATTCTCGTATCTTCAACTCGTTTGCATAAATGTGATCAACAATTGGATTAGAAAAATTGATGCACAGACAAAAATAGGATCATGAAAGGGTTCCAATATTTTTGTATGTTTAACCCTAATTCATATAATAAATTATGTTACACATGTTTAAGGTACCGAAACTTTTAATTATGAATAATAAATATAAATGCATGCTATGTAAGGAGGCTGCAGGCGAGCACAGAAATGCAATGAGAGTGTAACTGATGTAACACAGAAAAGGTGAAAACTAAGGCTAGAATATATGGAGGCCGTTCACAGCGAAGCCGCCATTAGCACAAATTGTCTGTCCAGTGATGTAAGAGGCTGCAGGCAAGCACAGAAATGCCACCAACGAATCTGCCTCTCCAATTCCAGAGGGGTTTGAGAAATTACAGCATTCACGACTCTGTCCTCTTTCAAGTGCTTCAAGAACAGAACATAATAATATGATGTCCTCAGTCCACACAAAAAAACAAAACATATAGACAACAATAACCATACATTAACAATGTTGTCTTTTGCCCATTCGCATGCAAGATTTTTTGTCATTTGGTTCATTGCTCCTCCATGCCAATTACGTACACCATTTCAAATTGGATAGCTTTAACTACTCTAGCTTACTAACTCTGCAACATGGAATGCAATGAACAATCACCTTTAGATGCACTATATACAATGGATGCTAAGTTTGTAGCTACAACACCAGCAATGGAGGATATGAAAATGATACTTGCAGCTTCTGAAGCTTTTAGGAGAGGATGTGGAGAAAGGAGAGATGATATGAACCCGATTCCTTTGGATCCACCGGTGACCAGAGCTGTCATCCCCTGCAGACACCATCTGCTGCTTTTGCTGCCTGTTTGTCTCACCCATTTTATTTTTTCTCTTCAATGAAGGATATGATAATATGATTAATGAAGATTTATCGTATCTAATAATTAATACTGCTACCTTCTAAGTGGCTTAATTTGTAGTCACTGCCTTCATGGAGAAAGTTAAGCCAATAGTTTGACATTGATCTCCCACTCACTAAAGGAATTCTTTTCAAAACTCCCTTGCTTAATTTTTATTACCAAGTTTCTCTTGTTATATTATGGTGTGAAAATAATTACCAATTATTTATTAAAAAAATAAAAATTTATTTTCAAATACATAATTTAGTAATATTTATTAAATATTACAAAATATTTACATTAGTATCATTTTTATTATATTTTCTCTATCAAAACATACCACTAAAGTTTTTTAACATTTTAATTATGTTATTTTTTGTATGGAAAAATATCACAAAAAGATTTGGTAACATTTTAAAACGTTGTCTTTGTATTAGAAAAAAAGTTACTAAAAAATTCATTTAACATGTTTTGAATATTGGCCTTTTTTAAGTATTCATATGTAAAAATATTATTTAAAGTTATTAGCAAGTATAATTATTTTGATAAAATGTTAGTAAATTGTAAATAACATTTTTTTTAATAGTTAGGAATTTGATTGTTAATAAATGTTATATATATAGAGTGTATGATGAAATACGTTGAGTAATAAGTCATAGATAGTTGAAGTGGATTAAAAAGTTAAAGTAAAATGTTATTGAAGCAGAAAAAAAATTTAACACATTTATATTTATTTAACACGTTATTTTTTACTTTTTTTTTATATATTAATAAGTATAAACATGTCAACTTACCATTATCTCCTAATATAAAATGGTTTCAATAAATTTAGGTTGAATACTTAAGAGTTTTGAATTTAATAAAATTAAATTAAGGATTATTGTATTTAATGATTTTTTTGAGAGATTTACTCAAAAAGACATAATATTGCTTGTGAGATTAATGTAACTTAATATATTACTACTATTGCAATAAAATTTAAAATAATAAATTTATGTATTTTTTTCTTATATACATTACTTAATATTTTTATATTTTTAATTAGTGTAAAATTTAAATTTACATTTAATTGAATAAAAATTAATACAAAGACACAATGTTTTTTAAAATTCATCTTTTTCTATTATTTAATTATTTATTTTTAGAAATACAAAAATTCTTTTTTCATGAATATCTACTATCATTTGAATTCCCTGTCACACAAACGAGAGGGAAAGATATGATGACTTTGAAAAGAGTTAGAAGTTTGCATGTGCATGGTTGGTATTGACATGGAAGATGGAAGATAGAGAAATCTGGCAGTGCCATTGGAGCTGAAAATTCCTACGCAATGTGGTCCATGTAGCCCCCACAAAACATTGGGTTCGTTCTTCAGTTCTTTCTATTTCATTCACTCCCATCCTTATCTCCCATATTCCTTCCATGTGATCATCTGCTACACTACAACCCCATGATTCAATGCCTCTCTGAGTTCGTCCAAATTCCAGTTTTCGCTTCCTTCCACCCAACTTCGCATCAGTGTCACATTCAACCAAATTTTCAGATTTTATATCACTGAAAACTTTCTGATCCAACAGCCTTCTTAAAAGATAAGATTAGTTAAAGCCCAAAAGTTTGTGATAAGGGAAGGGTCCCAGAGGAAGATACTGTTCAAGAACAACCTTGTTTCTTGCAAATAAAGGGAAAAGGACCGTGGTGGGGAGAAACACTTCACAGACAGACCGTAGGGGTCTCAAACCATGTTTTTGTCTAACAATGATTCTGTTATTTTTAATCCCAATTTCCTATAATCATCTCATGTACACTGCACTTTTTGTTTTAATGGAGGAATAAATGAGACAACATACGTCTCCCTTTTTGTCTCTCTTTTCATTCATATAAAATTACATGTATAATAACATAACAATGCTGAGGAAACAACCTCGTCAGTAATATAACACTTCGAAGCATTCTTGAGAATCTGAGATGATGTCTACTGAAGTGATTATAATAAGACTTATTGGATAATTTTGCTTATCAGTTTAAAATCATAAACTCCTATATCCCATAATCATGCTTGTTTACGACACAAAACTTTGCTTGATAGAAAAGCATGGTCTTTTGAAGCAAGCACCCATCATAATTCATAAATCTCAAAGCTTTGTTCTTCTTCTAATCAGATGGCATGTCAACACTGTCAGACTGTCTTTTCCAGTTCTTTCTTTTTCTTTTGAGGAGCCCTGAGATTAGAGAGCAGTTTCCTTCTTTGTCGTGTTCCTATTTTGAACATACATAAAAAAAAAAATTGAAGTATCTATATTCTACTGCTGTCACGAAACATCTCCTCAAAGGTTAATAATTCAGGTGATGATAACTAACAAGTGTTACAACTGAATTACCGGTAAAACATCCAAGTGGGACCAGTTCAATATTGTTTTTGTTTCAGGGTCAAACGTAACTGAGGAGGATCATCTTCTCTACTTTCTTTCTGTAAGGTTTCTCTTGTCTTTTTCTTTCTAAACTATTATCATCTTCTTTAACTATTCGTTGTTCGATGGCAAAAATATACTACAATTATCAATTCAGTTTTATTAATTTTTGCTTTAATTTTTCTTTTTAGTGAAGAACATAACAAAAATTGTAACATGGTTACGATCATCTCTCAAAAACCTCTCTTCAAATGAAGGAAGTGAGTGACTGAGTCCAACATCAACAACGCATTATGTGTGTAATTATAAGATAAAAATCAAAAGAGTAATGTTAAAAAATGGAGATACAGAATTCATGATGTTCCAAACAAACCAATAAGTGAAAAATAGCCCCAATTGAGTTTGGACAATCCAACAGAGCACGTATGTTTTACAAATTTGAATTTCATCGGAGTTAAGGTTTTCTTAACTTCCTGAAATTTTAGTTTTTTTTTTCAACTTCAAATTTAATATTTTTATTACTCATTTTATCTTTGTTACAGATCAACATCTGGAAAATTTTGACTATTATTTTTCTTAAATTAAAAAAATTAAATATATTTTTAATTCTTTAACTTCTTAATGAAAATTAAAAATAATTTATTTTTAAAACTTTCATCCAATTTAGTTTTTTAACTTTATAAAACAGTTGTATTTAGTTCAACTAAATTTGTTAAATTTATTTGATATTTTAAACCAGGATAACAATTGAATTATTTACACCGTTTTACATATTTTTATTCTAATATTATTTAAAATATGAGTTTGAAACATATAGTAAACTTATAAAAATTTGATTAAAAAGATTAAATAATTTATTTTATGTTTTACACCATTACAAAATATAAATACATTTAAAATTTATTAGAAAAGAAATTAAAATTATCATACTCCACACAAAGAATAAATAATAAATATATCAAAAAATAAAACTTATGCAGTTTTACTCGAGTAAACTTGATAAGATAAATTTGATTTTTTGTTTTATACAATTTTTAACTTCTTTACTTCTACAGTCACACTTAGATTTACAATAGTGTTAATTGAAAAATTACACAATCACTAAAAGAAGTAGAAAAAGTAAAAAGGAAAGTGCGAATAGAATTGCCCATATTATGGCCTATTAGTAAGTTAAGATACACTTTGATGTGGGGGCTTTTAATTGCCACACCTCCATAACTTCTTTGTACACTCCCTCAAATGTTCAAAATAAAAAAATATTCCATTTTTGGTGAACAGAAGGAGAAGCGAAGAGATATTTAAGCAAGTGGAACAAGAAGAGAAGGTGGAAAAAAATTATGGGTTTATTAATAATATTATTATTAATTTATTATTGTGTGGAGAAAAATGAAATGAAATGAAATAGAGGAATGGGTTTGGGTGGAAAGTGTGGCGTGGGCTGATGGCCGGCACCAGCCTCTCTCAAGTAATCCAATCGACGCTCCTGGAACTGCCCAGAACCACCGCCCACGTCAGAATCTCCGCCAAAAGCCACCGCGTCTCCGCCACCTCCGGCCATCGCCCCGAGGGACCCCACTGTATCTACGTTGGGCCCCTCGAAACAGCCGACAAAGAGAACCTCGAAGCTCTCTATTGCCAAGTAAAACCAAACCATTTCAATTTTACTCTCTGCAAAACTTCAATTTCCCTACTGTTATGCAAATATTGATTAGTGTTTGGCTTTTGCAATAGGCACGGGATGCGTATAATAGTGGTCACCCTCTCATAATTGATGACATGTTTGATAAAGTAGAGGTTTGCTACCTTCCTTCACCGTTGACTGTTTACTCTGTCATAGTTTACAGTTCTTAGTTTCTAATTTAGATTATTTTTTCTTTAATTATATTAAAATTATGGAAACAGTTAAGGTTAAGAAGCTATGGTTCAAAGTCTGTTGTCAAGTATCCTAGGTGCAGTATCAGGAGGCAATCGACATTTGCTGATGCTGAGGTAATTTTATTTTCTTCATAATCTTATATTAACTTCTTCTGTCACCTGTCTCTGATGGGTTGTGATCTCAAATCTTGGTGGCTGATTTCTTATCACACTCTCCTTAGTTCTACAATAAAGTGTTGGATTATATATTATCAATTTTTCTGTCTTTTTCTTTCTGTTTGATACAGGGGAGAGATTGGTTTGAAAATTGAATTGGATAGAAGGATAGGAAAATTACGTCCTTTTCTGTTTACTGTTTTAAAATTTTGTTATCTGTTCTGTTCTCTTAAATTTGTTTGTATTTTGATTCATTGGAGAATGACTGTCCTCTGTCTGGGTATATTTATGTTTTCTAAAAGTTGATCTCTTGAGCACTTGAAGAAAACAGAGGAAGTGAGTGACCATCTCTCAGCTGCTTCTGTAATGTAATTTCATAACTTAATAGATTTCAAGGACAAATTAAATTACTGGGTAATGCAGAGTTATTGTAGATTTTTTAAAAAATATATATATAATTGGAAGGGAATCAATCAGGCTTTAAATTTTTTTTTTGAAAGTCAATATTTATTTTTTCTTTTCAACAAGAAAAAAAAAATGCATTGCTATTTATCTTTTCTTCCTCTGTATTTTCTTTTCACTCATTCAAACATGTAACTATGTGGCTCAAGAATTTCTGTTTGTTTGTGATATGATTGCTGTATCTCTATTGTATTGAACGTCTGTAGCTTGCTACATGTATATCTGGCTAGAATGTTTAGGGCTCCCAGCCTTGTGTTCCTTTCTTCTTGGTTTCATCTCTAGAATATTGAATGATGTGGTCGTAGGGCAGGAAGATCTTTCTATGGTTTTTGCTTTAGCAAGCACATGGGCCATGTTCCTTGCATTTGGCAGTTTAGCCTGTGTTGGGCCCGTATCATACACTATTGGCATGGCTTATCAAAATGCATTCGCTTCAGGCGTATCACTTGGTAGCCAAACACCTGGAGTAGGCTTTCTGGCCTTGGTGAACAGCTTTATTTTCCTTGGGCTGGGTGTTATCATTGGCTACCCTGTTGCTTCAGCTTCAGGTAAAACCCTTTTTGCTGCTTTTCCCCTACAATATCTTATGCTTTTTTACTCCAAAAAATATCTCAACTGCCCCCTGTTTTAGTTCAATTAGGAATTCCTTATAGGAAAATTTTCTCCGTATACCCCAAAATATTCAATGATTGATGATATTGTCAATTTGTCACTACTTCTACATCTGTATTTAATTAACTGTCCTTTCACAGTTAAGGTACTTCAAGGCCTGTGGAGGAATGATTTGGTGGCACTAAAAGGTGCGTGTCCAAATTGTGGCGAAGAGGTCAGTCACTGTGATAACTGTCCATTGTTTCTTTTCCATTCTGCCCCTCAATTTATGTTGATGTTTCCAGATTGTGAGGCACCTCACATATGTAAGGTTTAATTTCACTATGCGCATTGAGCTGGATTAGTTTTATTTCAGGTATTTGCATTTGTGAGAATGGACAGGAATATTGAGTCACCTCATAGAGCAGATTGTCATGTTTGTGAATGCGTATTAGAATTTCGCACAAAAGTGGAGGTAGCAAATTCGAGTTTTATTTTATTTTTAATTGAAATTTTTTCAAAAGGCTGTTTAAAAAACTACAGTGTTACAATTGAGAATCGTTATTCAGCAATTTACAATGCATGTTGATAATGTGAATTTTCTCTTCCATTTTTTATCCTCTTCCCCTAAAAGAAAACAAATCCACCAAAAATGAGGCTGCACTTTTCATGACACATGATTTTATTGTTTCTCAGCAATCAGTCTCAAGATTTGGTAGGCAGTGGGTTTATGGGCGTATTTATCTTGTTTCACTAAGAGGCAGATCTCGACGCCAGTAACAGCACTGAATTTTCATCCGAATTGCTCGTGTGTAGTGTATAGTAAGGATCAGAGTATCATCCATTCCTTAGTCTTATTTTTAGTCTGGAACAGTTTTGCCTGAAACCGGTTCAAAATACTTATTATAAGGAAGAATTTGACTTCTTAATTGATGGACAACTAATTTCTTTTGTGATTACTTCGTGTAAGTGAGTGTTATGCAAGATTTTTTCGTATTGAACTCTCAGGACTCTTGATGTCTCTGGTAAAGTAGAATCACTATTATCTTCATTACAAAATATGTGTGTGTGTGTGTGTTTTGCTCTTGTACAAACACTTGTGATCAAATATTAAAGTACATCCCACTTTATTATTGCTGTTGTATGCATGTTACTCAGATGAGGAATAAGGGAATGAAATTTGTATTTGGAATTTTATTTTCGTTTTTATAATCAGCTTCAATGTTCCAACTTTAAATCTATTGAAATGCCTTCGTGAAAGTCGACCATGGCATTTGAAGAATTATTGAACGACCGTTTGCTTACAATGTCTCCTTTTCAAAATTCAAGGTTAATCATTCATCTTACAGGTAATATCAAGGATTTCATGCAAACAGGGGGATGTGCTCAGTTCAGAAGGCATGTCAATTTCATTTTTCTTTTAAATAAAAAATTCTATTTTGTGAAATTTTAAAGAATGTAAACGTTGACCAAAAAAGAAAAAGTAAGGGCGTCATGCATCCAAGGATAATCCAACTTTCAAGTTATCACTCAAATTAAAGAATAAACTTTCTGTTGGTGCTACTTGATTATAACTTTGTATTAACCCTTCTTTTAGAGGAATTGCAAGAAATTTTCATTTCGACGTTCATATTCTATTTTTAGCCACAAACACCCTTTAATCTAATAAATCTACAAACTAAAAGATTCTTTCACTGTTTTTCTTTTCTGTTCAAAGATGCAGGACAACTTTATCTGTAGCATTATAAATGTACGTTATCTTTTAATCAAATAATTTTAATTCTCAATAAATAAAAATAATTTGTTTGTTTGTTTTTTAATAATAAAATAAGCTTTTTGTTTTAAAATAGTTAAATATTTTCTTTATTTAAAAGTAAAAATGTATAATTTTTATAATACTATTTTAACAAAATTATATATACTTAAATTATATTAATTTTCTATTTTTAAGTAGTTTTTCATAAAAATAATGAAATTATATTTCTTAATGCAATAAAGCTATAAATATAAATATACATGACAATACTCGTAAGTATTCTACTAATTAAAATAAGGTTATTATCTCACAAACAACTAAAATCCAAAATCCAGATCATGAAAATTTCGTTACCATAATCAGGCATAAATACACAAGACTGGATCCTTAAATAATCAGTTGATAGCAGCTGCAACCAAATTCCCCCACAATAAAATATATATCCCCTAACAGCAACACTAACACCCCAACAAAATGAGGGAGACTATTTGGGAATTCTATGTTTATGGCATGAACATCAAGGATAAATGGTCCTTCACGATTTGTCTGCAAGCAACTTTATTTCGGGGTTCAATCCACAAAATTTGTTGTAATACAATGTGTCACACTAGAAATGCTTGACTAAAACAGCAATTACCATGGGATGCAGAAGCTAGTGTTCATGCATGCATTGCAAAATTAGAACATTTTACATAGAAGTAAAGCAGATAACTGCAATTTGGGCAAATGTAATCAAGTAAATCTCTCTACTCTGTTAAATCTTCAAAGCCCAGCCAATCAGAAGTGTGCTAAACTGTAAACTAGAATCCAGGAAAGCTGCACATATATTAAGTTGAAGTCAGACTGTCGAACCATAAAAGCCTCATTTTTTACAGTATATAAAGCAATGAACAGCAGAGCATAATACCAGGAAAAGAGTTACAGAAGCAAATAGCCCCTCTTGAAGGAGGGCTCCATGACCACCAAACTCTTCCTCGTCAACCTTTAATATTACTGCATAATAACTATATATAATCCCCGTCGATAGCGCCAAAAAGCTGCAAGACGCAGAAAAATATTTAACAAACGAACATAGAACTTCAGTGTATTAAGACTTGGTCCCGCATTTTATTCTTAATGACACAAAAATGCAATGAAAGATACTAGCTAAGGATTTCAATTTGGACAAAGATAACTTATATGATGTTAAAAAATCAATATGACATCAACAATTCATGTCAGAGAAAATTTATACTTCGGAAAGCCACAACAATTCATCTATTATTCTGTTTATAAAATTGATGATTGCACAAAGCATAACTGATCTTTGCAACAAAAGTTAACTTCATTACTGCAGCCTAAACCTCGTTAACAAATTATTTCTATAGATTACTGGATGATTTTGTAAACAAATATTCACAGTGAATGATAAAACCGAAAATCAAGAAACACTACCATAACAACTTCAAAAGATTGTTATCCCCGATGAGGCCCTCTCCTATATTTCCAGAGTTAATGTTGTGTAGCACAACAAAAGTCATAAACATGCAATTTACTAAGTTTTGTAACTAGAACAACATCTTCATATGTATAACACCCACCCTGTTGCCAAATTCATGTTAAATATATCACCTCCCATAGATCTGCATAGTCCTTTCTCTTAGGTCAATTAATCATTGATAAAACACTCACTGTCCTCCACTATGTACTTCCTTATCTCATAAAAGTTGTGAACAAAAGTTGATCCCAGCTCTAACCAATATGATATAGGACCACTCAAAAATATTAGTGCCACAACGAAACATATACACAAGATGGTTCTAGATCCTATGCACGGCACCATTCGGCAGACAATCAAAATTAACGAACAAGACCATGAACACTATTTGCAAACGATAGCACAATATCAACTGGTTCAGTTAATTCTCAATCTAGAACTTCAACGACATACAAAAACAAATATTGCACAAAAAAAAAACACTTACAGGATGAACCATATGCCTCCAACCAAAGGTATGGAACCCCAAAGGAATCCACACACAAGGCCAAGCCCTTGTCTAATCCAATGCAAAACGTCTCCCAACTGATCCTGCTTGGAGGTAACCCACAGACAACGGTTGTTAGCATATCATTGGAAAAATTAAGTAACAACTGCACACAGCATAAAAACGTGTAATAACCACTAATTTACATCCTTACAAAACTATAAACCATTATTCTCAATTTCAACCGCATACTATAAAAGAAGTTGAGAACGTCTTGTATCAGTAACACAACTTTTTGTTTTTTGTTTTTTTTTTTTTAAATCTGCTGCTAACCCAAATTCCAGGCAGGCAAATAATTCAGCTCAGCATCTTCAAAATGAATTATTTCATTTTAAGTAAATTTCAGCAAACATCTACGGGTCAAATTGGGAACAGGAATGGATCTATGAAGGATGTATTGAAAGAACAAACCTTGTCCCAGGAAGCTTCGGGATCAAACAATTTGGCGAATTTTGAAGGCGAGAGGTGACCGTTCTGGTGCGGCTGTTGATGATGGTTAACGGATTTACCCTCTTTCATAGTGGAAGAAGAAGCAACGAATAAGAATAAAAAACAAAGAGTAATCGGGAGTGAAGTACTTCACACAGAATTCGGGATTTCGGCGACGATGGAGGGTGAAAAAGAAAATTAGGGTTTAGTATTAGAAAGGAAAAGGGAATCTGAATGCAAATTAAAAATTGCAGAAATTGGTTGTTAATGTTCGATCTGGCATTTCATCTACATTAACAGTAACATCTCAGAATCTCTCTCTTTTTTCCCTAAAATCTCAACAATCGTATAAGAGATTACTTTTCTGCTGCTTCTTACTTAAGTTTATCATAAATTTAAATTTAAATATATTCAAACAAATGTTTTGCAGATAAACATTTATTCGTTTAGTTATTTTATCTTTTCTTCAAATTTATAAACATTATTTTTAATATTACTATATCAATAGAGATAAAATGATATGCATATTAATTAACACGAATGGATTTCAATAATAAGAACAAAAGCTCAAGTTTCAGTTATAATTAAACCCAATAATGAAAATATAGAATTCTAACATATTGGTTTCACATCTTTTTTAGGAAATTTAATTGTAAAGCCCTAATTTTTGGGGTGTTTTCATGATATGGTACATCATTGTTAATATTGAAAAAGATACCTTTAGTATCTGTATATAAAAAACTGTTTAATAATGATAGTAATAGTATTTGGGCAGTTTATTTTTATTTTTTGAATTTTAAAATACAATAAAAAGTAAAATATAAATATTAAATATATAATCCTTTATATACTTTTCTAGATTTTTTAATTTAAAAATATTATTAAAGATAAAATAAATATATGAAATATGTATCTGTTATATATTGATTATAATTATTATTATAGATAACAACTTTTTAAAATAACAAGTGTATTTAGTATCTGCGTATATATAGAAAAATCAGTTATTATATTTTGTTGTTAATTACAGATCATTTTATCATCAAAATACATTATTTAAAAACCAATTTCACGTATATTAAGAAATATTTTATTATTATCATATAGAATAAGAACCAAATTATATATTTTCAAGATTGTATTGGCATAATCTCACTCATTTAAAAAAAAATCACCATTTACAAATAAATATGAGAAGTTAATTCCTTATTTTATTTATGTTTTAATTGCTTTCTTGGTCCCTACTTTGTGTCAACTTATCTTTATTTAAAAAAAATGTTATTTTTGTTCACACTTTGTGTAATATACATCAATAAAGTCCAATTGTATTGGAAGTGTTTAAATACGTAATGTTGACTTATTTGTGAAGTTGTGATGAGCATATTTTGTTATGGTGACACCCATGCTTTAAATATTTCCCGCTTCGATCTCCTCGTTGTCAACGAGATTATTGTAAGACACCGGCTGCTATGATGAAACTTAAGCATGGGATTAGAGCGGTAGGTGAAGCGGGAAATCATGTTATTAGCCATAATCTGCAGATTATTCGTCTTGGGAAACTGGGAAAAGTTGAAGACGCTATCAGAATATTCTCTAACATGACCTACAAAAATCTTGTAACATACAATTCCATGGTATCCCTTTTAGCCAAAAATGCTAGAATTAGTGATGCTAGACGATTGTTTGACAAAATGTCTCCAAAAAACATTGTTTCTTGGAACTCCATGATTGCTGGATATCTTCACAACAACATGGTTGAAGAAGCCACTGAGCTGTTTGATGCAATGCCTGAAAGAGACAATTTTTCGTGGGCTTTGATGATAACTTGCTATACACGGAAAGGGGATCTTGATAAGGCTAGAGAATTGCTTGAGTTGGTTCCTGATAAGTTGAACACTGCATGTTGGAATGCAATGATAGCTGGTTATGCAAAGAAAGGCAAGTTCAATGATGCCGAGAAAGTGTTTGACCAGATGCCGACAAAGGATTTGGTTTCTTACAACTCAATGTTGGCTGGGTATACACAAAATGGGAAAATGCTTTTAGCATTACAATTTTTTGAGAAGATGGCCAAGAGGAACGTGGTCTCGTGGAATTTGATGGTGGCTGGATATGTTAACAGTGGTGACCTTAGTTCTGCTTGGCAATTGTTTGAAAATATTCCAAATCCTAATGTTGTCTCTTGGGTTACAATGCTGTGTGGGTTTGCACGATACGGAAAGATTATAGAAGCTAGAAGACTTTTTGACAAGATTCCCAGAAAGAATGCGGTTTCTTGGAATGCAATGATTGCAGCCTATGTCCAGGATATACAAATTGATGAAGCTGTTAAGCTGTTCAAGAAAATGCAGCACAAAGATAGAGTCTCATGGACTACAATAATTAATGGGTACATTCGAGTTGGTAAGCTTGATGAAGCACGTGATGTTTACAATCAGATGCCTTACAAAGACATTGGAGCGAAAACGGCATTGATGTCTGGATTGATACAAGATGGAAGGATTGACGAGGCTAATAAAATGTTTAGTCAAATTCATGCACGTGATGCTGTTTGTTGGAACAACATGATTGCAGGCTATTCCCAGAGTGGAAGAATGGATGAAGCTCTCAATTTATTGAGACAAATGCCGATTAAGAATGTTGTTTCATGGAATACTATGATTTCTGGATATGCGCAGGTAGGACAAATGGATAGAGCAACAGAGATTTTCCAGGCCATGGGGGAAAAAAATTTAGTTTCGTGGAATTCTCTTATTGCTGGTTTCCTACAAAATAATCTATACTCCGATGCACTTAAGAGTTTGGTTATGATGGAGCAGGAGGGAAAGAAACCCGATCAATCAACTTTAGCAAGTGGCTTAAGTGCATGTGCTAATCTTGCTGCTTTGCAGGTAGGCAAGCAACTTCACGATTACATTCTGAAGAGCGGTTATGTGAATGATTTATCTGTCAACAATGCCCTGATCACTATGTACGCAAAATGTGGAAGGATACAAAATGCTGAACAAGTTTTCGGAGACATTGATTGTATTGATCTTATATCTTGGAATTCCTTAATTTCGGGTTATGCTTTGAATGGATACGCAAATAAGGCATTTGAAGCCTTTGGCAAGATGTTATCACAAAGAGTGGTTCCAGACGAGGTTACTTTTATTGGAATGTTGTCTGCATGTAGTCATGTTGGTTTAGCGACCCAGGGTTTGGATATTTTTAAATGTATGATTGAAGATTTTGCTATTGAACCCTTGGCAGAACACTACAGCTGCCTTGTTGACTTGTTTGGTCGCGTGGGTAGACTAGAGGAAGCCTTCAACATTGTGAGGGAGATGAAGGTGAAGGCAAATGCTGGATTATGGGGTTCATTGCTTGGGGCTTGTCGTATACACAAAAACTTGGAACTTGGCATATTTGCCACCCAGAGACTCTTCGAATTCGAGCCTGATAATGCCTCCAATTACGTTACCCTGTCAAACATGCTTGCCGAGGCTGGTAGATGGAAAGAGGTCGAAAGACTAAGGATCCTTATGAGGGACAAAAGAGCTGCAAAGCAACCTGGTTGCAGCTGGATTGAAGTTCAAAATCAGATACAACATTTTTTGTCACATGATCTAGCAAAGCTGAGACATGAAAATATTCAGATTATAGTGAATACTTTAGCTACACACATGAGGGACAAATGTAACATATCTGACATGGAATCAGCCTGTGACATTCTATGATTGGAGGTACTCACAACTTAGCTTTTGAACTACATTGAAAAAAAAAAGTGAACTTCTATTGCATTGCTACCAGAAATAATCGGAAGATAACTGCTTTTTATTGAAGGTCTTGATATATGTGATGATCACTATGACACACCCGAGCATTGTCTGTTTCATGATCTTGACACTGTTTTCCGGTGATTTCCACAATCCTATATTTACTGTAAGTTTCAGCCCAATGGGCATATTAATTTGTTAAGTGTTTCACTTGTTCTTTCATTTTATTTGGAATGAGGACAAACCTGTTTTTCACCGTTGTCAACAGAACTTTTTTGGATTATATTATTCATTGTGTCTGGAGTGAACCCATGGTGGGAATGAACATTGTTGATTGGACCCTCTATTCATCCTGATTTTCCGCCAAGTACACAGTAGCTTCTTACTGGAAATTGTATTATATAGTATCATTGATAATGCCTTAGCGAAACCCACAAGTTACAAGGTTAAATTAGATAGATACAACATTAGATTCTGTGTAAGTCTCTGTTTAGAGACTCTAATGTATTTTTTTGGTCACCAAGTATATTGAAATTTCAAGATAGAAATTGTATTTTGTAATATTGCCCATAAGCACTTTTAGTGCGGAAGTAGAAGAGCCACACTATTCCTACGGTTAGGGTTTATTACCACGACTTAAGATCACTTTCCAAATCCCCACCTACCCCAACCATTGATTGCAAATTTGAAGTACCCAGAAAAAGAAAAATATTTTGGGGCAAAGATATAGTAGTATCTGTGGTGTGTGGGTTCTTGAGCTATGTTAGTCCAGCTGAGTCTAGGTTCTAGAATCAGCTTATAGGTTAAGCCTTAATGCCATCACTACAAGTATTTTCTTGCCTCTTTTGAGTGATAGTCTCAGTTGTGGTGTTTGCTGACATATCACGATCTAGAACAATCCTATATATATCAAATTTATTGCACTCAATTTGAAAATTAATTCTAAGGAGCTAATTGTAATTGTTAGCTCCAAACATCTAATTCCTTTTACTATGCTGCCCCCTGTGGCCTTGTTTGTAGGACCAAGTTAAAGATTGGTAATAACAAATAGTTTTTTATTGTCTTTCAGAATAATTGTAGAATAGGTTAACTCTTATCTTTTGCTATTTTTACATTGCAGGAAGTATTGTTTTATGTTTTGTTACAATGTTGTAAGACTTTGCCATTTCTTTCTCTCTCCTGTTTTCAAACCAAAAAGAATGGAAGCGTTATCTGAGTTATTGTTACTTCTCAGCTCTCACCCCTCTTATATATTGTATGTAAGCTGGATCAAGGGCTCCCAGATAACAACGGCAGAATATATGGATCAGCTGCATATGATTAATTTTGAACAGCGATGGAAAAAGGCAACTAAGTGGAAAGAGTTTCCAATCCTTTTCAAAAAAATCCTCTCAATGGCATAATGATGCTTTTTAATACGAAGAGAACACATCTCATGGATATCAAGTCCTTCCGTTACCACTTCAAAGGATAATTTTACAGTTGTTCCAGAAGATGACCCTTTAGTATGGGTTTGTAGTGAAGATGATCCTGAAAACTGGCATGTTCACGTTGGGCAATGCAAGTTTGTTCTGCGTAAACGTTACTTGACTGTTATTCTTTCTTGACTTTGGATATAATTTGTTTTATTGATTTGCTTTCCAACTCTTACAGATCTTCCGCTCCATTGACTCGGGGTTCCTCAAAGGATTTTCTAAACATGTTGATGTTCCTCTGTCCCAGGTTTATATTCTTTCTTGTTCATCCTCTTTTCAGAAAACTCCAAATATATTAAGTGAAACTCTATACTGCATGCTTGCAAATCAAACACTATCCCGCACTTTTTAATTAACATAATTTTGTATGCAGAATCTTATGTGTACTAAAATATTTGGTCATAGAAGAAACTGTTCAAACAGCGTACATTCAAGCGATCAGATCTGCCCAACACTTTATTTATATTGAAAACCAATACTTCATTTGATCATCATGTGCATGGCCATAAAGATGAAGGTTTGGCTTAAGTTCTTGGCTTTTAAAAGCAGGATAATTTTCTGTATTTTATGAGTTGGTTTACTCTGTCTGCAGACAAAGGACATCCTGCAAAATTTGATTCATTGATCTTGATGGGAAAAGGAAAACAAAGTTGAAAGTATAAACGTTGAAATCTATATTTCTTTCAGAAGTTGATACAAATAGAGGAAAGAATTGTTGGTTTGATGTGACTTAGGTTCAAACATGAATAAATAATGACAATAATGTCATTATCTTATTTTAATTTAGTCAGGAAGAACTCTCTTCCATCTTCTTCTCTCTTTGTTTTGAGAAAACTTGTTTATTATTTTTCTTAATAATTACTGGTATTATTTATTTTGCTTTAGTAACTATTCGATTTGTTTCTACTCTTGTCCATAAGAGATACTTTCAAAATCCTTGGTTTGTACTTCTTTTGTCCGCAAAAGAAAAAGAAGAAAAAAGTTGAAGACAGTTAGATGTCTCATTTGTCTTCTGCTGTCAGGGGTTGAAAATCTCATCCCAATGTTGTTGGCACTGAAAATTACAAGTAAAATCAGAGCTGAGGAAAGATTTGCCGTCTATGTTGTTTCACCAATGTGGCCAGGAGGCGATCCTAAAACTGGGGCTATGCAAGAAATCCTCTTTTGGCAGGTATCAGATTGTGTGTATTCTTTTGAAGTTTATTTTCAGATGGTGGAAATATACAATTAATGAATATTAAGGATTCTGGTTCTCTAAGTAGATTACAGTGTAATTGTTGGTGAGCAAATTAAGGGAGTGAGTTCTCACAAATTCTGATTGGAACCAGAATAGGAATGACAAAACAAGAGTAATATTAATAATTTATTAGAACTATATCAGAGGTATAAACCTTTGTCAAATAAAAGGAAGAGACATTGTATTAGATAATATCTTTTTTCCTTGTTAGTACTCCAATAGTAGATGATATTTTTACACTAACAGTTTGTTCTTTAGCCTTATCAGATTAAGTTGCTTAACACTGATTCCAAATTGATTTATAATCATTGAGACACAGATAAATAATGAATGATATGTTTAACATAAGAAAAGTCATGGTCTTTTGTTGATTTATTAATGTGTAAATATCGTAGAAGATTGAAACACTGATTATTATATTTCTGAATAATGTTTATGAAGCGAGTGAATAGGAACTTTTTATTACTGAATATAAGTTTACATCAAGTTTTAAATGTCAGTGCCACACGTTCTCAATTTAGAACTTTGTTATATTTGAGATCATGTATTATTTTCTTATATAATTTTAAATTTATTATATCTTTTTTAAGATCTTTTAATATTTTTTTGAGTCCTATTAAATTTAAACATTAATAGTTTTTTATTTACACTTTACGATTTCAAATCTAAAAAGAGAATTTGTGATTGGAGATTTCGAAAAGAGTCAAAGCATGGAGCATGATAATTCAAAGCTGAAATTAAACTTTTTTTCAAAAATTTGGTTAGTCTAATGGGATTCTGCTTTGAATTCGAAGAATAAATGCTAGTTTACGAGTTTAATAATTGTATATTAAATATATCCAATTTGATAGTTACAACATATATACATAAATGAGTAGGAAAAAATCTTTTTAACAACTTTTTTTTTGACAACTTTTTGATAACGCATACGTGACAGTCTATGATTGGTTCGTTTCAAATATTTTTTTAATCATAAATTCAAACATGCCAATAAAATTCAAATGAGTATTATCAGTATTGAATATTTTCATGACATTTATGTTCAAGTGCAAATTTACAATCTATTGGTTCCAAACAAGACCACTTTTACAAGAATGAATATGTTGGTTCAAGTGCAGACAATCAAAACTTCCCATTATTAGAAAGGGTTGGGTTTGACTATGTGCACGTTGGAAAGCCAATAGATTACACATTGTAAATGTCTTTCGATATATCTCTACACTTTTTTGTCACGTTATCTACAATTAACACTCTCAATGAAAAATTAATAGAATAAACTTAATTGATGCACAATAGACTAATTCTATGTGAAGTTGATATTTAAAAGAAAAAAAAAAAGACATCAACCAAATACACTACCTTAAAAGTAGAGACCAACGAAAGAATTAAACATTTATTTATTAGGTGAAACTCAAGTTTTAGTTTTAAACTAATTTTAAAATAAAATGTGTTTAATCAATAACTTTAGTTTTTACTTTCGTGATGAAATGTCTATGTCCTATTTTTTAAATTTGCTTAACTTTTTTAAGGAAAAAACTGACTCAGTTTTTAGTGTTTACTTGGTGAAATTATTTTATTCAAAATATAATATTGTCTTCGATGTAGTTATGGTCATCCAATACTACTGTTATTAAGTGAAAGCTCACCATATCTTTAACATATTCTTTTAAAATCATTCTATATATTCTAATATGTGTATTAAGAAATAGTAGATAAAAACATATTAATGTAAATATATATATATATATATATATATATATATATATATATATATATATATATATATATATATATATATATATATATGCAGGGACAAGGTTTTTCATGTTAGGATAATATTTTAGTCAAGTTAGATGGTTGTGATAGGAAGATTGAGAAGAGCATATTTTTCCTTTTACTTGATGAGTAAATTTTCAAGGTTGAAATTTTTTCTTGTTAAGAAGAATGTAAAAATCTATTTACAATTATATTAGATGAATGTAAATTAATTTTATATTTTTATTTGTTAATTTATCTATTTTATTAATTATGTGATATTTTTTTATAGTTTAATATTATATATTTGGGATAATTTTTTTTAGTAGTAAGTATACTAGATATTATCTTCTAATAAATAAAAAAATTAATTAACTAATTAATTTAATAAAATAAATAATTGACTAATTTTTTATTTTAAAAACTAAATAATTTATTTTAAAAAATAAAAACTACATAAATTTTTAATATTATTTTTGACAAAATTATATATATATATATATATATATATATATATATTTATTTATTTATTTATTTTTTGACGTCAGTATAAATCCCCGGAGCTCCGTATATTGGTCTTTCCTTTTACCCAAAACACACTAGATGCTCGTCTCTTCTATTGTTTGAATTTGAGTTTGAATTTGATTTGGACGAGGTTGGAGTTTTGTAATTTGTCTGGGTTCTGAAACTGATAGTCTTCTGAATTAGGGTTTAAGTTTTACACCCAGAGATGGGCAGCCCCTCGAAGAAGAATGAAAGTAAGGGGTTTTTCTCCGCTATGTCTTCCATCTTCACCAACGCTATGCACCGATCAGTCAACGGGTACTTCGTTTTCATCATCCCTTCCTTGTTTCACCTCCAAAAAAAAAAATGTCTATCTCGTATGCTTTGTTTCAACTTTCAATTATCATTTGATGATTGCATTCACAGTGTGAAAATAAAAAGTGATTCCCCGTTAATAGAGTAATTTAAATGTTTTTCCTGGATTCTACAACTAGCTACTTAGGATATTGGATTCTTACAACACTACAATTTCAGTCTATTCTAGCAGTGTGAAAGTACCTGCCAATTTTCTCACTAGGATTTGCAATGATATGGAGCGGAATTTAAGCTTATTTACATGATTCTGTTTTTGTTTCCAGGCTTCTTGGATATGAAGGTGTGGAAGTCATCAATCCAGATGGAGGTAAAGAAGATGCAGAGGAGGAAGCAGAGAGAGGAAGATGGAAACAAGAGGTGCTTATTTAGTTTTATTTATTTATTTATTTCTTGTTGTTTCTAGCTTTGTTTTATTTCCAGCTCCCTGTTTGGACATTTAAATTGCTGTCGGAAATTACTGTTCCCTAAAATTAAATTGTCTGAGTTGTTTGTTCATGATAATTATTCTCACGTATGTTTGGCATTATTCTATTTTCTTCTCTTTTAGCATATGCCTCATTCATTCGTCCTCATATTCTAAACTTCTTTTGTATCTTTTTTTCCCTTTGGCTCTTTTACGTAAAGGAAAGAGATGGTTACTGGAAGATGATGCAGAAATATATTGGCTCGGATGTAACATCAATGGTGACACTACCAGTTATTATCTTTGAACCGATGACTATGCTTCAGAAAATGGCCGAGGTCTGCTTACTTTTAGTTTGTCATTGCTGATGGTTTCTTAATTTGTAGTATGAATTGATTGATTTTAAATTGTTTGAACTAGTTGATGGAGTACTCCTACTTGTTAGATCAGGCAGATGAATCAGAGGATCCATACATGCGGTTAGTTTATGCAAGTGAGTTATTTTCATCCCTTTTTATTTGCTTTTCTAACTTTTTTTGCCCAATCGAATTGAAAATTCTTCCAACGATATAGTATTAGGCAGGACTGAATGTCAAACCAGAGGCATTCTAACCAGCTTTTATCAACGATTTATTTTACTGGCCTCAAATATCTTCATCCGAGGCTTTTTTGTTTTAGTTATTGTTCTTGAATCTTCCAGTTGCACTGGAGTAAGTCTAGGAATGGTTTTCCTAATTATTTCTTCACTGTGTACTTTATGATAATCATAACAGCATCATGGGCTATATCGGTGTACTTTGCTTACCAACGAACCTGGAAGCCTTTTAATCCTATCCTTGGAGAGACTTACGAAATGACTAATCACGGCGGAATTACATTTCTTGCAGAACAGGTATCTTTTCAGTATGTGATTCTTGTGGAAACTCTTCGATGCGGCATGCTCTACATTACTTTCTCTTCTTCCGTCTTTCTGTGCATTTGTCTTTGGAATATAGGGTTCTTAAGGACCTTGGAAAAAAAAAATTCTTATTTTTTCTTTTGTGGATTTTGTTATCTCTCTCTCTCTCTCTCTCTCTCTCTCTGTAAATAAAAGAATTTATTTTAAATTTCAGGTCAGTCATCATCCCCCAATGAGTGCTGGGCATGCTGAGAATGAGCATTTTACATATGATGTGACTTCAAAGTTGAAAACTAAGTTTTTGGGAAATTCTGTTGACGTTTACCCTGTTGGAAGGTAACAGTTATATTGCAGTTGCATGGTAGATTTCCTCTGTTATATCGTTTTATTTTTGTTACTGGTGTTGTTTTGTATCACTCGAAGTTCCAAATTTGATTGATGTGTTCGCCAATGGCACTCTTAATGAAAGAGTTTTGATGACATCTCTATGATGTGAAGATATTTAATGTATTTTCAAGCTGGGTTGAGACGTTTATGGGGTTATTTGATGAATATGCATATTTGTTCCAAGCTATTTATAATACTTGTTGGGTTTGTTATAAACTTAAATGTAGTAGCCGTTGTGGGTATGTCTAGCCGTTGGAGTCTAGGTAGTTAATGAGTTAGCCATTTATAGTCGTTTTTGTCTATTTTGAGTACAATGGTCAGAAATTGTAGGTCTATAAATTGTATGGTTGATTGCATGAATGAAACAACAAGAGGTGAGTTTTTTCACAAGAGAGGTTTGTTGTCTACAAAGTGGTATCAACAGCTAGTTTGCTTGAGTGTTTGAATGGAAAAAAGAAAGCTAAAGAGAGCTTGAGTGTTTGAAAAAGAGAGAGTGAGATGGTCAGTCTTACAAACAGAGTGTCCTTGCCCAAGCATGAGATATATTGGAGAAGGTGTATAAGGGGGATGATTGAGTGAAGCGGGAGACAAAAGGAGTAGCCGAGTACATAACTCGGGTTAAAATCGTGGCAAATTAACTTAGCAGAAATGACGAGACATTGCCCTCCGGTCGAGTTGTGGAGAAGATTCTGAGATTGTTGACAGATGATTTCAAGAACATGTTGTGGGCGATTGAGGAGTCTAAGGATCTCCCTATGAGTCAGCATAGGTTCTTTAGTGGTACAGTATATAGCTATGCAGGAAAATAATTCTTGATTTAATACTATTTCTGATCTGAATTGTCCTGTTCTATTGTTATTTCCTATTTAAAAAGAACTTGTATGTTTTCAGAACGCGTGTGACTCTTAAGAGAGATGGTGTAATCTTGGATCTGGTGCCACCTCCTACAAAGGTTAACAACCTCATATTTGGCCGTACTTGGATTGATTCGCCTGGGGAAATGATAATGACTAATCTGACAACTGGAGACAAAGCTGTACTATATTTTCAACCATGTGGATGGTTTGGGTCTGTATCATTTCTGTTTCTACTTTCTTAAGAAGCAATTAATACCTTTATAATTAATTTGTACCAGTTGTATATTGGATTTAGATTTCAACATTTGAGCATTTGTTAGTTTATTCTATTACAGCTTTCACTTCAATGTTTAATGACATTGAAATTATTTTCTTGGTAACGTGGCATTTAATATTTTGCTTCACCTGACTGTTTGTTTTCATTGACCACTAGTTTACTTGAGAAATTTTCATGTTAAAACTAATCTTTTTAAAATAATTGAGGGGCCTGAATTGTTTCAGCTTCATTTAGGATTTCTATATTTTACTTCGTCTTTCTCTCTACTCAGCTGTTTAGGTATCTTGCTATTGTCAAAATATCTAACCTTTAATTGGACTATCTATTTCTTGATTTGTCATAGTGCCGGTCGATACGAAGTGGATGGATATATCTATAATTCTTCCGAGGAGCCTAAAATATTAATGACAGGGAAGTGGAACGAGTCAATGAGTTATCAACAGTGTGATTCAGAAGGAGAGCCTCTTCCAAACACAGAATTGAAAGAGGTGATTTTTCAATAAAAAATCTTCAGAATGAACTTGAGATTATTTGCAATTAATGTTGATGGTAACTTTTCTTCAAAAACTAGGCATCTTGGTCTTAATGTTTGATGATAAATAACACCTTTGAAACTTTAGTCTTTTACCAAGTTGAATAGCATCAGGTGATTGACGTAGCCGATCTCATGTAGTGGGACAAACCTTTGTTGTTGTACTGTTTGAGGATAAAGTGATGGTCTATCTTGTTACACTTGGTTTAGGTTAGAGTTGTAGAGACCAATGCAAATGGCCATATTCTACCCAGTTTAGGAACTTTCACAAGGCAAGAGTGCATGGGGAGCCATGTGAATGTCGTTGTTCCATCAACCCTCAGCTCCTGAAAAGAAGAAAACAACAACTGTCTTTTCTCCGCACTTCCATCAAGCAACTCAATTTTTTTTAACTATTTCTGTTAGTTTACCATGCTTGTGCTCTTTCCTTTTTAAGAAACCTAAGTTTACGCTGGAAATTCTGCACCTATCTTTAGAATGCTAATCTTTTGAAGAAACCTCATGATGTAATGCAAGAAGACACTAATATATTCTAGTATATTGGGTTGGTTTCTAGTACATATCTGTTGACAAATGCATAATCCATTGAAATCCAGCTTTTTAGTCTTATTTATTAATTCTTTTGTTAGAAATTATAACCATTGCAATGAATGATCTCAGATGTCACTTTGGTTAAGAAATAAGTCTACACTTACACTTTACTATTATATTGGTTGTGAGGACACTAATACCTTAAAGTTCCTGATCATTTTCGTTGGCATTTCCACTGATTTTATTCTGCAGGTTTGGCATGTTGCTGATGTTCCAAAGAATGACAAATTTCAGTATACATATTTTGCTCATAAAATAAACAGCTTTGACACTGCCCCTAGAAAGTTGTTGGCATCAGACTCTCGTCTACGCCCAGATAGATATGCACTTGAGATGGGTGATCTGTCAAAATCCGGGGCAGAAAAGAACAGGTTCTTTACGCTTTCTTTCCCGTCCCTCTGTCCAAAAGATTAGCACAGAGCATTTTAGAAGCGCTAATACTAATATAAATAAAAGTAACAGACAACAGTCAACATAATCTTTATTTGGATATTCGGTTTTAATTGATCATTCTGTGGCCTTACGTATTGATATCTCCTGCCCTGGAAATTAGAACCATTCTGTATTCTCGAGATTTCTTAGCCTTCTCTGTTACTGTCATCCCCTTTCTCAGATAGAAATGGGTTTTTGAGTTTCACAGATAACCAAAGAAATTTGGTTAGATGATTCCCAGGGTATTTATCCTTCACTTGTTTCCTTTCAGTTTGGAGGAGAGGCAGCGTGCTGAAAAGAGAACCCGAGAAGAAAAAGGCCATAAGTTCGTGCCTAGATGGTTTGATTTAACCGAAGAAGTGACACCAACTCCTTGGGGTGATTTGGAAATCTATCAATATAATGGTAAATACATTGAACATCGGGCTGCTGCAGATAACTTGGGAAGCATTGATGATTGTGATGTTAAATCAATTGAATTCAATCCATGGCAGTATGGTAATTCGGCCACGGAATGAATCTGTTTCTATTTGCCTTTGGTTTTCGAATGCTGCAGTTGGTTCATGTAACATTGTATTGATACAAAGAATAAAACTAATTTTATTTTGGTTTTGTTGGCTTGTGATTATTGTAATATCTGCAGAACACTAGTATTTTGATTCTCCCACAGATACAATGTTTTTTGTTTTTGCATGGACCGTGGCCGACCGTAGCCCGTGAGGGTTACCTTGATTGAACTTGTATATTATATATCCGTTGCTGTCCAGTGGTGTTTTTGCTAGTGTCAAACATACAAGATATTCCAGCATTTTCTTAATAATTTGCTTGGGAGCAAAACAGTTAGACCACACACTCCTCTCTTCCAACCCCATACTCCAAAAGAAAGGGTAAGATGCGTAATTCTTAATAATCAAACATAACAAGTATATATGATAATATGAAGCCTGTGACATGCGTTGCACCTTAAGACCAATATGCATATCATCTGAGTATGTATTGTGGGATTCCTAGTCTCATTTTGGTAGCCAGAAGGATTTGGGGAAGAGAGGGAAAGAGCCCTTGTTTCCAGGTTAGGATCAGATCAAGAGTGCAAGTGCCCTTCCCTCTTTTTAGATTTGAGAAATTATAGTTGTAAATTAATTTTGTATGTTTTTTAACAAATACTTGATAAAGATAAAGAAGGAATTATAAAAGGTTGGGGATAGAAATATTACAGCTATTTATTGTCAGTCTTTTCTTTTCTATGTAAGGGAAGAGAAATAATTCACCTCTTTCTTTATTATAATTACCTTTATCATTCATTATCTGCAACTAATATTAATTAAATTGGGATGGATCACATCCTTGATTATTTTGATCAATTAAATGCAATATTTTTAGCAGCACATCTTTTAAGATCATAAATTAGGTTTTCGCATGAACTTTTAATAGTGCATATATGTTCAATTGGTCCCCCCACACAACTTTTTCATTACTGTTTTTACCATTGCCTTGTCTTATTCGAGGATAGGTTGATTTATACGCACTACCCCCAAAATGGTGCACTCTCTTGAACACATGATACTGTATCCTGTGTTTGGTTTTCCTTTTTGATTGTTTTGAATTTGGCAAAGATTTGTAACACAAACTTTTCCAGAAAACTTAATTTACACGTTGCTTTCTTGAATTGGGTTTTTAAACTTAAATTTAACTCATTTAAGTTCATAAACATGAATTCAAAAATGCACTTAGTGGTGTAATACTAACCACTTGATCCTCAAGTTTTCTTCTTTCTCCCTTTTTCCTGGTGGGTGTGACTGAGATCTGAATGTGACTTGTACGTCAAGTAAATTACATTCAAGTTACGTGACCTTTAATCTCCGTCCAACTACTCACTTGATCCCTAGCTTTCACTTCCAAACTTCTTCTTATCATTGTTACTTGTTTTTTCCTACTTTTCTTTTCTCTAACTCACTTCCTTTTACTCCATCGCCATGTCAGTTCATAGGTCACGGTCACACTTTTGACTGTCCTTCGTGTACTCATTTTCTGACTTCTTAAAATCAATAATTTTTATAGACTAACTCCCATCATCATTACCTTACTCACTTTTATTTATATTTTCAATATATATTTTCAATACACTTTATTTTGGTTGTCTTCTCTGGGGGCATGAGTTATTCTTTGGATTCAAATTTCAGGGGGATTGAAAACACAGATCTGTAACTAATGATTCGACTGTGGCATGAACATGATGTTCAAATACAAGACAAAAACAGAGGTTTTGTTTTCCAGCTTTCTTGGGGAAGGAATATAGATTCCTTTGCCTTCAATCAAATTAGTAAGAAGTGGCATAACAAACGCTTTCTCTTTCGTGGGCCACCTTGCATTTCCTCTCATCACGTGCCCTTACCCTTTTCCAACCCAATTCAATTCCTAAAGGACAAATCCTTTTCAGTTTTTTCCTTCTTTTTTTTTCTAACACACAATTCTTTGCTAAGGATAATCTTTACACTAACGTCCTAGAATTACTTCAACAAACTATAATACTATTGTTTTCTTTCGAATGAAAGAATGCACCTTAAAACTTGTCAAAACCTGTGCTTAATCAGAACCTAAATTTTTATATATGTTATGCAGAAACATTTAACGAATGATTGGTTAAGGATGATAACTAGTTGTGTTATATTGTAAGACAGCAACATGTGTTGCATTGCAAGTTTGTTTGTTTGGTTGAACTATATTTCTCCAAAGTTATCAATGCTTGGTTTGGTTTTGCATCTGTTTCTGACTTAACCATTTCTAATGTAACTCATAACACCACCTATCTTATACTTGTAAGAGAAAAAAAAAACTATATTTAGCTACATTATATGTAAATATGGTTGTTTAACCTTTTTTTCTTGTACCTACTTGATTTTTAATGACTCTACCATCCTACCTTGAAAGGGATCTTGCTGAGTGTGTTATAAAACAGAGATAAACTCAAGTTTTTCTTAAACAAGTTTGTCCATTCTGACAGTGACGTCACATTATCTCTATAAATAAAAAATAAGGAAGACAAAAAGAAAATAGAGGTGGTGACGTGGATGATATGATATGAGACACTTTTTTTGGCTAGAATGAAACAAAGGACGTGGTTTGGCCACTCTCACGCTGCCACATGTAATGATAACCAAAGTCTTTCTCTTGAGACTTACACGTGTCCACATCAATATTGAATATTTTGTTACATTTTGTCACCGTAGTTTTTCTTATAGTCTGCTACAGTCAAAATCATCACTTTTAATATCATTAAATAATACATTGTATTTGCAACAGTACAAAGCATTATTACACTACAACGACGTATTGACAGAGATTCCCCAAACGCCGTTTATCACGCAGAACGCCTTCTGTTGGTGTTGAAATTGAAAATGATACAAATGATAACGAGTGTACCAAATCTCTACCCTTTATATTACATTACTTAGTTTCTTAATTTATATTCTCAGGATTATCAAAACTGAATATAATAAAAAGTTTGTTTTTTGTCCATACAAATATTATCTTTAGCACAGAAAACAGGGTAATAATATGCATGACAGAAAAGTATAAGTGTCATGCTTCTCTCATCTCACCCATACACCAAACCTCATATTATTATATATTTCTATAATATTACATGCAACATATTAATACATTATTAATTAATTATTATTATTACACTGTAAAGGTCTAATTCAAATGACAGGCATAATGATGGAAATAAATAAAATAAATAAGTTATAGAAATTTTCAATTAAGTACTTACCTTCCCAACGCTTTTTACCTTTAACCTGCTATGTCCGGTGGAGTTAACTGCAATAACCGGCACACCCGGTGGGCGGTTTGGTCATATAGTGCTTTGGGGGTTTAAGCAAAGGATGGGAAACTTTATCAGAGGGTTTTGGGATTCAAAGCAACAAATTGTTTTCTTTTTCTTTTCAATTTAGTTTCTTGAGACAAAAACAAACTGAATCATGAGATAAATTGCTACTGTGATGAAAAACTAGTGCTGTTGATTTTGCTGGTTCACTCCAAAATTTAGAATTAGCTGATTTTACATTCGTTGGAATTCCGCTTCATCCTGTTGAAATTTGGTTCTGTGAAGGAAAAAACAGGTAAGGATGTTTTGTTTCACCGAAGGTTTTTATGAAAGTGATTTTGATTGCCCGAGAATGAAATTAATGGGAGGTTGTGTCGAATGGTTATGTTGGAATCTCAGAATTTTCGGTCTCGTATTCTTTACTAGAGTTGAATCTCCAGTTTTAATTTGGGATTTGGGTTTTGCTTGTTTCTTTAAGATCGGTCTTGCTTCGTTGTTTCAGATCCCTACTACGGTATCCTTTTTTATTTTTTATGACTTTTCCTGTGAACCTGTCTGAAATCTAGTTTGGTTTTGCTTCTTTCTTGATTTTAGCGTATGGTGTCTTAATAGAGCTGAATTGTTTTGTAAAGATTATATATCTTCTTCTGAATCTGTTTTCGTTGTGTGATCATCTGTATTTCTGCCTTCATCGACAACGTGCCTGGATCTGGTGAAAGTTACTTAATTGACTTTCTCTGGGTTTGGCATATGAAAGGGAGTGATTTTTTACTCTGAAAGATTGCGTTGCAATTAATGGTATTTGCCGAATCTAGTTTTTAGTTATTGCAATTGTTCTGTTGTTATCTCTCTATGATATGTTCCCAAATCTTGGAATGGAAACACGAACTCTTTTTTTTTTTTTTAATTTCTTTTAATGACTGTGGTCTTAAAAGTTTTTTTTTTTCCTTTTTAATGAAACGAACCTGTTTTTGATATGCCCGACCGGATATACCCTCACACCTATGCATTGCGTAGTTATAAGGGAAGGGTGGGACTATTTAATTCGTAGTATTTCTCTTCGATGTTTACTTTATCATTCTAGACGAAATTAAGTAATGTAAAACCTTGTACGATACTTATTATTTACTTTTATTGGTAGTGAAACTGCATTGCATCTGATCTTTTACTTATAAGGGAAGTGTTTCCTGTCAGGCTTTCAAACTGTGTGGCTGGTTAAGTCGAGCAAGAAGAAAAGTGCTCATTTATCGGATAGTGGGTCTTGGGTTGCTGAATATCTGTGCTTGATCCGTCTGTTTTGGCATGGTTTCTAAGATATGGTCTTACAGAAGAGGATAGAGTACGGATTTAATGGCTACCAGGCTCCTGCCATGCCCCGAGCTTCTCGCTCAGTCAGGGTAAATATGTTCTGCTTCTTATGGCGGCCTGGTTAATACTTCAATTTACTTAAGATTTCATGAAACAATATTTATATTTGTTTTGTTAAAATGTTTCATAGAGGAGGGCTGTATTTCAAAGAGCGGAAGACAAGCAAAAGTGTTCATTTGACTTATTGGCCACCGTAGCTGGTAAACTATTACAAGAGAGAGAGAATGCAGCCATTTCTAGTGATACATTATCAAATAAGGATCAGTGTAGATTTGTCAAAGATTGCCATGATGCAAATAAACCATCCAAATCCGAGCTTTCTGAGGAAGGAAATTGTGACCAAAAAAGTTTGAATGAATTCCCACGTCCTTCAATTGAAGACCATGCTAAGATTGCTTCTATAGTAACAAGTTCTAGTTGCTTAGAGAGGTTCATTGCAAAAAAATTGGTGGATGGAAATAGCCATATCAAAATGGAAAATGTTACTAGCGAAGTCAACTTAGATTCTTCGGGTTATCCAAAGGAAAGTCAGTTCAAGATAGATGGCGGTACATGTAAAGGAAAGGATGGGATGCATGAGTTGGAGAAGATACCCATTGGCAGCGGGATTGAGATGTACAGTTTTGGGGATCCGCTGGATGAAAATCCTCCTGCATTGATCAGTTTAGGTGGCAGTGCCAAATTGTCTGGGTATAATGATAGGATTCCCTGTAGCTTGTTGTCCAAAGGTTGTGACAATGTACCAGTAGTTAGTAGAGATGATGACGAAAACTCTTCTGGGTGTACTCACCCTATTAATACTAAAACCAAGGCTTTTAGGCCGAAGAATTGTATAGATGATAGTGGAATAAGTAAAAGACTGGCTTCTAACTTTCAGAAAGTTGCTCAAAAGCCGAAGTATGACACACTTTCTAACCGTGGTGAGTTCATGCTTATGGCATGAGATTAATTTAACCTTCATCTTTCTTTGCTTGTTCACTGTTTTTTTTAATTGGAAACGTGCTAATTTTAGATGGAATTTGGAAGAAAACTTACCACAATCAGAGGAAGTGCAATAAACGCCAAATTTCTCAGATGAATATTCCTTTCAAAAAGAGGAAGCTTTTTAATTATAAGTCTGTCTCAAATTCTAGTGGATTTACCAGAAGTGGGGGAATTTATTATTCACCCAAGAATTGTAGTGATCCGGATGCTTGTGACTCAATTCCCGGGATGCACAGAGGTTTTACACATTCCCTCTATGTGGCTTCCTACTTACAGTTTAATTTTTGCTTCACCACTGTATTTAAGGATCTCATGGAATATTTGTTTAAATAAGTTTCAAATCTTTGATGCAGACCCTGGAATTCCATCCTTGGAAGCATGTCAACACCAGATGTTACGACGAATAGGTTCTCATGGTATGAGAAGATTGAGGGAGCAGTTCTTTATGTATTCTTTGACTTGATCAGTATCTTCAAAGAGGTTCTTACATGTAAACTTCTTTCTTTTAACCAGTGAAGCTTAGGATCAAGTCATTTAGAGTGCCAGAGCTTTTTATAGAGGTTCCAGAAACTGCAACAATTGGGTCCTTGAAGGTGTAATAATTTATGTATTTGGCCATCTACATACCATTCTCGCATTTCTAGATATGTTCGCGAGGAATGGCATCTGTGTAATTTATAAGTGGCATTTACATTTTAGGAATCCATTCCAGTTGCATGTTTCTTCCATCACAAGCTCAGTTTGCTGTATTTCTTATAGCATTTTGGTCTGCAGAGGACAGTAATGGATGCAGTGACTGCTGTACTCGGAGGTGAATTGCATATTGGTGTTTTTCTCCAGGGAAAGAAAGTTAGGGATGATAGTAAAACACTACTTCAAACTGGAATTTCTCATCATAACCAGTTTAATGCTTTGGGTTTCACCCTGGAGCCTAATTCTTCACAAAGCCTACCGATTGTATGTGCTGCACATTCTCCCTGTCCCGGTGCTGACGTAACTCCGCCTGTATTAAGGTAGTGTATAACGTTCAAATGAAGTTTTATGGTAGGAACTGGGATATTGCCCATTAGTGTTCCTAAGTATTTGTGCTCGAACACACTTCAATCCAGTGGACATTGTATTTTCTCTTAGAAATGAGGTGTTTATATACTTGATTCAATTATTCTAGTACCATTGGCATGTTTTTGTATAACTTTTATTCATACTGTCATTGTATAAATATTATTTAGTTTTATGTTTCTGAAAATTATTGTTCAGGTGTCCTTCTAGTCCAGCTGTAATTCATCAGAGCATTCAAGGCAATTCTGACACGTTACCTGAGCATCAAGTAACAAGTTTTGGTAGCCAATTTGAAAGTGATAATGATTCGGCACCTTCTCCTGCTAACACTTCTGTTGACAAAGGTATGGAAGATTCCAAAGAATTGGTTACTGTTCTTGAAAAGGGTAGGGAGGAACTAGCTATGGTATCTGTACCCCAGAAGCCAAGGCGATCAGAAATGGTACAGCGCCGAATCCGTAGGCCTTTCTCTGTAGATGAAGTAGAAGCACTGGTTCAAGCAGTTGAAAAACTAGGAACCGGAAGGTAAGATATACATGAGACTTTGTCTTGAGAATAATATTTTCTTTTCCATAAGCTGGCCAGACAATAATATTTAGTGGGTCATGTTTGTTCTAGTACTCCATCCTGTTGCTAGTGTGAGGACGTGCCTTTGTATTTTCAGTGACTGGATTCTGGGGGAAATTTTCTCTTACAATCCCTATTTGTTGTGTTTTTTTTTTCTTGTGAAAAAATATAATCAGGTGGCGTGATGTTAAGCTTTGTGCTTTCGATAATGCTAAGCATCGGACATATGTGGATTTGAAGGTAAAAACATGTGATCCTTTTTTGCTTGGAAACTGCGGTACTGTATATGCTATGTAAATGACTCTTAAAACATGTTTAACCAGACATTACCTGCTTGTGTAGTGTTCTTTCCCGTTAGCATGCCTTGTCTTTTAAATAGATTTTTTATGTATAAAAGCTTGAGGCTTTTAAATGTTTTGGGCCCTAAAATTTCTACACATTCAGGTTTTGATTCTTAATTAATCCCCATAGTTTATTATTTGATGTTTAATCATAGATCCTTGGAAGTTTCATTCGTTTGGACTTTATTTCATATACAAGTTGTTATATTCTCAGGCATTAGTCTTTATTTCCACTAAAAAACTAATCCCGTATAGTTTCCATGTATTTTAGGTAGCAAGACCCACAAAACTAAATATGGCTACTGATGTTCAGAAAGGTTAATCATAAAAATCAAAACCTAATGAGATACAAACTATAGTGTCCAAAATCCTAATCTAACCAAAACTTTGTCATTCCTCATGTTTCTGCTTTTTTTTTTTTAAAAAAAAAAAAAAAGCTACTGCAAGATATTGATAGAGTCTAAGAAAAATGAAGAAGACCATTTTGATAATGATGGACTTTTGGTTTCCTTACTGAGCAGGCATGGCAGAAAAATATTTTACACGTGATTTTGGGGTTGTTGCAGGATAAATGGAAAACACTGGTGCACACGGCAAGAATATCCCCACAGCAAAGAAGGGGTGAACCTGTTCCCCAAGAACTTTTGGACAGGGTTCTAGTGGCCCACGCATATTGGTCCCATCAGCAGAATAAGCAGCAGCAGAAGCAGCATCAGGAAACTGAAACCGTCTTATCCTTCAATCGTAAGGGGCAAGGGTTGTCATCAGCCAGTGGCCATGTGAATGACAGTGTTTTGGTTTCTGACTTTTGTTGTTAGTGTCCTTTTCCTTTTTGCTTTCAATAAATATTTATGAAGTCTACATGTTAATGAACCATGTAAAAAGTGATGATACTAGGTACAAAAGAACAGGTCTCGGATTCCTGTAAAATTATCTCTGCTCCTCATTTGGATCTTTTTCCCTGCGTGGAGACTGCTTCTTGTAAATGCTTGATGTAATAAAGTGCTCCCTAACACAATTCTTTTCACTGTAAATATTTAATTGCTGTTGTACAAAATTCTTATGTTTTTACTTCATATAGATGAAATTCACTTTTGCAATTTACCTATCTAATTTCTCAGGATATACTTGTGAAAAGATAATTAGAGTTGCACGTGAATTTGTTTTGAAAAAAAAAATACATGTTAATCTGAAATTTCGATTACAATCTGTGGGTAGTTAATGTAGGTTTTTTTTTTTTTTCATCCAGAAAGAATTAATTCATTTTTTTAAGGATAATCTCAAATGTAAAAAAGAGTGTGATATATTTCTATTTTACTTTTTTTTAATAATGAAATAGTATATGATATTGATTTTTTTTTATGAGTATATATAAATAAATATATTTAGTTCCATGGGCTACTAACGGAAGTTGATATCAAGTTCATTTTCTTGAAGATCGTACCAGTTTTGTTTGTCAAAATAACATGAAGAGTTAGAAACTAAAATTATTTCCATTATCGAATTTTATATATGTTTAATTTAGTTATTAAGTAATATAATTACTAATTAAAAATTATCTCAAATCAATTCCTAAACATTTATTTTGCACACGGTTTTAAACCATTCAAATCAACTAAACATAATTTGATATTTTTTAAGAGAAAGTATGTATTTTGAAACAAAAAATAAACCGAATTGAAAGATACGATCTCCTCTTATTTCATTCCAACAAACGACAAGGAAAAATGTTTTCTTTATTTGGTTTAATTTTATAAATAAGAAAGTTAAAAAATATAATTAAATGAAGGTGGTACTTTATAAAAAAAAAAGTCATTTCCTTTTGAAGAAAGGTAATCAGAAAACAATATCCACACACATTTTATCCATCAAGTCATAGCTAAAGCACTATGAAACAATTATTTTTATTCCCACTACTGCAGTAGGTAGTGTCAAACAATAAGTATTTTTATAACATAAAGAATATTTTTATAAATGCATGGAGTATTTATTTAATTTATGGTACACTTACAGAGAATCTAGTTTTAAATTTTTAAAAAAGGAATGGATAAAGATGGTATTGAAAGTATATAAGAGGTTGGTGTTTTATCTAATAATAGTGATATCATAACACACTTTTACATTTATTTGGTCAAGAGTATAAGGATAAAATGATCACAAAAGTTCACTTTTTTTAAACCATTTTAACTTTGTTAGATGTGTCAAATAAATGTCAATATGTGTCATATCATATTACTCTTATTCTATTTTAAAGAGAAATGATACTTTAACACACATAATTTTTTACATTCATTTGACAGTATCATTTTTTGTTTTTTATGTTTTTCATTTTCGAAAAACTACAAAAGTTCACTCTTTAAAACTATTTTAACTTTTTTAGGTGTACCAATGTGTGTCATCCTACTTTTATTATTTTTTAAAAAAAAGAAAATAAAATGTAAAAAAGAATAATATGAAATGAATGTAAAAAATTTAGATGTGTAAAAAAGTATTTTCCTTTATCTAAAAGAAATTTAAATTTGTTGAGAGTGTATATAGAAGAATCTCTTTTTCGGAAAAGAGGAAGCTGTTTTATGTTCATGCATCTGTTATCTCTTTATAAGTGAATACAGGCATCGTTTCTCGATCTTTGACCACAAACAGTTAAACAAATCAATTCAAAATGTGGTTCATAAAATTCCACAATATTTCTATTTTTTTATCTATGGAATATACCTTTCCAAAGTATCCCATTCCTAATGTGAATATTCTGTCACAGTTCAAAAAGTAAAGCAAAGGATGGGCTTGAAAGGTCCATTACAGTGTACACTGTAGCAAAATTTTAAGGATGATACTTTAATATTCATATAATACTTTTACTGATGATCATGTCATAATAAAACAAAAGAATGTTAAGCCTGTGTTCTTCTCTAAATATAGAGATTGAGTGATGGATCTAAGTAAATTTGATGATAATATTTGTGTTATTTTCTTTTTAAGAATTTTAGAAGTAAAAGCGAGTATACTTAAAAGGGAAGATTTATAAAATTTGTGAATAATTTGATTGATATAACATATAAAAATTTATTTTAATAAATAAAAAGGAAGATTACAAAATTATTTCTATAAGTAAAAATAATATAAAATTAATTTTGGATTAGTTTAAATTATTTTTTTAAGAAAATGTTGATGAATAGTTTGTATAAATATAAAAAAAAAAATTGACATTTACAAAGGGTTGAAATTAATTATGAAGAAAGAAAAAGACACATGAACAAACTAGCTCATTTTCACTCTTTTATCGTAATTAATTTAAACAACTAAATAAGTAAATGTATATGAATATATTCTCACTTGATAAATGGTCTTAAATACAAGTTTTGAATAATCTCCAGTACAAAAAAAATAATTTTCTTTCTTACTATTATATTAACAAAGAGGATAAGCATTAGTATTCTATAGAATGAAATTAGAAAGTATTTGGGTAATAAAAGTTGAAATTTTCTACTTCAAATTTTAAAACACAATAAGGTATATGCTGTTCCTGACATATAAAACGACAGAATCGGTTCCAGAGTTTACTGAATCGATTACAAAACCTCAATACGGTTTATTCCACCGACACATCCAAAAGGCGGCTAAGAAGTGTAGGGGCTAGAAAGTAATATTTACAAAAAGTTATGAACGTATTTCTACTTTTAGTATGCATTTAATGTGAATTTCAACTAAAAGAAAATAATTTCATTGCATATTTCTGTTTATGTTCACTTTCAGTATTTTTTTTTACTATAAATGGTTGAAATGAAAGACAATGATGTTGGTGCGATCTCAAAGTCAGCACTTTTATTGTATTTATTGGAAGAAAAAAAAGTTATTTTCACGTCATGTGACTATTATTTAATATTTTTTTTGAGATAAAATGAATTAATTTAAATATTTAAAAACTAAAAGAATGAAAGATAGAGAGAAGTAATTTAAAATGGGTGTATAAAAAATTATCGTATCAGAATGCTTTCTCCGATAAAGCATCTTAGAAAGTTTTAAGTGACGCATCTTAGAAAAATGTAATTAATATAATGTACAGGTAAATAATTGGATCTGACATAATTTATTTATAATGAGAAAAAAATAAAACATTTTAAATTTATTATTTTTATTTAAATTTCATTAATAATTACTGTAATTAAATATCTATCTATATATAATTATTGTGTATATTTATTGAATTAAAAATTAATATATAATTAATTTTAAAGTAATTTTTAAAGAATTAAACTTATATATATCCTTTTAAAATTTTGAATTGAAAATGACATGTTGAATTTTTATATTATCCATGTAACGTATTCAATGAAAATTAATGTCATGTTTAATAATGAAGAGGATCATATTTTTTGGTTTTACTAGTAATTACTTTAAATGGTTGGAAATTGGAAATAGGTCAAAATAGGTTAAATAGTAATAACAATAATAATTTATTAGTGAGCATTGGTTACATTACATACATGCATCTCTCGTTAGGTAGAAACCTTTTTCAAAGTTGAATTTTCTTGCTCCTTTGTCTTTGCAAGAAAACCACGAATTTTGATTAATTAATGAGTCATATAGTTTTCAAACGTTGGAACCATTACATATTATTATTTTCTTTTATGAAATTTAATATTTATAATATTAAAGTTCTCAAAATTTCATTTCTCATAAAAAAAAATAGAAAAATAGTACGGAAGCTACATAATGAAAATGAGGTGAGGTGACACCAGTTGACATTAGAAATATTTTTTTATTTTGATAAAGATTGTAATTATCTTCTACGAATTAGTGCATTATTAATTTATGACGAATGCTAAGTGAAGTTAATGCACTTTAGACATATTTTACAACAATAATCACTTGAAGACAATGTTAAGAATAACTTAGACCACCAAACATTTGCATTTGTATTTGTCACAAAAAAGTTTCAGAGGCCAATCTCTAACATTTGGCACACAAGAAGTTTTGTTTTGTTTTGGGTTTCAACATTGTATGATCTGTCTCAGTTTGACCTAATGATTCATGTCTTCTTCACCAAGGCCCCAAACAAAAGAAAATCTCAATTCTCCATCACTGGTTTCTTCTCCCTCTCTTCTACTATTCTATTTATTTCTTTTCTTTTTTCCCTGCTTCATTTTTTATCAATCAATCATCTTACTTTATTTCTTGTGTCCATCGGCTATGCAAACCAACCTCACTGATTTTGCTTCCATGCACTTAAATTGCCTCAAGATCTTACTATCCTAAGGTTACCAATGTTCCCTCAAGATTCTTCTTTTAACACATGCATCCAGTTACAACTTTTGATTGCTTTAACATATATAAGTCCCTGCTTTTAGCTTTTTTCATACGTGTGTTACTTACTACCTCTGTCTCTTCCACTTTCATGTCTTGTTAAAAAGCCATGCTAATTGTATGGTTCTGGCTGGATTCATGGTGGGAAATAAACTGATTTTTTTTTTCTGACATTTTCAATTTGCAGTATTGGTTTTGAATTGAAAATTTTCACCTTGATGGATCCACGTTTCGAGTTCAATTTCATCAACGGTTTTAAACCTAACCAAGTGCCCAACACGGTTGTTGTAGAGGATCAGTTCCTTGTCCCTGTTAATGGGATGATGAGACCCTTTGAGTTTGGATTCAGGGATGACTCGTTAATTCTTCCACCTGATCCAAACGTTGCTCAGAACCGTGTTTCCTTTGCCACCGACGAGGAGTCTCCACTGGACGAGATTGATTTTTCTGCTACTGTCTTACGCTACATAAACCAAATGCTTATGGAAGAGGACTTGGAGGCGAAGTCGTGTATGTTTCATGATTCTTTGGCTCTCCAAGCTGCTGAGAAATCATTCTATGAGGCCATTGGTGAGACACACCCTTCTTCAATAAAAACCTATCACAACGTAGACAGCCCTGAGGACAGTGGTTTCAGTGATTATGGCAGCAGTGGTACAGCCACTAGCAATGGTAACTCGATTGAGTCCCATTGGGGTAACGTTGATCTTACTGACTATAAGCCTTCCATACTGCAAACCACTTTTCCCACTGACTTTGTTTTCCAGGCCAGTTCAATCCAATCTTCTATGAACACCACAAGCAACTTCAGTGTTACCGATAGTGGATTCTTGCATAGTTCCACTTCGGCTGGATGTTTGGATCCAACCTTGTTTAGCAAGAGTGAATCTGTTCTGCAATTTGAGAGGGGTGTGGAGGAAGCCAATAAGTTCCTACCTAAAGTGAATCCTTTGGTTGTTGACTTGGAGAACCCCTTTTTGAGGAAGGTTCCACCTATCCAAGAGGAAATTAAGGCAGAGAGAGATGAAATTTTTGCTGAGTTAAGAGGAAGGAAGAATCACGGGCGGGAAAATGAAGAAGCAGATTCGCAAGATGGGAGAAGCAACAAGCAGTCTGCTGTGTACATTGATGACAGTGAGATATCAGAATTGCTTGATAAGGTTCTGCTGGGCAATGGATGCAGAAAGGAGCCAGCTCCTTTGTGTATTTGTTACGCAGACCTTCCTAATGGAGCATCCTCAAGTGCACAGAAAAAATTAGAAGAAACAAACAAGTCTGGTGGTGGGAAGAGCCGTGTTAAGAAGCAAGGCAACACAAAAGGAGTTGTGGATCTGAGGACATTGTTGATTCTATGTGCACAAGCTGTTTCTTCTGATGATCGTGTTTCTGCTAATGAATTGCTGAAGCAGATAAGGCAACATACTTCTCCGCTGGGTGAGGGGACTCAGAGGCTGGCCCATTGCTTTGCAAATGCTCTTGAAGCACGCTTGGCTGGGACAGGCACTCAGATTTATACCGCTTTATCCTACAAAAGAACCTCTGCAGCAGACATGGTGAAAGCTTACCAAATGTATATTTCGGCTTGTCCATTCAAGAAGCTATCAATCATTTTTGCAAACCATACAATTTTGCAGCTAGCCATGGAAGTTGAATCTCTTCACATTATAGACTTTGGCATCCGTTATGGCTTCCAGTGGCCAGCTCTTATTTATCGTCTATCAAAACGAGTTGGTGGGCCTCCCAAGCTGCGGATAACAGGGATAGAACTCCCACAACCCGGTTTCAGGCCAGCAGAGAGAGTCCAGCAGACGGGACTTCGCCTTGCAAGATACTGTGATCGCTTTAAAGTTCCATTCAAGTTCAATGCCATTGCACAGAAATGGGAAACCATCAGAGTTGAGGACTTGAAGATAAAGGAAAATGAACTTCTTGCAGTGAATTCTATGTTTAGATTTCAGAATCTACTTGATGAGACAGTTGTGTTGAATAGTCCCCGGGATGCTGTTTTAAGTTTAATAAGGAAGGCAAATCCCACTATCTTTATACATGGTACTGTCAATGGGAGCTACAATGCTCCGTTCTTTGTAACAAGGTTCCGGGAGGCCCTTTTCCATTATTCTACTTTGTTTGATGTGCTTGATACTAATGTGAGTCGTGAAGATCCAATGAGGTTGATGTTTGAGAAAGAGTTCTTTGGTCGGAGGGTAATGAATGCTTTAGCTTGTGAGGGTTGTGAGAGGGTTGAGAGGCCCGAGACATACAAGCAATGGCAGGTTAGGAACACGAGAGCTGGATTTAGGCAACTGCCCTTGGATAAACATCTCATCAACAAATTAAGATCCAAGTTGAAAGATATTTACCACAGTGATTTCATGCTTCTTGAAGATGCCAACTTTATGCTGCAAGGTTGGAAGGGCAGAGTAGTTTATGCTTCATCTTGTTGGGTACCTGCATAGGCCTTGACAGTGATCTTCTCAGGGTAGTTTATTAGGAGCAATATTTCATGTGTTTGTAGGGTAGACATGGACTTCCAGAAGTTTATTTATATGGCTTAAACTTCTCTTATTCTAGAAGCTTATCCCTGCTAATGGAATGACACAAGTTCTCAGAATAGTTTTAATTGATCAAGTCACGAGAGCATGACACATTCAAATGTTGAACTCTTCCTTGTTGAGTTCTTGTGATAGGTAAGTCTAAGCTGCAGAATCCTGAGATAGCTAGATTGTACAAGTTGATATGCTGCCAAAAACATCCTTCACTCCACTCGAATTTGAATTCTCAGTTAGATTTTTGTGTATTGTCCTTGTATTTTTCAAATACACTTATTAACACTAATTTTTATGTTTTAAAATATATTAAAAAAAATTCACGTCAATGTACTTTTTTTTTTTAAAGAAAAGAAACTTATAAAAGAATCTGGACTCTCCTTCACTCTTTTCTTATCCTTCAATGTACTATTAAAGTGTAGCCTTCGTAATTAAGAATGTATAACTTGTATGCATATTCTCTTTCTCATGCAACCATGTATTTTCTTTATGTATGATAAAATAATATTCTATTCCTTTTAATCAGTCATTTAAATAAAGGAAAATTCACTCTATTTTTTCTGAATTTCTTAATGAATGTCTAAGTTTTATTTCTTCCTTGATTGCAATGTTGAAAATCATTTTTTAAACTTTTCTCTTAATTAAATTGATTTCTTAATTACTTTAAAAAAAAAATTGGTGGTATTTTATTTTAATTTAAGCAGTTGTGTGATGTAGCGAAATTCTTAAATAAACTACGCCATATATTATCATGATGGATTTTCACAAAAATGTATTTAAATACTATCATAGACTAATATTATTTATTAAACATTTAATAGTTTATTTAATTTTTAAAATTAAGTAAAAATGTTTGAAAAACTTAAAATGAAGCTTTATTCGCTTTAATGTCGACATCTAATAGATAACATTTTATTATTATTATTTTAACTATTTTCAGTAGTTTATAACATAACATCTCAAACATTTGAATGCTCTACCTATTCAACGAAGAGAACAAACTCTTATGAAAAGTCTCAAAACAAGAGACTCGTGAACCGTTGTCGGTCAAATATTGGCCTTTTTTTAATTTATATCTTCAAATACATTTATTTATTGAATATTTTAATTATAATATAATTTCTATGTATTAAAATTTATTGATTATTCATTTATTTTGGGAAATATTCGTGCTAAAGTACCAGTTTAATTTAACTTAATTTTTAGTAAGTAAAATTAGTTTTCCAATCCCATTTTAAAAATTGAAATAACTATCTTTTTCAATTAGCCGAAAAAAAAACACATTTTTTTTAATTTAACTACAATTGGTTATAACAAGTTTGTTAAATTTATAATAATGATTTAAAAAAATATTTTTATCATAATTTCTTGTTAGTTATGACTTTTAGTTTAATAGTTTTAGTTACATTGAAACTAAAAAGAGGATCTAGATCAGACGTTCAGAAACATAGGTTTTTTTATATAGAAAAGAATTAATTTTTCTTACATTTTGAAGCAGAATAATTTTAAAAAAAAATAAAAATCTTACACTGTTTGAGAATGAAGACAAAAAGTACTTTCTAAATATTTTCATTCCTTAAACGATATAGATATTTTAAATAAATAAATAAATAAATATCGCAAGAAAAACAATAATAGATGAAATGATTCGGGAACATGTCTCTTGCTAAAAGAAAGTGTAATGGAGTTGGGAAAGTGGATTAGAGCATCTTACATACCTAAATCAAGAAGTAGCAGTTTTTGTGTGCAGTTTTGAGATTGTAGAGACATATACTTATGATGTTCTTCTGTTCTTTGACTAAAAAAGCATTTTCCTTTCAGCTCCGAACATTCGCGGCGGCATCCCAAAACTAAGGTTTTCGTCATAATAGTCAAAAAGGTTCCTTTGCCTCTGTTTTTCTTCTTCCATTTTCGATCAATTTTCTTTCTCAACACGAAAGCATAACTCTTTCACTCTTACCATGGAGCATCCAAACTTCTTCTTCGGTGAAGAAGAGGATGGCATGGCCCATCTCACAGACCCGCTTGCTTTTCCGACTTTGGATCTTTCTTCCAGAGACCCTTCGCTGGAAGACGACTTCTCAGAAACTGCAAAGTTCATCAGCCAGATCCTCATGGAAGAGAACGTCGAACACAAGCCATTCTACGACTCACTCACCTTGCAAGTTACCGAGAAATCTTTCTACGACGCTCTCGCCGGTAACCTACCTCCTTCCCCCAATCAACACCCCCTTGCTTTCAGTCCTGAAGCTGAAACCACCACCACCACCACCACCACCACCGCCAGCACCAGCATCAGCAGCAACAGCAGTAACAACAATTTTTCAGATGAAAATTCCAGTGAGTTGAAGCTTCCTTCTCCAGATTCTGTTTTTAAGTTTAACTCCCGCGCCCTTTCTCAACCGTCTCCGTCAATTACCGCCAACCATGGACTCCAAGATTTGGATTTTTCTATTGCCAAACTCTTATCACAGAATATTTTCAATGATGTTGACTCCGTTTCCCAGTTTAGGCGGGGCCTGGAGGAAGCTAGCAAGTTTCTTCCTCCGGGACCTAACCTTGTGACTGGTCTAGGTTCAAACGGAGAACAAGCGTTCAATAAGTTTGGAGATACTTCGTATGGGTTGAGCGGGAAAAATCACAAGAGGGACGAGAGATACGCTATAGAGGAAGAAGAAGAAGAAGAAGGGAGAAGTAACAAGCAGACAGCACTTTCCCATGTCGATGAGAGTGACTTGTCTGATGCTTTCGATCGGGTGTTGCTTCATGAGGGAAACATGTGTAGCGAAATCAATTCTTTGCCAGGTGGAGCAGTGAAGGTTGATGAAGCAGATGGAGGGAAGAGTCGTTCAAGGAAAAAAGGGGGGAACAAGGAAACAGTTGATTTGAGGAATCTTTTGCTGATGTGCTCACAATCTGTGTATGCCAATGACAACAGGACGGCCAATGAATTGCTAAAGCAGATTAGGCAACACTCTTCTCCCTTTGGAGATGCATCACAGAGGTTGGCTCATTACTTTGCCAACGGCCTTGAGGCACGCTTGGTTGGGGATGGTACAGTTGCACAGGGCATGTATTCTTTTCTGACCTCTAAGAGGAGCTCTGCTGCTGAGTTTCTCAAGGCATACCAGGTTTTCCTTTCCGCTTCTCCTTTCAAGAAGTTTACATATTTCTTTGCGAATAAAATGATTATGAAAGCAGCTGCAAAGGCAGAAACCATCCATATTATTGATTTTGGCATCCTATATGGTTTCCACTGGCCAATTCTTATTAAGTTTTTATCAGATAGAGAGGGTGGTCCTCCCAAGCTGAGGATCACAGGGATAGAGTTTCCCCAACCAGGCTTTCGTCCCTCTGAAAGGATTGAGGAGACGGGTCACCGTCTTGCTAACTATTGTAAGCGTTACAATGTTCCCTTTGAATACCATGCCATAGCATCAAGGAACTGGGAAACTATTCAGGTTGAAGCCCTTAAAATTGAGAGCAATGAGTTTGTTGCTGTCAATTGTCATATGAGGTTTGAGAATTTACTGGATGAGTCTATTGAAGTGGACAGTCCTAGAAATGCAGTCTTGCATTTGATCAGGAAGATAAATCCAAATATTTTTACTCAGTCCATCACTAATGGATCATATAATGCCCCCTTCTTTGCCACAAGGTTTAGGGAGGCTTTGTTTCATTATTCTGCTATTTATGATATGTGTGACACTGTCATGCCTCGAGAAAACGAATGGAGGTTGATGATTGAGAGAGAGCTTTTGGGCCGGGAGGCTATGAATGTTATAGCATGCGAAGGTTCTGAGAGAATTGAAAGGCCCGAGACATACAAACAGTGGCAGGCTAGGAATACAAGGGCTGGCTTCAAGCAGCTCCCACTGAATCCGGAATTGATGACCAAGTTTAGGACCAAGTTAAAGGAATGGTACCACAGAGATTTTGTCTTTGATGAAGATAACAATTGGATGCTTCAAGGTTGGAAGGGCCGCATTTTGTATGCTTCCACTTGTTGGGTGCCGGCATAATGAATGTTACTGAAGTGGGTTCAGAACTCATATTAGACTAAAGGTGTGATTCTAAGAATCAGTCACTGGCTTTTACTCTCCATTTCTTGTTTTCCCTGTCAAAGATTCCAGTTATAGTCTGCTAACATTTGCTTGTTGCTTTAGCTTTGAGATATTTCAGGTTGTTGTGATGGTCAAGCTTATTTTTGCTCGTTACACTGTTTCAGGTTCTGGTACCTACTTGCTTCACCTTCAGGTGCTGTGATGAAGATTGTACCAAAATTTGCACCATGTTACTTGGTAAAATTATGGCTTGACTTTGCTTGTAGGATAGAGACTTGTGAAAATAATGCAATTTCTATAATGGTAAGTAAGGTGTACTAGAGTAGGAGAGTCCTTGTAAAATGTTTGCTAGAGTACTTGTGATCAAAATATGGAGTTATTTTCTTTCTAACCAACATGTATTAGCCATTTCACATCCTTCTATTTAAATCTGTAACATGTCTCTTGAACCAAATTAGCTACTGAATAGACATGATGTAACAGATGACAATGTTCGGTTTGTTTTTCCGGTGATGCTTGCAATTTTGATTTGTTGCAGTAACTTGTGGGAAAGTCATAATTTCCAGCGATAGCTTCTCTAAAATTGTCGGGTTTTTTATTTGTTGGTACTACTTAAATATAAACTAGAATATTCAGATAAGAATGCTGACAAATGCCAGCTTCTCCAAGCTTTCTTTCCCTGCCTTAATATCGCCACTAAAAACTAAGTTTGAAGTTTTAACAGTGCTTTGCGAGATATTACTTGATAAGATCTTATAAACTGCATGCTCTTTGGTTGCATTATTTTAAAAAAAAAATCAATGAACATTGGCTCTTGATGCTTCTATCTATGACATTTTCTTATTTACCTGCCATTGCCAAAGTGAACCACATACCTGTGATTTGCTTTCATGCTGCCAAATAATCCGTTGGCTGTTGCTCCAATTGTGAAATATGTTATTCATGATATGAATTGATTAGTTTCGATGATTTTAGACTGTAAAACTTGATTTAGAAAATAATAATAGTATGAAGTTTCATGAATATTGTTTTACCTGACATAATCTTTCAGTACCTCAAGAACTTGAAGATGAAGATCGAAAGGTGGTTTGGTATCATCATTGATTAATAAAACAAGCAAAGTTACTGTGCTAGAAAACTATTTTATCTATTATAGTTCATTCCATTTGACTTTTGAACAAACAAACACTTAAGTATGGTTGCTGCAAGTTTACTTTGTCTGAGATAATCACTATCAGCAGAGGTATCTTAACTACAATCTTGATGAAAATAATTGGTGGCGTAGATGTGAAAAAAATTAAAGTATGTTGATGAAAAGTGTAATTGTCATATTATAAATGCTTTATCTGCATATATGTTTCAATATTGAACTGTGAAACTTTATTTGCATGACTTTATGTTGATGAAAATAATCTTGGAAGCAAATACTATAACATCAATAAATTATTATTCGAGGTTAACGATATTTACAGCACTCTATTTAGAACAAAATTTATATATACTTTTGTATGTTTTCAATCGTACATTAGGCATGTTTCTAATTTGTAACATTTTAAAGAAAGTTGAAAATACAATGCAAAACAAGGCTTCAACTTAATTCAGTCAGTAAAAATATGAAAGATTTTTTTATGCTATTAATTGATCATAATATTACCTCGGAACTTTTAATTGTTTTAGAATCAAACTAGTACTATTTCTTAAATTGGGTAAATAAATTTTGAAGATTTTTTTAGGTTGGGAGTAAAGATATATGGAAAAATCGAGATAACTTAAACAATAATATATATCTCTGGAAAAATATTATATACTAATGAATTTGAACAAAGAAGTTCTATAGTTTTAGATAGTATTTATAGAGAATAAATTTTTCGATAAAAAAAATTAAGATAGGTAAAGGTTGATAAACTCAAACTCTAATTTTATTCTGCATAAGGTTTCCATATTCGTTCTACTTTAATTTAATTTTTACTTTTTTTTTATACGATGATTCTCTTTTCTTTATAATTAAATATTTGTTTTTATGATGTTTATATTATAAAATGTATTCACAATAGCTGTTAAATTGTGATAAAGTACATGTGTAAACATGAGCATATTAATAATTGTTTAGCATCACAAACTCTTACTGTTGCAAAAAAAAAAATCATTAAATTTTAAAAATAAAATAATAAAAGGCATCACAGAAAAATGAAACAAAAATTAAAATAATAACATTTTCTTAGTAGATTTTTATTGAACCACATTCTTTAAAAATTGTTGTTATTTTTTTTTCCGGTAACACGATATCACTTCGAAGGAAATTTATTTTATTGATAACATTTACCAAATTGAATTGGTATAATGCATAAAAAACAATTTTTGATGATTAAATATTGATAGTTAAGTGAAAATATACACATCCAGGGCTTAGTCACATATCAATATTGATGATCAAATTATTTACATATTTTATCACTTAACTATCAATATTTAAAAAATCAATTTAGTGACAGGAAAAATTCAATTTTTAAAATTACACATCCAGCATTCAAAAGAATATAATATATATATATATATATATATATATATATATATATATATATATATATATTTTTTTTTTTTTTTCTGCAGATAATTTGATTTGAGAATATACTATAATCTAATAGATTTACTTGTATATATATGTATATATATAGTGTGTGAGTTTGTTTGTTTGCCTGCAATGTTATAAAGTTGTATATGAAATATCACGTGATTAAAGTTATATTGTTCTGATGAAATTCTGATTCTTCTTTCACATTGATCTTTGTTGTTTGATTCTGCTTTGTGTTGCACATGTTGATTCCAAGATATTGTGAAACTTGCATTAGGCTCATGAGCTAGTTTTAGCAGCTATAACTGTAACATGTTAGAGTATATGCTCTTCCCCATTGTAGATAACTTTCAAGGATTAGCATCGTACACGAGTTTCTAGGATTGGCCCTTCAACAAAATCAACCCATGAAGATAGAAAGTATTTTGACAACGGTAACAAAATCTAGCTATGACTGGTCATGCTCATGACCATGATAGTCAAACATCAAAGGGCTGCTGCATATGTTGCTGTTTGGAGCTTTCTGACTGTTAAGGCAGCCTCATCATCCCCCCATGGCCTTCCCTCACACCGAATTCTTCTTATTTCGTTTTCTAAACCATAAAATCCTCATCGTTTCATCATGTTCTGGGAATTCTATGAATGAATTCCCCATTTTTCTTTCTTCTTTCTCTTTCTGAACACTGCAAAAAGCCTCAACGATGGAGCCCAACTTTCCCGGAGATTATCTGTTTGATGAATCGGAGAGCATATCACACCTATCAGAATCACTTGGTTTTGCTAGAATGGATCCTCCACCGGAAGACAACGACTTCTCAGAAACCGTCAAGTTCATAAGCCAGATCCTCATGGAAGAGAACGTTCAGCTACAGAATCCATTCTATGATTCACTCACCTTGCAGGTTACCGAGAAGTCCTTCTACGATACTCTAGTGGGTAACCTTTCCCCTAATCAACACGCCCTTGTTCTCAGCCCCCAAGGTGAAACCACCACCACCACCACCAATAACAACTACAGCAGCTTTTTCGATGAACATTTCCCTTCCCCGGATTCTGTTTCTGCTTGTGCTTCTGCTCTTCAGTATAACCCCCACACCCTTTCTCAGCCACCTTCATTTACTGTTAGTCATGGATTCTCAGATTTGGATTCTTCTATCGCCAAACTCTTGGCACAGAATATGTTCAATGATACTGATTCTGTTTCCCAGTTCAGGAGAGGAATAGAGGAAGCTACCAAGCTTCTTCCTTCTGGCCCTGAGCTTGTAACTGGTCTCCATTCAAACGGTGAAGAACAGATCAATAAGTTTGGAGTTAATTCCCAGAGCAGAAAGAATCACGAGCGTCTAGAAAGAGATACCACAGAAGAAGAAGGAAGAAGTAGTAAGCAATCGGCACTTAGCCTTGTTGATGAGATTGACATTTCAGATGCTATAGATCGGGTGTTTCTGAGTGTGGAAAACGTCGGTAGTGAACACAATTCCTTGCAGAGTGAATCAGTGAAAGGTGAGGAGCTAGATGGAGGGAAGGACCGATCAAAGAAAAGAGGGAGGAAGAAGGAAACTGTGGATTTGAGGAATCTTCTACTGATGTGTGCACAATCTGTGTATGCCAATGACATTAGAGCTGCCACCGAATTACTAAAGCAAATTCGGCAACACTCTTCTCCCTTTGGAGATGCATCGCAGAGGGTAGCTCACTACTTCGCCAATGGTCTTGATGCACGCTTGGTTGGGGCTGGTTCTGGCGGTCATGAACAATTTTCTTTTCTGAACTCTCAGAGGATTACTGCTGCAGAGTACCTGAAGGCATATCAAGTGTTTCTATCTTCCACCCCTTTCAAAAAGTTTACATATTTCTTTGCAAACACAATGATTATGGAAGCTGCTGCAAAATCAGAAACCGTCCATATCATTGATTTTGGCATCCTGTATGGTTTCCAGTGGCCAATTCTTATTAAGTTTTTATCAAACAGAGAGGGTGGTCCTCCCAAGCTGAGGATCACAGGGATAGAGTTTCCTCAACCAGGCTTTCGTCCCTCTGAAAGGATTGAGGAGACGGGTCACCGTCTTGCTAACTATTGTAAGCGTTACAATGTTCCTTTTGAATACCATGCCATAGCATCAAGGAACTGGGAAACTATTCAGGTTGAAGCCCTTAAAATTGAGAGCAATGAGATAGTTGCCGTCAACTGTCACATGAGGTTTGAACATTTACTGGATGAGAGCACTGTTGAAGTGAACAGTCCTAGAAATGCAGTCCTGCATTTGATCAGGAAGATAAATCCGGATATCTTTACTCAGATCATTGTTAATGGATCATATAGTTCCCCTTTCTTTACCACACGGTTTAAGGAGGCACTGTTCCATTTTTCTGCTGTTTATGATCTGTTTGACACTGTCATACCTCGTGAAAACGATTGGAGAATGACGATTGAGAGAGAGCTTTTGGGTAGGGAGGCTATGAATGTTATAGCATGTGAAGGTTCTGACAGGGTTCAGAGACCTGAGACATACAAACAATGGCAAGTTAGGAATACAAGGGCTGGTTTCAAGCAGCTCCCATTGAAGGAGGAATTGATGGCCAAATTTAGGACTAAGTTAAAGGAATATCACAGAGATTTTGTCTTCGCTGAAGATAACAATTGGATGATTCAAGGTTGGAAGGGCCGCATTTTTAATGCTTCCACTTGTTGGGTGCCCACATAATTTCTGGACTTGGTTTAGAACTCATACTAATATGATTCTAATTTTGAAGCTTTGATTTATAATCCTGCTAACAGACCGTAGTTATTTGAGATATTTAAGCAGAAATGGTTCAATGTTGAAGCTTATTTTGCTCGTTGCATAAAAAGTTGCTGTGATGAAGATTGCACCAAGCTTTGCACAAGTTACTTGGTAAATTCATGTCACCAATTTACTGGTAAATCCAATGAAGTTTTAAATTTAACTCAATTTTATATATACAGTTTGTAATTAAGGTAAGTTTTGAACCAATTTTCTTGTTTACACACAAGACAATTCTGACCATCCAATGAACTTTTAATAATTGTATTGCTGGCATAGAACAACAGTATATATAATCCAAAATAGCTGCTACTGCTACTTTGCTATATATATAGTAAGTAATGCAAAATCAGCTTCTTTTTCCTTTTTTTTTTTGCAATTATTGATTTAGTTTTCCAATTTTTTAAGTTGGTTCAATTTGGTTATTTATTTATTTTTTATTTTGATTCGTTTAAATAGTAATGATTTGTCATTGTTGAACGGATACGTGATAGAAATGTTAAATTTGAAGTGTAATTAGAGTGAAAATATATATATAATTTGTATGCAATGTTCTTTTAGGAGAGAAAATATAATTTTTCCTAATCCTGAAGGATGTTTTTCACCTTTTTGTAATGTTTCTACCTGTTATGGGTCATTCTTCTTCATGTAATTCATGAGACATGCCAAATTAGAGATTTTCCTTTTACAGTGGTGGTTCTAAGGAATTGGATGAAGCAGACACTTCCAACTTGGAAAGCTTGTTTTTGTTGATGAAAATTCTATGATTATTTGTAAAGATTTATGATATTTAGATTAGATTTCAAGATTATAAGATTTCACTTTATATGATGAGAAGGTTAAGTTGTAGAATGTATTGGGTCTATAGAGAATGTTGATTTGGGAGATACAACATAAATAAGACAACTTAAAAACTATCAATTTTAACGTCATCAATGTTAAAAACTAAATTAAACCTTTAAAAAGATATGAGATCAAATTAAAGTTTAAAAAAAAAAAAACAAATTGAATCACTTAAAAAAATAGAGAATCAAATAACAATTATATATATTTTTTAGTACTATGCTATGTTCCCCATGTTTCTGTCTAACACGTGGCCCTCCTTTTCCTCTGCCCAAACTCTTTATTCTTCAATAAGACCTACAATCAAGGAGGTTAAACAATCATACATTATGCTTCTCTGTATCTACAGAATATAAATGGATATGCGACCATTTTATGAAAAATGAAATTAGTTTTACATTAAAAAAAAAAAACTTTCTATGGATTTGAAAAAAATAGAAAAAGCTAACGAGTAATCTATAAAAAATTTAACATAATAAATTATAAATCTAAATATTAATAAAATATTTACAATTATAATCGATTTACCAAAGTTATAACTCATGATTTATTAATATGATTTAATGTCTTAAAAGGTTCTATTTTCGTCCATAATCTCAAACAGGTCTCTTTCTTTCTCGACGTCTCAATTGAATCTTTATTTTCTTAAAATTGAATCAAATTGTATATTTCATTTTTTAATTTAAAAATTAAAAAAATATAATTTAGTCAAAAGGAACTTATTAAGACATTAAACTTATTAATATTTATCTTTATAAACTTTATATAATAGTATAAACCAAATTATATTTATCAATTTTTAATAACTATAATATATTTTTTTTTATATTTTAATAATATTAAAATATTAAATTAAATTAAATAATTCTTTTATATAAGATTATTGATAATCTTGAATTGAATTAAACTTTTAAATTGGAAACAGTACTCTCTAATCATCTAGAACTAAAATTTATTTAAGAGTGAGTGATGTGAACACTTTAATGACTTCACTTAAAAATCAAAGATGGAAATGGAATCCTTTGAAGTCCAAGGTGACTACAGCAGCACTCGCCATTCTCTCCACTTTTTCCCCCACCATTGTCTCCCCTTTCTCCTGTGCTGACGGCTAACACCATTTTCTCTATTTCTTCTCTTTCTCTCACTGAAATTCATTCATAATATATAAACAGATATCCTTTTAATAATAATTCCGACAACATTTTTTCATTTTTATAAAAATTGAGTTTCTCAGTATTACTATCACTGTTAGATTTATCGAGAAGGAAGTTATCAATAAATTATTATCTAAACATTAATGATATATGAGTTTAATCATATAAAAAATTGACACTATTTTCTATTCAAAACCTTAAAACAATGTGTCTCTCGATATAATACTCTACTTTCTATTTTTATTTCATGTAAAATTTAGATTCATTTTTTAATTCCCAACCATCACTCGGAAAACAGCAAAATCTGCCATCTCGTTTACCTCATCATTTTGATTTTATTTAATCGGTTACCGAATTTTCATTGTGAAACACAACAGAAGACAGATTCACTGAGGAGATTCTGTGAGAAAAATGAGAAAGTGTAGATACGTGAACTTGGAGAAGAAAGAAAAGAAAAGAAAAAGTTGAGGACACATGAATTAGGGTTGAAGGGGGGTGTATCTGGGTAAATATGATAATATAAAACTCACTTTAAAACTTAAAAGAATGTTGTCGAAAGTGGAAGAAGTAATTGCTAAGATAGAAAAGAGATGCAATAATATTGACAGTAGTTGAGATTTCAGATGTTGACGATAAGTCAAACGTGTCTGGAATAGGAATATTTTATCAATAACTCCTATTTAATTAACTAATACACGCTTCAGTCAATAACTTGTTGGTCAAGGATACCTTTCAACATGTGAGCTTTTCTCATTTGACTAACGAACCTTCTTTCACTGCTTCCTTCTCTTTTCAGATAATAATTCAATTTAGGTTAATTATCAATAACTCTCACTAAAAACTAACACTTATAACTTATCATAAATATCTATTAAATTTTGGTTCGTTTATATTTCTATTACTGGGATGAAATGAAATATTTGTTATTAAGTTAAATGCATACCTATTGTTAAAATGTATGCATATCTTGGTTTTTTTTTTTTTTACTTTAAGTTTTGTCTACCTAACTAGATAATAATAAAGTCAATATATATATTTTTTAAATTGGAAAATGAATTTAAAAAGTGAAATCAGTGAATTTGAGGAGAAAAAAAGTTGAAGAAGAAATTGTTTAGATTAAGGAAAAAATAACAAAGGTAAAAGTTTGTAAATAATGTGATTGATTTGATAAATTAAAAATAAACATTTCATAAATAAAATTTGGAAGTAGGATGAATTTGGAAGTAGAAATAAGTGCTCTTGAAGGAAAAAAAAATAAGGGAAAGTAAAATTGTTTGGATAAAGAGAAAAATAGTAAAAAATGAAAAAAAAAGAGCAAAGAATTGTAAATGTTTGTAAATACTATGATTGGTTTGATAAATTAAAAAGAAAAATATTTCATAAATAAAATTTGAAAGTAGGATTAATTTTTAAATAAGATGAATTTAAAAGTATAAATGAGTGAATATATGGAAAAAAAAAATTAATGAAAGTGAAATTATTGGAATTAAGAGAAAGATAATAAAACATGAAAAGAAAAAGAAGAAGAGAAAATCGTAAAAGTTTGTATATAATATAATTGGTTTGATAAATTAAAGAAAAAATCATAAATAAAATATATTAATAAATTAAAGTCAAAACCAGATTTAATTTAAAATATAAAATTCTTATCAAATTTTAATAAGAATTTTACTAAAGTTTTTGTGTACCATTTTCACTTCAGGACATATTCCTATACATCACCCATCGAGACTATGCAACCATCCAATTAAGGTTTAGGTTAAATTTGTCACTTCAGATATGAAATAGTTACATTAAAAAAATTAAAAGTTATGTATATTTAAAAATTTCACCAATATTAATAATTATATATGATAATAAATAAATCATATTAATAACACGATTAAAAAGGTAAAATAAGTTAGTTTGATTAATTATATTTTTTTTCCTTTCCAGAACAAAACTATTCGAATGGTGATAATATTTCTTCGAAATTTATGTTTCTTTCTTTCTAGGTAAACTAAAACAAAAATCGACACGTGATTTGATGTTTCTTTCTTTCTATAAAATCCAAATTTGGACTTTTATTTCTTCACATTATCCGCTTTTATTAAATAAAGGATATACTTTTTTAATCGTCATGGATATTTAATACAATTTTAATGGAAAAAATTTCATCTTAAATCTTGTGTTGTATAGTGTAAGAAATAGAAACAGCTTTTAAACTGATAAATAAATATTGATAAAAAGTAAACTATAATCATTAAAACTTGAAATAATAAGATATTTTAGTCCAAGTTGCCAAGGTTTTCTACTTTGTTTTTATTCTGATAATTATTAGTTATTAGCTATTTATAATTTAAAATTAATAATTTATTCCCATGATAATTACAAGAAAGTAGTGGTGAAAAATAGTGTCTGACCCACACCTTAAAAACACGTACAGCTTCCTAGAAACTTCAGAACCTTAAAAGAAAAGAGCAAAGGTTGTTCTTGTAAATTAGTATTATATATGTATTAATAGAGAGAGATGTTCACATTCAGGACCCTTCCCCTGCTTTACTTTTCCTCACTCTTTACTTCCATTGTCTTCGTTCGGTAACTCCTCACAAAACTAGGTTCCTCTTTCTCTCTCTCTCTCTCTCTCTCTCTCTCTCTCTCTCTCTCTCTCTCTCTCTCTCTCTCACTCATTCATTCCTTCATTCTTCTGTGTTATAATCTATATTTCCAAAAATATAGGACTAGAGTCACTGTTGTTTTTGTTAGATCTCTGAATATTTCTTCAATATTATTGTTTGCTTGATCTGTTATTGTTTTGTCTTTGGGGTGGTAGAAGATTCTGCTTGGTCAAAGATTCTTGTCTGCTATAGCAAAGTACCTCAGGAACTAGATCTCTGTGGAAAGTACAGTTTTTTTTGTTCGAATTCTATTCTGGCTAACAGCATGCTCTCCATGGATTCCCTTTTGGACAATTTTCCTGGTTCGGTAAATGGGTTCATATCTGAAAACGGTTCTGTCTCGTTGTTTACGAATCAGAACATGGTAAGTGAGTTCAAGTTGGAAGATTTATCTGTCTCGGTGTTTCCGAATCAGAAGGGGCGAAGTGAATTCAAGTTGGATGATTCGCGTTCCCCGTCGGAGTCTGCCTCTGATGATGCTCCCTCTTCTGGGACAAGCTCTGACGGAGAACACACAGAGAGTACTAAACTCTGCAATCCCATGCTCAGGTTTATAAGTGATATCCTCATGGATGAAGAGGATGATTTGGAGCGCAAACCCTGCATGTTGCAGGATTGTTTGAGACTCCAGGCTGCTGAAAAATCATTCTATGATGCTTTGGTTCATAGTCACCCATCATCACCTCGTCAATTTAACGATAACCCTGACCCAGATGATAATTTCGGTGGAACCACTAGTTCTGAGAGTTACGGCAGTTATACCACTGACCATTCATGCGAGTCTGATAAGTTTAACGGTGCTGGTGATTTTGAATCTTATTTGCTACAAGGATCGCTGCATAATTCTCCGGAACACGCTTATGTTACTCCTGATCTGATTAGAGAGGCACAAGCTGGGTTCCATTTTTCAAATGGAGCTTGGAATTTGATTCAGTCGCAGAACAAGGCGGGCGTAATTGAAGAGAGTGTGACGAGGACAGGCAAAGGATCACGGGAGAAGAGGAGCCATCTCATGAAAGATGATGTCTCACATGTAGAAGAGGAGAGAAGCAATAAGCTTTCAGCTGTCTACTCTGATGATTCGGAGTCATGTAGCATGTTCGATGAAGTGCTGCTTTGCAATGATGGCAAGAGTCCAGCCTTTTGTAAATCTGACCGTGAACCTTCATCGTTACAGCTTGCTGATTCGGGAGGATCTAATGGGAAGAAAACACGTTCGAAGAAAGGTTCGAACAAGGGAAAAAATGCAAGAACAACGGTGGATTTATGGACTTTGCTAACTCAATGCGCACAAGCTGTGGCTAGCTTTGACCCAAGGACTGCAAATGAAATCCTCAAGCAGATTAGGCAGCACTCTTCACCTTTAGGCGATGGACTTCAGCGCTTGGCTCACTACTTTGCGGATGGCCTTGAGACAAGGTTAGCTGCTGGGACACCAAAGTTCATGCTGTTTCAGTCAGCATCTGCTGCAGATATGTTAAAAGCTTACAGAGTGTATGTCACATCATCACCATTTCACTGGATGTCATTTTTTATGGCTAACCGTACTATTCTGAAGTTTACACAAAGTGAAAGCAGTATTCACATTATTGACTTTGGGATTAGCTATGGTTTCCAGTGGCCTTGCCTCATCCAACGGCTTTCACAAAGACCAGGCGGTCCTCCAAAGATTCGTATAACAGGAATTGATTTTCCTCAGTCAGGGTTTAGGCCAGCTGAAAGGGTAGAGGAGACGGGGCGACGCTTAGAGAAGTACTGCAAGAGATTTGGAGTCCCTTTTGAGTACAATTGCCTTGCTCAGAAATGGGAAACCATAAGACTTGAGGACCTCAAACTTGATAGGAGTGAAGTAACTGTGGTTAACTGTATGTACAGATTGAAGAACCTGTCGGATGAAACTGTGACTGTAGACTGTCCTAGAGATGCTGTGCTGAGGTTGATCAGGAGGATCAATCCGACCATCTTCATGCATGGGGTTGGCAATGGCACCTACAATGCACCATTCTTCTTGACAAGGTTCAGGGAAGCACTCTTCCACTTCTCAGCATTGTTTGATATGTTTGAAGCTAATGTGCCTCGGGAAGATCCATCTAGACTTATGTTTGAGAAAGGGTTGTTTGGAAGGGACGCAATCAATGTCATAGCATGTGAGGGGGCAGAGAGGGTTGAAAGGCCAGAGACCTACAAGCAATGGCAGGTTAGGAATCAGAGAGCAAGGTTCAAGCAACTTCCATTAAGCAGAGACCTCGTGAACAAAGTAAAGGAAATGGTGAAGAAGGAATATCATAAAGATTTTACAGTAGATGAGGATGGCAAGTGGGTTTTGCAAGGATGGAAAGGGCGTATTCTTTTTGCTCTTTCCTGTTGGGTTCCTGCTTGAGAAATGATCTACTCAACCCATTTATGGATTCCTGCTTAGATAACTCATTCATTGTTATGAAAAATTGTTTTAGATGTAAGAGCGTAACTTTTGAGTGTATTTATACTTAAATAAAAGTGTATCATGATCATATTTATTTCAGTTTGAATAGTGTAAATACATTATCACTATCACCTTTGCTCTTTATGAACAAGTATAGAATACACTATAATCTCTTAAATCCCCTGTTGGAGAAGGATATATACATCTTCATTAATACAATAGTCTCATTTATATGTGTAGAAAGCAGCATAGAAATTAGAAAAGTTGACGATTATTTTTATCTTCACTGTTGTACTCAAAATCAACGAAATTTTTTCATCATCAGATAGGAAGCCCAACGTATCTGTCTATATATATTATTATAATCGGTATATAAGATTAAGTCACATTAGCAGAATTTCTGCTATATTGGTCTTTAGTTGGATATGATTCTCCACCTGTGTGGACATAAGAGAATTTCAGACGTGAAAATATTCATCTGTTAACTGACAATGACATACCTATTATCACCTTCCCTCAATTTCAAAAAAACACGCCTTTTAATTCCATGAAGCTGGCAAATGGATAGAATTTCCTACAATAGGAAAAAAACTATTTTCTTTGTGGTCCTTTATTCATTCATTAATTGCGGTTTGCCACAACAGTTCTATTGCATGTGTTGCTTTACTCAGTCATAATTATCCTCGCCCTCTACATTGTCCTTCCTCAATTTGATGGCCCTCACCAATAAACAGTACCATTTTCAATTCAATGTTTTTTTTTCTCTCTTTTCACAGAGATCATAGTATCTTTGCCTGAAGCAATTTAATTCTCATTCATATATTATTGTATGTTTCAATTAATCAATCTTTTAAAAATATTTATTTTAAATCTTAATAGAAATTACCTTTAAAAAATCATATTCAGAAGAAAAAAAGAACTCTTTTTCAATCATTTTAAAGTTTCACTAAAATAACGATGATACACAATAAACAGAAAGACTACTTTAAAGTTTCCCTAAACCTTTTATTTTTATGAATATCTGGCACAATGAAGATGAATATGCCTTTCTTTTGGAGCTAACATACAGAAACACATCAATCATATGCCCTGGTTTGATCAAAACCAATGTGCATTAAGCTAACATCTGATACTTTTCTTAACAGTCCAATGAAGCACAGACCCTAACAAAAAAAAAAAACATTCTTTATTTTAGTTTGTAAAATAACAACTTACGATTCTTTCGAATCCCCATGTCCAAAACTCTAAAGCAAGGCCATTCATAAATAGAGCAGAAAAACGAGAGAAACAAAAGAGTTGCTTCGGTCAAGGATGTGAATACAAAATCTGATGTAACATTATTCAAATCCAAATTGCGTATGTCACAACGGAATCATATATCAACAACTAAACCACGAAAGACCCAAAGATTACAAGTCACAAGTAAAATCAGCCAGAAAAGAGGGACTCGTCAATTTCAATCTTCACAACCTCATTATCTTCGAACCTGTCTTTCTTGGAAGGTGCCGGTGGAGCATAAATCCTCGGCGGCCCTCTACCCTTCTTCTTGTCCTTTGGCCTCGCCTAATAATAATCCCCCAATCCCATTCACAATATCAGAACCAGGAAAAGCTTCACAGTAAACTGAAAAAGAAATTGACGAAAAGAGAAAATGGAAGTAAAAGTCTACATTCCCAAACGAATGGGCGAAGCGCTTCCCCTTTGCGGTTTTCCTGTCCCCTCTGCCACAGTACACTGGGAGATAACAAAAGACATAAAATTGGGAAAAGGGGAGTTAGTAGAATTCGTCCAGAATAAAGAAAAGTCGTTAAAAAATGGATTTAGTGTTGCAGAAAGTACCAGAAGGGGTTGGAGAGAGTGTGGAGGTTGCGGAGGCTGAGAGGGAAGGGAAGGGAGTGGAGAGTGGCGAGAAGAGAATTTGGGAGTGAGAGAAGGAAAGGTGAGAGGTGGAAGTGTGCAATTGAGTGGAAAGTGGAGGAGGTGATGCTAAGAGTAGTGACGACGCCATGGCTAATGATAACTCAAGGGATAAGCTTCGACAAGAAAGAGTTAATATAATTCTCTCAAATAAAAACAATTACATATAGTAAAAATATTAAATAAAATGGATGGAAAATCTTTAAGTTTTACTATCTAACTTTTATTCTAATCATTTTGAATTTCTAAAATTAATCTTATGAAATTAGACAACTTCAACTAAAAATTTATATATCAAGTTCATTTTAATATTACAAGAAAACCCTTTTTCATAATTCAAAAATTAAAAATGATGAGTAGTTTTCGTTTAACTAAATGCTCTAATTTTATTTGTGGTCTGAATTTCTTGACATTTAGTAAATTTATTCTATGTTCAATATAAAAAGTATTTACACTCCTTGCTCGTAATACCTATACTATTATGTTGGTTTTTAATCATTTGATGGCGCTAGTTTATATGTTTATAAAAAAACATAATATTAGAATAAGTTGTGATTTGAAATAAAAATGAGAAATTAATCGAAAAAGAAAAATTCACCATAAACAGCAAAGATTCATATTTTAATGTCTATATATTATATATGATGTATTATATTATATGATTATGTGGTCAATTTTGATGCATGTGGGTTAGAAGAAAGCTGACCCAACATGAAATCCAACACAACACATCAGGAAAAATGAACCACAAACACATTCATATGCTGTGTGGGATCCATCCCCTAATACAGTTATTTTTCATATACATTATAAATAGAAAATCACAAATCATGAGAGACATTCCAAACTTCTAAGCTAAGCTTTTACTGATGTTTCAATTCCAGCCTTGTAGTGCACAAATTCGTGCTTCTCCTCAGCATCCCAAAGCTCTGGAAATGCCTCTCTCATATTATGAATACTCTCCAATGCATGATCAACTCCCGTTGTACGAACAGATGTGCCCACCTGCATTCACATGGGATTTTAATTACAAATGTATTTAGTTCAAAGAATGAATATGATTACTTTGATTCCAAGTGTGTGCAGGTATCCACAGGCGATCATTTGATTACTCTTACCGCAACTGTGTGGAGGCCTAAGCGTTTTGCTGTCTGTAAATTGCGGATGCTGTCATCAAAAAACAACTGAAAAGAGCAGAAGCAACAAAAACAAAAGTGAATAAATAATATCATCTGTTTCAAAAAGATGTAAGACTAAAGAAGCGGCAGAGGAAGTAACTATGAAAATGCAAAAACTAAGAACCGTGACAGAGGTTTCAATACCCTTTAATTAGCATTGATTCAACTACCCTTTTGTAATTTATGATCAATGTTTGTTAAAAACATTAAGAACATGGTTACCTATGCCTATTTCTGCTTTTCAGTAATCGAAAATGGATTTTTTCTTTTGAAGGAAACCAACCTTATTAATTAGTTACTTTGAAACTAAAGGAAACAGCTAACACCTAATGAGGGAAGGGTGAATGTTCTTACTGTTCTCTGAGGATCAATGTTTGCTATCTTGAAAGCATATTCAAATGCATCATCAAAGGGTTTGCAGACAAGGGGGGTGCGTGGAAGCACCATATCAGAGTCATGCCGGCGCAAACGCTCACAGATGTTCAAAACTTCCTCGGTGGTAGGTTTAGATTCAGAAGGATTGGTGTTGTTGGAGGGATTCAGAGTGTCGAAGCTTATGATTCTTTCAAAGCAGTCCTCCAATCCAAGGATTTTAAGTGCACTAATTGCATGGTTCGAATCTGCATTTGTAAATATCTGAAAGAGAAACCAAGAATAGACATCATCATCATCATCCTGAAGACAGCATTTCTCATAAGTACTATTTTCACCATAAGAAAATGACATAGAAACTTACAATCTTCCTAACAGGCAAGCTTTGCAGAATTCCCCTGAGAACAGGGTCTGGTTTCAACAGCACATTATATGGCAATCTCCCATGAACAAAACTGTTCAATCAAAGGAAAATTCGACATGGTTTAAACTAGATTGAAATGAATGGCTAAGTAGAAAAATGGGCAGAAAAAAAAAAACAAATATGTAGACAAATTACCTATTATACTCATCGAACTCAAAGTCATAGCCAATCGCCTGGTGACAAGAGAAAGAAGGACTGATTCTTGTTAAACATCTGTTTTGTCTAAAGAAATGTTTCTAATACAATTCATTTAAAGGTTTATAAAAATCATACCTTTAGACCAGCCATCGTTGTTCCATAAATCTTATACAGCGGAACGTTTAATTCGGCAACTTTATCAGCCTCTATCCCAAGCTTTTGAATCATATATTCTGAAATAAACCAGAATTTTCTTTTTTTAAGTTAGGCTAATTCCAGATAATTTTACAAGTATAAAAACGGGACAGCATTTTTTTATCCCTTTAATTTCAAGGCATATTCTTGAGACGCATGTGTACATGAAGAAGATAAACATACTAAACAAAATAATAAGAGGTAATTGCATAATTTTTTTGACATTCAAATAATGGAACCCTGTAAATCCAGTACCTTCGATGTTCTTTGCTATTTGCTGACAGACTCCAGAACTATAGGGATAGAGGGTGTCGTCAAGATCTGAAATTACACAAAAATAAACAAATAAAAAAAAAACTAAGCAGGACAACCAAGCGCAGAGAGAGAAATCACCATTGATCGTAAAGTCTTACCAAACAAAAGACAATCATATTTTGGCTTTTGAACATCCTGGAACTTATGCCCGTCTTCCATTTTTGCTTCAATTTCACGGCCTAAATAAAAGTATAAAAATCAAAACCACAGTTAGTGAAGAAAACATAAAGCGAAAAACAAAAAACAACACCAACACCGAATCATAAACGAAACAGCGTATTTTGTCTCGAAACACATTTCCCGGTATCCCAGAGAAAAAAAAAAATTTTAACATGAAAACGAAAACTTTTTTCTTCTTACGGAGAAAAAAACAAAGTGGGGTGGGGGGGGGGAGCACAATTCAGCAGTGTTGGAGTGAGGATGAGAAATTACTTGCAGTGGCGAGAGAAGAGGAAGAAAGGAATGAAATAGAATGAGGGAGAGAAAGAGGAGGCGGAGAGAGTTTATATAGAGAAGAAGATCGAAAAGAAGAGAGAATGGGTTCCTTTCAAGCGCTGAATTGTTGATTCTAAACGGTTCGACAAGGACGTTTTAAGTAGTTGAAGATCTGGAAACAGAAGAAAGAAAGAAAAGATGAAATGGTTTTTTCATGCTATCCCTTTCTTTCTGACTTGTCTTTTCTAATTTTCCCCTGTTGCCACCTTCTTCAGTTTTTTTTTTCTATTTTATTTTATCAAAAAGTTCTTCACTTCTTTATATATTGAGTCATTTTATACCTTCTAAAAATACTTTTTCCTAATTTTTCATCAATAACAATGAAGAAACCATAAATAAAATTAACTTTCCATGACTTTGTAGAAACTAATCATTCCAACTTAATAAAATTAATAACTATCATGATATTTTAATAATTTTTTAATAAGTTCGTATTACTATTTTATTAATATGTTTGTATTTATTTTTATTTTATTAATGTGTTTGTATTTATTTTTAAAATAATATTTAAATAGATTAATCACATGTTATCACGTAGATTGTACACAGGTTGTAAAAAAAATTATTAAAAAAGATTTTCCTTACTAATAGGTTTAATATTATGATAGTCTCTATTTTTTGTGATTTTTTTCAATTAGGTTCTTCAATTTTTCTTTTTCTCAATTGGGTTTCTATTTTGAAAAATTGAAGCAATTAGGTCACTGTCGTTAGTTCCGTACTAACACCGTTAAAAAGGTGGCACGTGCTAGTTCGTGATTTTTTTGAATTTTTTAAATATATTTTTAATTTTTTTATTTTTATTTTTTATTTTTCTTTCTTTTAAAAATAAAATTTGCCACGTGTCAAGTTGACATTGTGCCACGTAGCAATGATAGTGTGAGGTGGCACTGACAGTGCCACGTGTCACTGTCAAACCACGTGTCATTGCGTTTGTTTCAATTTGGTCCCTGTATTTTTATTTTGTTCCAATTTGGTCCTTGTATTTTTATTTTGTCTCAATTTAGTCCTAATTTTTTTAAAAATTTAAAAAAATTTGTTCCTTACCAAATAAAATACGGTATGTACATTTTCCAGATTTTTGTCTTTAAATTTGTTTCTGTTAAGCAAATTATTAGTAATGATGTATTTCAAATCGAAATATTTAACTCTAGAAACTTTTTATGAATTGTTCAGGAAGTATTGAGACTATACTTGTGAGGAGGCACTCCTTCTCCCGAAGTTACGGAGCTATTTTGCCGAGTTCCTTAGAGAGAGTTGTCTCGCGCCCCTAGGTATTCTCTACCTACCCACCTGTGTCGGTTTCGGGTACAGGTACCCGTTTGTTGAAGGTCGTTCGAGCTTTTCCTGTGAGTATGGCATGGATTACTTCAGCGCTGTAGCGCCTGGTACTTGAACTTTGGCTCGAGGCATTTTCTCTTTATTACCCTGAAAAAGCAGGGGCACCATGCGTCCTTGAACCGATAACCATCTTTCGGCTAACCTAGTCTCCTCCGTCCCTCAGGACCAACAAAGGGTAGTACAGGAATATTCACCTGTTGTCCATCGACTATGCCTTTCGGCCTGATCTTAGGCCCCGACTCACCCTCTATGGACGAACCTTGCGGAGGAGCCCTTGGGTTTTCGAGGCATTGGATTCTCACCAATGTTTGCGTTACTCAAGCCGACATTCTCGCTTCCGCTTCGTCTAGCACTGCTCGCGCGGGTCCTATATTTATTATTGAGATGTTCACTTTTATAGGTTACTCATTCATACGAGTTGACACGTGTCACCATTTTTAACGGTGTTAGTACGGAACTAACGACAATGACTTTTGATTCAATTTTTCAAAAATAGGGATCCAATTGAGAAAAAGAAAAAAATGAGAGACCTAATTAAAAAAAATCACCGAAAATAGGGACTATCAGAATTATTAAACCTTATTAATACTATTAGTTTTGTTGAACTGATCATATTTAGTTTTCTGTAAATATGTTTGATTTTCTTCAATTTTATTTGAATTATTTTATCGGATTGACTATTTCTAACTATATTCTAACGTTTAAGTTAATCAATGCTCGTTAATTCAAATTTTAAAAAATGTGATAAATGTAAAAGTATTAAATGTTTTATCTAAATTTTATATTTATCGTCTTTTTTTGAACCTTTTATTTAATAATGATTTAATAACAGTTTAATTACCCTTTAATCTTATTTATCATGATAATCTTATAATTAATTATTATATTATAGTATTATTGAATAAATTGTAATTATTTAGCTTTGAATGCATTTTAAAGAAAAATACATTCAATGTATACTTTAAAGGTAATTTAGAATTTAATCACTGTTTTTAAAGTAAATAATTTTGTTTATAATTAAATTGAGAGGTAGTATTTAAAAAGTAGACCACGCATATCATCAATCCATAAGTAACTTAAAAAACACAATTTTAAGAAAAAATTAATGCTATTAATTACATTACCTCTAATTCTTTTAATCATGACAAATTTAGTTTGTCCAATTAGGACAGATGATCAGAGAGTAATCGCTGAATATCGTAGAAAGCACAACAGATTTTAATGATTTCATTACTAAGCATTTGAATTCTAGCATTAATTTATTAGTTACTTTGAATTATTTATTAATCTGCTATATTGATAAACTCGTGATTCATACTGAATTTTAAGATATTATATATTTTAATTATTTAAAAACATTGTATGTAACAGTTGAATAAATTAATTTCTTCTACAATTTTTTAATTGGAAGTAATCATATTTAATTAAATTTAAAATATAATATATATTTTTTAAGTTGGTAGGTCCTCTACGAGTTTAACCTATATTGACTGAGTCCAATTTTTAACTTATTTATAAAAAAATAGTGATTTTTCGTTTGGTCTGATTCAAGCCAATGGTGCTATTTTGTTTTTTACCACTCTACCAATTTCTTAACAAATATTAAAGCATTTGTGTCTTTTTTTTTTCTCATATTTAAAATTAGTTTTTGAAATTATTTTAATATTCTAAAATTTGATTTAACCAATACTAAACAGTCTTAATTTATGAAAAAAGGTTTTATTTAATACCCTTTTCTTGTTTTATCTCTATTACATGAATTTACTGTGAAATTTATCCAAGGAAATCTTAAAAATGATTTCTAACTAGTTGAGAATATATTCTTTTACTCTATAATTCATGTTCCCACATCTATATATCTTAGAATAAATGAATAATGTGCTGATGAAATGAAGAAAAGTCCAACCTAAAAAAAAAAAAAACTTCACGTGCTGAATAATATAGTTTGTATAATTAATTGCAGTTATTTAATTAATTATTAAGCATTGGAAGTTTTCTAGATAGAGACGCTGGACAAATGACAAACGCGATTTTGAAAGGTGAAGATTTCTTTTAGATTCTTGTGTTGACTGAATTTTTTATTGAAAAAGTAATACGAGTATGAAAGAGTAAAAATTTATATTTTTTTTCTTTACATTTATTAATCTTGATAATACTTATCTTAAAGTTGTATGAATTGATAATTTACTGTATAAATGTAATAATACCTATAATTTTTATTTTGCGACTTTTGTTTCCAGGCTTTAACAGTGAGATAGAAGACTAAAAATAGTCAAAATAAATTTATATTATTTTTTAGTTTTCGAGTTATAATAATTGACAAGGTGTAAACGTGTATGTGAACTTAAATAAATTTATAAGATGTATGTTTGTAATTCCACATGATGCGAACTCTCCGGAGAGGAGACTCAGCAATACAACCTGTTTTTTTATTAACAACAACTAGTCAAACGGATTATCTCTTTAATTATATCTTTGATGATTATTCTAAAAGAATTACACCAAAATACAAATAATTTTTTTTTTAAAAGCAATGATTCGTAGGATTTTTTTTGCTGTTAATTAAAGTAATATCTGTACACATTTAATGTTGGTTGCTTTTGCGGTCAGTGATGACGTTCCATATGATTTGTTATATAATTTATAATTTTGGTGTTGATTAAGTGAAAGAAATAGTGCAATTTAGAAGAGTTGGTGGTGAATAAGATGAACATGAACATAATAATTATGTTGGACTGCAGTAACTTTTGATTGTAGAAGCGTGTATTTGGCGACTGTCTCTCAACAACTCGAGACTATAAAGGAAAGGAAAGAAGACCAGCTTTGTCCTGGTTCAACGTTTAAAAGGCAAAATATTTATTTATTTAACATTTTGAATTAGTGATGTTAATTTTTATTTTTTTTTATGAAGATGGGACTTATGTTTTATTGTGGTTATATTTTTCGGATGAATTCTTTTTTGAAAGTTATTGATGAGGTTTAAGGTTCAAGTTATCAATAATGGTGATCACTACGAAAAAACACCGAAATAATATGGTCAGACATCAAATGATGAACAAACACAATAAACTAAGAAATACCAATAAAGGTTTTTAGAAAATAATTAATTGAAAAAGGAAAAAACAGCAATGTAAGAAAAAAAATATTTATGAAGTTTTGAATTAAGACTACACTCCCAAACTTTCCATACAACATTGGATAAAATAGGAATTAAAAAAAATAAATTAAAAGTGTTAAACATGCAAATTTCAAGGGGAGAATGTTTACTTTAACTTCAAACAGTTCAGTGAGAATGAAAACCAAACATGCAAAAAAAAGAATATTATGCAGCCAGATTTGTATATATGAATTCTACATCTCAGTTGGTACGAATGAAATGGAAGAGTTTATTTAGCAGTCATGTACAACAAGAAAGATGTATTTAGTAATTATCTGGGAACAACCTCAGGTTCTAAAGGAGAAGATCCACCACCTTCCTGAGGCACATCTACAATGGTACTTTCTGCAACCTTTTCATCTTCTTCTTCAAAGCCTTTCTTAAATCTATCATAATTAGTGGCTTCAGTGGCCTTAAATGGTCGCTCACCTAAAATTCGAACCAAGTCGTCCTGGTGAAGTACTTCTTTTTCAAGCAACAACTCAGCAAGTTGAGTAACTTGTTCCTTGTGTTCCTCGATTAGCTGTACTGTTCGTTCGTATGCTTTGTTCACCCAATCGCGCACTTCGGTATCAATGATTGCGGCAGTTTTGTTGCTGTATGGTTTGGACATCTCAAATGAGTCCTCTCTTGAAGGAAAGGAAAGGAGACCCACTTTGTCACTGAAACCATAAACTGCTACTTGGGCATATGTCATTTTGGTAACCTTTTCCAAGTCATTTTGTGCTCCTGTTGATATTCTTCCTATAAGAACCTGCAGTGACAAGGGAGGGAAACATCATTTTCATGCCCCTGATATTTGGAAAGCATCAAATATCAGACAAGGAGAAACCATTAAACAACGAAAAATAAAGCAGTGACAAGATTTACACCTGAAAGATATAAATGCACTGAGAGAAGTAGCCATATAGAAAAAAGTATTGAAGAGAAACAGAAGAGAGAAGTTAGTTAAAAAAAAACGACAAAACTACCTGCTCAGAAGCCCGACCACCAAGTGTCATGCAAGTCATATCAAAAAGCTGCTCCTTTGTCATGAGAAGGTTTTCGCTTGGAACATATTGTGCAAATCCAAGAGCTGCTGAGCCACGTGGAACGATGGTTACTTTTAACAATGGCTCGGCGTGTTCCAAGAACCAACCTGCAACAGCATGGCCTGATTCGTGAAAAGCAACAGTACGCCTTTCCACCTTGCTTATTACCTGGTTAGGAAACATAAGTATTAGACAATACTAAACAATAACGGAAAAGGCAAAGAGTTTCAAATCCTTTTTAGTTTAACATTTTCAATTCAAAGTAGCATAGCAGCTTCAGCATCATGAAGTTTTTAACTCAACAAAATTCTAAGATAAAAACATTTCTGAAGATGAGAAACAGATAGAAAAAGTTTTTCACATATTATAAAAGGAGGAAATCAGGTATATTCAATATGTACTAAGAAAATAGCTAGCTAAATTTAATTAACCTTTTTGTCTAATGTTCTAGAAATATCATTTCATTAGTTAACACGTTATATAGGATTATATAGGCAATTAATTACATCTAAAAATAATCATATTGTAACATCCCAATCTTTTCTTCCTTTTTCATTGAAATCTAGTAACTTAAGAGGAAAGACAAACTAGTTCAAATTTAACAATATTTTGTAATTCATAATTAAGCAGCCTAGTGGGACCACCTTTATTTTAAATATGTGAATATATATATATATATATATATATATATATATATATATATATATATATATATATATATATATATATCATAATCTTCTATTTATAGAAATAAATTGATATCAAAAGTACATGATAAGTAGAGTAACCCTAAACACAATATAATCATAATAATTAGAATAATACTAGACACGATATAATCATGATAAATAAGATAACCCTAAACACAATATAATTATGATAAATAAGATAATCCTAAACACAATATAATCATAATAAATAGGATAACCCTAAACACAATATAATCATGATAAAAAAAAAAGCCTAGACACAATATAATCATGACAAATTATAAATTAAAAAGCAGCCCCCATGAAAATATGATTTTGGACTCAATTTGAGGACCAAGGTCCAACAGATGATAAATTATAATACTACATGAAACCTGAGGACCCACTCTATAACACATTGCAATAAATTTGTAGTGCCTCAGCACTGCACTCTGGGATCATTAATGTATTAAATTAAACTTAAAACATCCCGCTCCACCCTTGTATACATAATCCTATCTAAAAAGAATATAAAAACTTATAAAGACATACCTTGTTCTTCTTTTCCAAACCACCAATGATCCTATCAATGGCGGACTCAAAATGGTCCATTGTGACTTGTGTCACCTCCCTCCTTGCCGCAATCAAAGCCGCCTCATTGCAGACATTAGCAATGTCTGCTCCAGCAAATCCAGGAGTAAGGGCTGCAAGCCTTTGAGAGTAATATGAAGGTTCACGGTCAAGTTTGATCTTCTTCAAGTAGATTTGAAATATCTGGTCTCGTCCTTTAATATCAGGTTTGTCAATTGCTATTTGGCGGTCAAATCGGCCCGGTCTGAGAAGAGCTTTATCTAAGATATCAGGCCTATTTGTTCCTGCCAACACAACAACCCCAGAAGTGGTTCCAAAACCGTCCATCTCCACCAACAATTGATTCAATGTACTTTCACGCTCATCATTTGAACCAGAAAAACCACCACGCCCCCTTGCTCGACCAATTGCATCAATCTCATCAATAAATATTATACTCGGAGCACACTGCCTTGCTTCCAGAAACAAGTTTCTCACTCTTGATGCTCCAACGCCAACAAACATTTCCATGAAATCAGAACCAGATATAGAAAGAAATGGCACCCCAGACTCCCCAGCAGTTGCTTTTGCTAGAAGTGTTTTTCCTGTTCCTGGAGGACCCACCAAGAGAGCACCTTTTGGAATTTTTGCACCGAGTTCTTCATATTTCTTTGGATTCTTGAGGAAGTGGACAAACTCCATAATTTCAAGTTTTGCCTCATCACAGCCAGCAACATCTTTAAAATAAATCTAAACAAAATAAAACAAAAAAAAAGATAAATATGTTTATTAAATAATTAAAATTGGACATACTATTTAAAACAAATAGAGAAAACATCACTCATGTCATTGAGGGAAGAAACAGTAATCTCCCAACCTTATTTTTAGTATTTTTGTCTACTTTTGTAACTGGGGCTTTCCCTATGTTGAATATTCCACGAGCACCCTTACCACCACCACCTCCACCAACACCAAATCCACCTTGCATTCTCCTTCCCATATACAAGAGAGATCCCAACAATAAGAGTGTTGGAGCAAATCTCATCAATTCCTGGTACCAAACCATCTCAGCAGAATATGTTACGGGCACAAAATCATGAGAGTCAATGCCAAGAGCTTCTTGTGCTTCCTGTAGTTTCTCCTCAAAAGACTCAACACTTCCAATATTGAAATAATATTTATACTGACCTCCATATTCCTTTGCAGGCAGGGTCCCTTGGACTACTTCACTATCTATTTGGTTGCGAGGAGAGTTCCTTATATATACTTTAGCAACCGATTTGTTTGAGACAACAATATGGTCTACTAATCCCGGTTCCAAAAGCTTATTTTTAAATTCCTGAAAGCTAATCTGCAAAGAATCAAATTTTGGTCAATGTCAGAAGGATGATAACAATGAAATTAAAGAAACCCCAGCCAAAAGGCATATGGTTGGATTCACATCATAATAATAATCCAAAAGACACCCTCTGAGAAAGCGAGATCTAGAAAAGTATCAACCATTGTTAAAAACCCAATCCAGTTAAAGACTTGCAACTAGAAGCTAGAATGCAATGGGATAGAAAGCCTATCCTAATAGAGTTCTTCTTTTAGAGAGCTACAGCCTAAGCAGTCAACCGCAGCAGAACAAAGCTTATCCCGCAGATATACACACATTTGCAGTCAAGATAGGTAAATTTAGCAGAAGAAAAAATATATTACTAACTAAAATGAATTGAACGTAATCGATTAATATAAAAGTACTTAAACAACAGGGGGACAAGAAAGAAGATAAGAAACTGTAGAGTGATGCCTAAGAAGGTACTGGATGACAGTCTCAGCAAATACAGTAATACACAATACAGAACTCAAATATTATATCTCACAATCTCTCTAATATTTCCATTTTCCCCCTTTACCAATAAAATCAAGATAAGTGTGGAGTCATATGGTACAAAGTTTCACTTCTCATGCATTTAAAATCATTGCCTTCATCTTCATCATATGGAATACAGATAATATTAATGTATTGAGTTCTTGAACCAACTTCACCCTTTTAAGTAAATTAAAACAAGGACTGACTGTGCTAATACAAAGAAGTTGTGATTACCTCCTGCTGTTCACGGGGACCATTAGAAAAGGTTGAAAGAAATAGCCCCATAACCAATAATGGGGTGATTATATTTTGAACTTGCTTCATGAAAGTTTCCTGAAAATTCCCATGTTCATCGGTGTTTGCATTTGAGTTGTCTGAAGTTAAATAGAGAATCCAGGCATTAAAAGTTGTTAGTGGTACCCTTTCGATAAACTGAAATACAGTTATATGATTAATTCTTACAAAAACATACAAATCCCCAAGTAAATCAATGCAGCCACATCATAGAGATAGAAAACACATTTTAGGATTGGAACTCAAGTTTCAAAACCCAAAATGCCCCATACACAATAAAGTTGTAACTGAAGTTTCAAGTTGACAGAAAATAGAGCCTTTGATATGGGCAATAGAATTGAATGCTGCTTGATTCTCTATCTTTCCATCTTAAAGAAAGAAAGTTCATGTTCTGAAAACCAACACTAAAAAATCTACACGGCAATAGAAAAAAAGCAACTCGTCGAGATCCAAAAGGACAGATAACCACACACAAACTTATAGCAAGGAAAAGCTATCAAATCCTCCCTCAAGTATTTGCAACCCGAAACACACAAAACATACTTAACTCTCATGCACAAAACTAGTTCAACATATAAATTACAAGAAATACACCCTCCACTCTACTCATTACATCAGTTATCACTGTTATCTTCCTAATTCGGGTGTACACAAAAGATTCTATGTTTACCTTTAGAATCGTATTTTTTGCCATCTTCCTTCGGAGCTTCCTTCTTCTCTTTGGGATAAAACTTTTCATAATCTGCCAATAAAATAAAGAACTGAGTTCAATTCTTTAAACTTATTGAAGAACCTTTAATCACGAGCTAAACACAGTTCATGCCCAGTAAAACTCACTCTTTTTCTTCGGGGCTTCACTGGAAAACAATCGGCGAACCCTAGGGTTCGCAGCAACGGATTTAAAATCAGGCAAATAGGAAAAGATGCGGTAATTGGAAGCTCTGGCAGAAGAAACATAGCTCCTAACAAACCCTAATACCGATTCCGCTCCATCAGAACACGTATTCGTCCGTTGTATTCCTGTAAGGGTTCCCAACCTCCCATTACCCTGTGATAAATTCTGCAATCCCAAGCATAAAAATAAAGCCTTTATGACTGTTAGTAAAAAGAAAATGAATTGAATTGAAGGGGAGGTGAAAACATACTCTAGATGAGCGCGACAGAGAACGCGCAATCCTTGAAAAATTCATGGTCCTGGAGAAAAATGATTTATTTGTCGAACAAGACAGTTTCAAGAGAGAAAGAAATGCAAACAGGAAATATCTGGTAAAATTTGATGTAATGGTCTTTTTTTGTCCAAGAGAACAGAATGAGAAAACATTAACTTAACGCTTCAATTGGATCGAGATGCTTTAAAGGCGTGTTTGTGTTTGGATCACAAGATTCGCCTTCTCCTTACAACAGTTAAGCTTTCAAATATTGAACTCATCACAAGCCCAACTTGTTGCCTTCATTTTTTTTCTCAACAAAATACGAACGTGCCCAATTCGGTAGGGTTTTTGAGGTACCGAGAGATTAAACGTGTCTTCTTTTGCTTTTTATTTAGTAGGACAGCTTTAGGGAAAGGAGTTTTTGCTCTTTTAAGTTTGAATGTGAGTAGAAAGCACCTCGTTTTTTTTTACCTTGGTACGTAGACATCCAGGTCTAATAAAATGTAAACAGACTTACTTTAAATAAATTTACTTGAAAATTTGGTTTATTATTCATAAATAGCTTATCAGTATTTTTATTAGATATATTTGATTATTTCGCTATTATTTGTTAGGGAGTTGTTCCCTCCACCTCCCAAATTGTCTCTTCTACCTCCCCAATTTTTCTCATTTTCTTTTAATTACAAAAATGTCCTTTTGCTTTTACCTTTATACCCTTTTTTTTCATTTTTATTTTTAACTTTTTTACTCAACCCTAAATATTCACCTTTACTCTCCTCCTCTCAACCCCCCTCCCAAAAAAAAACATTTTTGAGAAGCGCCTCTTTCTCTCACGTCCTCTTCCCACTTTCTTCATTTACTTTTGCTCTAAGTGGTAATGCAGTGCAGTAGTTTGGTGGTGCGGTGTAAATGTAAAATTAATTTCAAAAATTTTAGGGATGAAATGATGGGAGGTGCAGATGAAACAGTCACATGTTGTTTTATTTGTTATGTATTTTATATATATAAAAAAAGTATGTTATTAGTTACATAAGTTAATACAAAACTAATATGATTTTCTACAAATGATGACCAGTTACGATTTCAATTTTTTTATTTTTCACCACATATAAATTATGTTTAATACAAACAAGTTTGATTTATATAACTTTTTTTTTTACTGTAGAGGTTTCTTATGAAGCTTAATTTTGAATGAGAGCTGCATATAAAAACAAATTCCAAGTATCAGGAACACCAAGGAGACACCAGTGGCTGCAATCCATGCTCCTTTTTCCACCAAATCCATAAGTAGATGGGTGACCATCTTTTCTCATCTGTGACAATGCTGTAATAATCAGCAAATTCACACGCTTTGACATGCTTCTCAACACCTTATGCAATACTATCTCAGCTGGGTGTGAATACTTTGATCCAGAAACTGGCACCATTTGCCCCTCACATCTGATTAAATCTTAAAAGCAAAACAGATGTCGTCATTCATTCGGTCTTAAACGGATGCTGACATCCGTCGATATAAATTTTTACTTAAGGATAAAATGGGAATAAAAAAAATAGAACAAAGGGTAAAAATAGAAGGGGGAGGTGTAGGCAGCAAGTGGAGAGGTGCAGGGAGTAATGCCCTATTTGTTAAATTATTTGACCAAATACTTATTGGCCCATTAACATCTCAATTTATGAACCAAATACGACCCAATATAGATATGGTACTATGGGTGTTGTTTCCTCCACCACTCCAAGTGCTTATGAAACCTCCCCATTATTTTTTAATTCCAAAAATATCCTATATTAATTTAATTTTATTTACATTTTTTAAAATCCTAAATTTCCCTACACCCCTTCACCCTTCACTTTTATTTTTCTCAGATTGCAGATAAATTATTTTCTCTCTTCCCCCGTTCTTCGCGAACAAAAAAAGGTCATTCACCACACGCTTGCTCTTCCTTCTTTAATCTCCCAAATCGGGGTGTTGCTTCCTCCACCACCACCCCTTCCCTCCACCTCCCCAATCTTCTACGAAATTTTTTTAATTACAAAAGTAACATTTTTTACTTACTTTTAACCCTATTTATTTACTTTATTATGAAACCCTAAATTTCTACCTATTTTTACTCACCCATTTTCACTCACACACACCCCCCCACACCCCCCACTCTCCCAAGTCTCACTTTCTCTCTTTTCAGACCCTCTCCAACTCTTACCAAATCTGTTTCTTCTCATTTCTCAACTCTTATTTCTCTTCTCCATATCTGTTTAGTTCTTCTCCATATTCCTATTTCCATATCTGTTTGGTTTTATGGTGTGGTGGTGTGGCTTTTTGTGGTGCGGTGATGCGGGGTGTTTGCGGTGGTCATACGGCAATGCAGCGGTTTCAAACGATAATGAATACTTTACAACTAACAATAATGAATATCTTATGACTAACATCATAAAACAATAATTTTATTGACATTGATAAAAAAAAATTATAAATGACATCGATGGAAACATATATCATTAATGTTGGTAAAAAAAATGATTGCAAAATAAATCTGGAAATTAACCACAATGGATTGTTAATATGAGAGAAATATTCATTATTTGTAAAATATGTTAAAGTACCTATATCTCAATTTCAAAACGATAACGGAATAAAAAAAATGAAAGATGTATACATGAATTAATTAAAAAAATTCAAAAGTTCCAAATTATTACTATTTAATTATAATTTAAAATTTTCTAAATTTAAATGATCAAATTCCTCTCTTAAAGTTTTAAATTTTCAATATTTTAATTTTTTATTTAAATTATTATATAAAATGTTTCAACCTTTTTATAAAATTAACGATCATCTACAATATTTTTTCTAACACATTGCGACATATTTATTCCTCATGTATCAGAAAGTTCAAAAGATACAACAAAAGCATAAAAAATAGAGAGATGGAAGAAAATGAAACATAGAAACACGGGTCCACCATTAAAATGATTGGGGTGTTGCTCCCTCCACCTCCCCAATTTTCTACATTTTTTCTTTATTACAAAAATAACCTTTTTCTTTTCCTTTTTTTAACCTTTTTACTTTTTTTTAATGTTAGTTAGGAGAGTAACGTTGAACCCTAACCTTTTACGCTTTTTTCTCACTTTTACTCTTTGCTCACAGCCCCACCCCCCTCCTAAAACTTTGAGATCCGCCTCTTTTTCTCCCATTTTCGTCACACTCTCACTTTTACTCTCTGTTCATAGCCCCACCCCCTCCTAAGACTGTGAGATCCGACTCTTTTTCTCCCATTTCCGTCACACTCTTTTCTCTGGGTGACTTCTTCCAAACTCTCCAAACTCTACCTTTGTTATTCGTCGCGGTGCAGATCGGGGCATTCACTTCGATTTTTAGTCTTTAATATGCATGATCTTAGGTTTATTGAATGTGTGCATAGTTTGCTGTGTTTGGCTGTCTGTCTGGTGCCTTTTTTTGTGTGCAGGAAGACGACGACCCATAAGGCCAGAACGGATATTGCATATCCGTTTGGCCTTGAAACGGGTGTCGCATATCCGTCGATATATGTCGCACATCCGTCTCTCGCCACCGCACCAAGAAGACCACAACACCACCCCTTCGTCGGTCCCTGCCACAGCCTCCCTACGCCGCTGGGATCACCGCTTCGCCAGATGGAGCCGTAAACAATGGCCTTGTTGCAGGTGCAGGTGCCAACATGTTAACCAAGGTGAAGAAGAATATCGGCAACGCTCAGCTCTGGATGAGGTTCGACCGATCCGGTAGGTTCGAGCTCGTGGAGTGGGAGAAGAACGCCATTTTCCACCATGCCTTGATTCCCGCTCGAGACCTGAGAATCCTTGGCCCCGTCTTCTCCCATTCCTCGAACATCCTCGCTGGAGAGAAAACAATGGTTGTTAATTTGGAGTTTATAAAGGCTATAGTGACTGTTGCATAAGTGGTACTGCTTGATCCTCTTCGGCAGGAGGTTCTTCCCTTTATTGAGCAACTTAGGTAGCAGCTTCTGGGCAAGTCTCAACCGAAACTTCTCGGCGCTGTGGAGGAGCAGGAAGGTGAAATTTGGGTTTTGATAGCAGACAATGGTTGCAGCCTGAACTTTCGTTTGAGTTTCAAGTTTTGGAAATTGCTTTGGAGGCTGTGTGTACTTATCTAGACTCCAGTGTGGCAGACCTTGAGAGAGGTGCTTACCCTGTGTTGGAACATTGGCTAGGAATGTTAGTACCAAAAATCTTGAACATGTGAGGAGTTTGAAGAGTAATCTCATGTTGTTACTGGCACGATTGTAGAAGGTATGAGATGAAATTGAGCATTTGTTAGATGACAACGAAGATATGGTTCGCATTTATTGAAAGGATAAAATAAGAATAAAAAAAAAGTGAAGGGTAAAAGAGGAAGTGGGGAGGTGGAGGGAGCAAATGAGGAGGTGGAGGGAGCAACACCCAAATGGTTGTGTTGTTTGGGTGATTGTAGAGGAAGCAACGTCCAAAGCGTGTTTGCGTTTGTGTTTGGATCACAAGCCCAACTTGTTGCCTTCATTTTTTTCTCAACAAAATACGAACATGCCCAAAGATTTTTCCTCCACAAATAAATTGTTCTTTTTTTTTTCGATTGAAAATGGTTTTTTTATGTTGTAAACTGTAATTTTTGTTTTCCAAGATCACCAATAATAATAATAATAATATTAAAATGATGTAATTATTTTATCTTGACTTTCTTTTTCTTGGAAAGTTGGTTTTAACCCGTATTTTTTTTTAGTTAATTTTCAATGTTATATGATGTTTCTCGGTTTTATTTTTAGTTTGTTGTATTGTAATTGTGTTTTATTCTATTTTTTTCTATCTATATTATATGTAAAAGAATTTTTTTACTACAGTTGTTTTCTATTTTTATCTTTTAAATAAACTTTATTTTAAGTTAACATAATTATTTTATCAATTTTAATCATATTTTTAAATTTAACCTATTTTAATTATTTCTTTAATAATTTTTTAACTTGATCTCTTTTCTAAACTTAACTATTTTAATAAAAACTATTTACAATAAAATTATAAAATATTTATATTTAATTTTATAATTATGACAATATAATAATATTTCACTAATAATATTAAAACTTTTAAAATATTATTATTATTAATGATTGTGAATGAGTACAAAATTCAAATGTTAAATTAATTAACAAAAAGATTATATCAAATCATTCAAAAGTGTCTCATGTGAAAATTTACTTTATTTTCTCGTGAAAGATGTAAATGTTGATATTGGTTTCAAGATAAATACTTTTCATTTTGACACTAAAGAATCTAAATGTTAACATATAACACTTTTAAAATGTATTAAAATTAACAACAAAAATAAGAAGTCTAATCAAAACAAAATAAATATATAATTATAGAGACTAAATTACTAAACCTAACATATAATATTTATTATTAAAAGCAAAATCATTATTATTAGGGTTAAATATGTTTTTAGTCCCTATACTTTGGGGCGATTTTGGTTTTAGCATTTGAGAAACGCGTTTGAAACAACAAATAAAGTTAAAAAAATTTGGTAAAAAGGACTAAAACCAGAGTTTTCTAAAGTTGAAGGACTAAATTGTACAGAGAGACTAAAACCAAAATCGCCCCAAAATATAGGGACTAAAAACATATTTAACCCTTATTATTATTATTATTATTGTTATTGAGTATTTTATTTTGACTCACCACATTTATTATTTAGGAACACTGATATTTTTTTTAATAAAAATTGCATTATCATGAGTAAAATATACCATTTAGGACTTGGTCGTTCCTTCCCTTGTTTTCCATTCCTTTTATGAACAGTTTGTGAAAAAAAATAGAAAAAAATGGAGTAACAATAAAAATTATTAGTTTAAGAAAATCGTAGAGAAATGATGAGAAAATTATTATATTAAAATATTATTTATTTCTATTTTACCATTTATTATTAACAATATTTTAGTAATTTTTTATATAAATATTTACAAAATAATATAAAAAAATGAGGTTATATAATCGCCAATAAAATTTCAATTAATTAAGTTATAAATACCATTAGAAACACATGCGTATGCATAAGACGTATGTGTATATATTTTGACGATAAAAATAATAAAACTATTATTATTATAATTATAAAAATAAAAATAAATATTTTTTTACGTTTTTATTGTACATGATTTTTATTTATAGATAATTATTTTAGTTAAAAAAGATAGTTAAATATACAAAAATAAAAAAATATTTAAATTAAAAAGAATATAAAGAATGAAATTGATAATATAGTCATTTTAATTTAAAAAACTGTTATTTGAAGAATAAAATGGATAAAAAAATATATACACAAAAAGAAAATAATCTCTTTATATGATTCTGTATATGATGATATAGATGATTATTAGTTTCTTTCTTTTTTATCCACTAAATTGCTTTCTTTACTCTATAATCCTTTTTTCCCATATGCTACTAAAGATATAAAAGTTGGAGAGGATCCATATTTCCCCCCAAAATATAATATAAAACATTTCTCACTTAATTAATATTTTCTTTTAATATTTATCCAATAATCAATACAGTAAATTATTTTTAATTTAAAAATCTAAAACTAACTAACTTAATATATAGATTAAAATCAGGTTTAAAATTATCGTAATTTCTTGACCTTTTTATTTTATTAACTTAGCTGCACTTTTACCTGAAAAACTTACTATGTTTACCATCACTTAAAAAAGAAACTCTGAACACTCACAAAATAATAAGAACCGAATAGGAGCCCTAGTGAACATCAACCTATCATAATATAGAACGATTTATCTTAATCACTCGTTTAAATTATTTAAATGAGATAAAATATAAATATTTTATTATCTAAGTGGAAAAATTCATAAATATAAAAACATAATCATTCAAAATTTATTTTATAAATATATCTTTCTAAAATATTTATTTTGTTTCACTTTTCTCTAGAATTTCAAAGAATATGTTAATTTTTGTATAAAGCAGAATCACCTTAATAAAGAGTACGTAAAATACTTATGTCTAATCAAAAGTTTTTGAGTCTTCGGCCTTCTTTTTTTGAGCTAGCTTTTGAATTTTGATGCATGCCTATATTGTTGTAGTGTTTGCATGTGGATCAACATGAATTTTTATTAGTAAGAAAACATGAAGATATTAGTAAAAAAATGAAAAAGAACAGAAATCAATGTGTTAGGTTCAGCAGGAGTCTCTGGTTGAAAATATTAAATTGAGTCAAAATTTCCAGATTGAAAATTTTGGGAATCTGATGACTACTGTTATTGCAATGTAGTTGTCATGTGCCTGTGAATCCATACACGACACCTCCAATAAATAAATTAACCAATTCAATAATAAGGGTGTTATTAAATCACAGAATATAGTTTGCAGAGTTTGTGATTGTCACCAAATTATTGGCAGGATCGGTTTGTAGGTTGTGCAAGTGATGCATATTTTTTCAGAGTGAAACCTATGTCTATATCTATATCAGAGGCAGAAAGGAGAAAAAGATGCTTTATAGCACCGAATCAGGAAGTAGAATGAAGCTTTTTTTTTTTGTTAATGCCGTAATCATAAATTGATTGACCAAATCACCCACTTGCCAATAAATTATCTCTCTACCTCTCACAATAATTTTTGAAAACTAAACAACAGGGGTGAGTATTAGAAGTGAACTTTAAACCTAATTCAATCCTACAAAACCAGTTTATAAAATGAGGTTTACATCCACTTATGTACTATGAATTGGTCTTATCTCTAGTCGACGTAGAACTTCCAACACTGAGAGTAAAAATATTGTTTAAGGATTACACTATCTTCTTTATTTTGCATAGTATCATTGTATTTGTAACCAATTTGAAAACAGTTTTCATGAATGACAATAATTGACAAGACAAACACTAGCCACGTTCATACCATGAGCAACAGAACACTGATATTTGCTCTTAAGCTACTCTTTTACGACATCTAATTGAAACACAGTTTTTGACTGCAATGGATATTGCTTATTTATCAGTGAGAAGTTGATTCATTAGCATTTTTTGTGGTGAAGGAAGAGCATCTTGAGAAAATGGCAGTAGTTTTGTTGAGGGATACAGATTTGGATGGTCCAGGTCCAGGTCCAGCATTGGTATGCATAAATATAACCCTCTACATGAGAACCAGCCAATATAAATGTACAAACTAGAATGGACCATTATCATAAATAATTTCCCATTTTAGAACCAAACAAGAGGTTTGTCTCCATGGGAAAAAAATAAGTGCATATTTGATGAGGCTATTCTTAGGGACAGTGTTTCCTGTATTAGTCTCAAAACAACTGTATCAACCAAAAGCACACACTTCCCTTTTCCAAAAACAATGTCTAACACACAGTGAAAAGTAGGAATGGAGAAAAAACATGAGACAGAGAGAAAGGAAATGCTTAAGATGTTTGTTTTAGGTGTATGAGTATGATTTATCATTCAACATATCTTTGTTTTAGGTGACTCATAAAACTAATGTTTATAATATGACTAGTATATATGTATAGGCATGTATCTGATATGTGTACTTAATATTTAATTAGCTCATTATAACATCGAATCTCATCAAGAATTGTTTAAGATCTCTCTAGGAACCTTTTTTTATACACTACACAGTCTCACTGCATTCAACTTTCTTCTCTCCAATCAAGTTTTCACCTCTTCTCCTCTCTCACACACACTCACACTCACACTCACTGTCTCATAGCTAGTTCTAGATATTACTGTTGCTTGGTTTTTGATGGATGAAAAGTGGAAGCTGTCAAAGAAAGAAGCAGGTTGCAGCAGCCAGAATAGCACATCATCCACCAAGTCATTGTTCTCAAGGAGTTGCTCAACAAGAGGCTCTTCTTCAAACTCCCCCCTCTTGAGGAGCTTATCCCAAAAGAGTTCCTCCACTTCAAAAACCAGCATCCCTAGGAGCTTCTCTCAGAAGAACCCCTCCATTGGTAAAAAATGCACCAGCTTAGCTAAGGAGCACAGAGCCAGATTTTACATCATGAGGAGGTGTGTAGCCATGTTAGTCTGCTGGCACAAACATGGGGATTCATGAAGGAATCACAGATCCCTTTTCAGATTCTTATGTTTTGGTTACAGTACCAAAATGCTGAAAGGATCTGATTTTTCTTCTTCTTGGAATATATTCGTTTTGTAATTACCAATTGCATAAGTTGAGTTATAAGATTGATTTACTTGCTGCTTAAAGCTTCTGTGTCTCTCTCTCTCTCTCTATATATACAATTTCTGATCATTAACAAATACAAAACTCATCTCGACATGTTAATATCTATCTCTAGAACCATTACATGAGATAAACTTTTATGGAGAAAAGTATAAAGACAAAGCTTAAATATAATATCACAGAAAGTGATGATAATGTTCTTTCATTGGAATTGAAGTTTTATTTCCCTACTCTGCATAATAGTTAGCTTTGTAAAATATTTCAGTGTATTATCAAATGGAAACTTTATTCTCTCAGAATCAGTGTACTTATATAATTATATAACTGTGTCTAAATTTTTTTCAGAAAAAATAAATCTACACCCTCCTGTTCAGAGCTCATATAATCTTGATTAAACCCTTTTTTTAGATTATTGTTAAACAATGATAACTAAACTAAAATCATGCTTAACTTTTAGTTCAGGATCCTCAAAAGGTTTTCATGTGTTAAATCCCACTTCTGACTCCTATCACCTCTCTATATATTCTCTTTCACTAAATATATTTGTGTTTAGAAGGAAAGTTTCTGTTTGCTTTATGGTAAAGCATAGGGATATTTAATTCAACTGCTTCAGCTCATTATTACTATTTAATAGCACTTGGATCTGCATTGAAAATGCAAGCCACATTCTTACTTCGTTTTTCCCATAAAAAACAAAAGTAACGGCTGACTCTTTAGTTCAAAATGTAAGAACCTGATTTTTGAAGGGTTCTTCCCTTTTTTTTTCCCTTTCCAAAAGGGGAAATCTGCAATCTGAAGTTAGATAGTTTTGGTGCAATTCATCGTTTTCTTTTTCCTCACCCCATCTTAGCGAATCTAATCCCAATTAGTAAATTAACCGTTAATTAGGCTTTACATTGCAACATTTCACCCAAATGTAGTAACTATAAGGAGAAATTAACCAATCACTGCAGTTAATGTGAAATGTAAGTGTTACAAATTCAAATCTTTCTCGTTTGAACGAGAAAATTTCACACATGAAAACAAAAACAACACTGTTGTTGCTTTTAAATAAAAGGATAGTTACAATAACAATTTTTTTTTCTAAACATGCACAGAATCATTTGTCCCCAAACATGAACACTGAATCTTGATTAGCTGGAGGCCACTAATCTTTGGCGATATACACTAGCAAGACAAATAAGCATAAATTATTAGGGGTTAACCTTGAGAAAGAAATTTCTGCTTATCGTCAACATATCTCTATTATTGTCATGTGTGACAACATTAATTAATGGAGGAGTTCCTTTTTTGTTGTGTTAATTTGGAATTGCGTAACAAAAAGAGTGTCCTGAATAAAGTTAAAGTTTCTAATTTCCTGAAGAAAGAAACAACTTTATATTAAATGTGAGCTTCATTATTGTTAAAGCAAGGATATAAGATTAGACTGGTTTGGTGTTAAAAATGAGAAGTAAAATAGATCATTTGAATGAAGGTATGTTTTTATTTGATTTTAAAAGGTAAATACATTCAAATTCTGGATGCTATAACTTCATTCACCCTTATTTTATCAGCACAAGAAAATTAGGTGGAGTGGAAGTATAGAAAAGTGATCCAGAAGGTGTCTGGATGATAGAAAGAAAGAAAAACTGAAATGGCTATTAGGATGGTGACTCTTCACTCTTTCATAACTCTTTCATAGTTGGCAAACCAAAAATCCGGAAATTAATTAACTTAGAACTGGAAAATCAAATAGGAAGGAAAAAATTGGCAGAAAGCATCATGATCAACACTTGGGGAGATCAGCTGGTGGAGGAGGCAACTTCTGATTAGGGAGCTTCCCATCCTCAACAATCCAGGCCATCCTCAGTCCCCAACTAAAGTGCACATCAAAGTGACAGTGCATCAGCCACACACCTGTTTCATCATACACATTCAATTAAATCATATCATCCAAAAGGATAAAGATAAATTAAACACAATTTATGTGCACTGTTTTAATTTCATTTAGTATGACTTTTTTAATCTGAACTGAATTCTTAACTAGATAATTCACTTATATTGTGAAAACTGTGACTTCATTCTTAATTAGTGTCATGTTTTCAAATCTTTATATGGATAGTAAAAAACAGAAAACCAATATTCTTGTCGATTCAAAGTTTTTTGTAGAAATGTATAAAAATAGAAAGCAGACACAAAGTGAGAGTTTTATCATTATAAATGAAAGTAAAAGATGAAACCAGAAGAAACAAGGCCTAAAGTTTTGTCAATGGTGCAGGCTTAAAGCAGAAGGTAGGAGACTTGAAAGTTAAAACTGAAAGAAAGAATCAAACTAATTTATGTTATGGTCAATGAAGTGATGAAAAGAAATAAAGGATTGAAAGGGTAGCTAGGAATGATATATCATAGTAATTCAGTGTCACCTGGGTTATCAGCAAGGAACCGTATTGCAACCCAACCACCAGAGGGCACCCCAACAGTGTTCCTTTCAACTGGGTCAACCAGATTGAATTTTGGAGGGTCAGTGTTGGGATTAAAGTTCCCAAAGCCTTGACCAACAACATAGAAATTAAAGCCATGAAGGTGCAAAGGGTGGCTCTCAGCTCCTAAAATGCTAGTATCCTGAAGCACCACTTGCACGCTTGTGTTAAAGGGTATGACCACAGTCTTGGTTCCATTGGTGACCCTTGTGTTGTTCGGTGGGGTCCCCGTGTAGTTGAAAGGTCTCAATGGCACAGCAGGAAAATCAGTGGTGTAAATGCCGTTATTAGCCTGCCCAAAGAAATGTTGCTGAAGAAGTGCTATAGAAGGAAGAGTGAAAGATATGTTGTTCATCGAGGCTGCAAATTTTGAACTGTTGTTTGGTCCTTGGCATGTCTGGTTTTTGGGGCAGGGACTTGTTCCAAGTCCAACCGTGAAGAAAAAGCTCTTGTCAACTTTTTGAGGTACCTGGGCAGGGTACTTGGCAGTGTTCAAACTACGAAATTTGCTTGAGAAGTTGGCAACGAAAGAAGTGTCATTGATGGCTGGAAGAGAGGGTTTTAAAGTGGGAATGTTTTTGGGAGCAAGTGGTTTCTTGTACTCTAGAATGCCAGCAACTGTGGAATTGTCGAAAGTGCCCGTGCCAGTGAAATATGGCCTTGCTAGCATGAAGAAAGTGGCATTTGGGTACTCAGGTTTTGTCTTCAACAGAACGTTTGATGTTTGTCCCGGTCCTAGGACTATTATCTCGGACTCAAAAGGTTTAACGTAAGTAGCATCAGCTTCAACAGTGACCAGGGTGTGATTTGCAATGCTGAAAAAGAGCTCGTCATTGAGTGCAGCATTGATCAAACGAAGAAGGTATGTCTTCCCTGGTTTCACCTTTAACCTGAACGTCTCAATCTCTGTCTCTGTCCACCATGAACATCAAAAGTCAAAACCTATGTTATACACCAATTTAATGAATAACCATTTAGAACAACTCCTATTATCACTGCTAGCCAGGTTATTTTGTACAAATAAAACTGAGACTTATTTTTTCGTAAAAGTAGACGTTTTTTTTCAGTGGATCAAAGCTAGTTAGTCTAGTTTCAACAAGCTTTTACCGTTATTGGAGCAATTGTAGAGGGGTCCAGGAAATCCATTAAAGGTGTAGGCATCTGAAACATTTGGGCCACCCCCTGTCTGAAGGGCTTGTGCAATAACAGCCTCTGGGTCAGCGTTCCACCACTCACCTATGAGGTTCAATCATTGAAGCAATACAGATGAGAAAGTTGTCTTTTTTTCATTCACTATTCTTTCTCTTAAAATGATTTTGTTAAATTAAATAAGAAAAATGTGCATTATTCTATGTATGGTGATAGTTTGAGGTCTATACCAAAGAGGATGGGAACTTCCTTGTGGGGTTTTTCAAAAGGGTAAGATTCGTTGAGCCTAGGGAGGAGGATAAGAGGTCCATAGAGAGTGGCTCTCAACCATGAAATGTGAGCATGCCAGAAAAGAGTTCCTCTTTGTCCTACGATGGTGAAGTTGTACACATAACTCTGACCAGTTTGAATGGGACATTGAGTTATGTAAGATGGACCATCTGCCCATCCACTTCGAAGCTGTCTAATTCCATGCCTATTATTGTCAATAATCCATAAATATGTTAGTTGGTAGCCACACAATAATCCATTGCTTGCATGGACATATACTAGCTAGAAGATGCACAAAATACGTAGCATACATGTTTATGCTGATAATTTTATCATTATTTTGTTAGGTACACTTGTCCTGTGGGCAAAGAATAACTAATGCAAAATCATTAGTTCTAGAGAGTTAAGATCATATATGTATATATATACCAGTGTATGGTGACATTGTTGGGAACATGATTGACCACCTTAACCACAATTCTGTCACCTTCTCTTGCAGCAATTCTAGGACCAGGGAACTTCCCGTTCACTGTAACCATGCTCTTTGTGTGGCACAGCCTCGTAACATTTCTCAACCTTATCTGGAAACATAATCAAATAAATATTCATATCACCTTTTTTCTGCAGAAAAGCACAACTAATGTTTAGCTGCATTGAGTGGTAAAGATTAACTCTTTTCACTTCAGAACTCTCACTAGATAAATAGATACATGTTTACATGGTATAAGTTTTAATATATATGTGTGTGTGTGATGCTCACATCAAACTTGTAGTGCCTTGTAACGCTTCCATGCTTTGAACTAGTGGCGAGAATAAATTCAGGAAAGGAAGAGAGGAAGGTTGTGACAAAGAGGAATGCCACAAAAAGTTGTGGTGATGAAGGAACAGTTGAGACCATTTTGTTTGTGGTTGCAGCAATACTGTGTTTTAGGCCTCAGTGAGTGAGTTTGGAAATATTAGTTACAATTAGCTGCATGCTAAACAGAGTTGTATATATAGAGACAGAGATAGAAACCACAAATAAATGTTTGGTCGAACAGGTTTATCTGATCAGTGAGTCTATGTTTCAAAACGAAGCATGCCCGAAGAAGATTGATTTTCACCTACTCTGTATGGACCCATCTTTCTTATACTTTGGAGTGTCACTAACGTTAATTTTATTTAACATTTTGTCTCATCTTAATTATGTGCCATATTTCTTACTCTCTAATTACAGTTTCTTTCCATGTCCACCCAACATCTCCTATTTACACTTTATCAACAAAATTGGTCTCCAATAAAATTTGGAAAAATATCTTTCATATTTTTTTCGAAGAATCCAACAATAATTTATGAAACAAAAAAAAAATAAAAAGACAATGTTAAAATATAAACTTTAAAATCTAATTCAACTTTACAAATTGAGGTATGAAATGATATTTGTATTTGTATAGTATGATATTTACGTCAAGCGGTTAGCACTCAACGATCCGTCCATCTACTATAATAGCGCTCATTAAAAGTCAACCAAGTGTAGCGCTTGTGTTAAGCGTTCTTCAAACCACGTTAAACGATGTTGGGCCACCACGATTGGGCCAACGTTTAAGTCATTGGGCTAATAGTCCATCAAAGGATAAAATAATCAAAAATATCTTATGAAAGATATTAATAAAGCTGTTTATGAACAAGGGACTGGATTTTAAGGTAAATTTATCTAAGGTAAGTCTGTTTATGATAACAAAGTCAGATAGGTTCTGCTTACGCTTTACTCACACTCTAAAGTACTCTACAGTGATAACAAAGTCACTTTTAGGAAAGAGAACGAACAACACGAGTTAAAGGAGAACGAACCGTGCATGTTGAAGGAGTACGTGCGACTTCCAGGAAGGAGCGAACGACCAAGATAACAGAGAAACGAGCGTCCCAGACATCTAGAAACGGTAAAGACACATCAACAAGATTAGTCTCTCGATCCCACAAAATCCATACTAAAAACAGTATCATTTTATTACGATAAACTTTAATTTATAACTATGATATTGTGTAAAGAAATAGATTTTAACTTTAATTCAATTCTAACACATTAACTTGAAAAATAATGTGTGTATTTGCAGAAAGAGATGCCCAACAACAAATTTCATATATTTATTTAGATTTGTGGTTAGATAAACTATGCAAATGTAAATCTAAGCTTACAAATTAAGAGAGAGAAAAATGAGAACTTGGTTTGGATGTTTTTTCTGTAATAATGTGATGATAAAAAGGATAATTGATGGACTAAAACATCTCCACGTCGTTAAATTCGTTTAAGAAGAGTAAAATGAAAAGGGCATTTTCAAATCAACCGTTAAGGCTTGCTAAGTAAGGCAGAGTTAGATTGCAACAGTCATAATTTGAAAATGCTTCTGATAAAAAGAATGATTTGAGCATCTCGTTTTCAGGTGAGGCTTAATTGGGTGTGCCTGGTGGTGATGGCACACTTCTCAACTAAACAGTACCGTAAGTAAGTGAGTTAGAGCCACAAAGAAGGAAAAGGACATTTGATCCAACTTTTCTTTTAGCCAGCAATAATCAACCAGGCAGAGATTAGGTTCCTGGTTAATTAAGTCTAGGATCAACGTTTCAATCATAGGCTTAATCACTAAGACAGAAAGATTCATTACAAAGCCAAAATAATCAAATCAACATTGACAACAATCTACGAACTTCGATATAAATTTAGCTTTTCGAATACATGTCTCTTATGGACCCACATAATTCACCCTTCATTACCAAATATCTCAATTTAGATTTACCTTTTTAACATTATTCGGAGGTAGAACTACATGCAAAGAAACTGAACCATGAAAGTTTCTCACCAATTAGTTTTCTGGATAAGACCGTTATGCGATTTCATTAAGGTTTTAAAAATAAAATTATACCATATAGCCAGCAGACCTAAAAATGTTTCCAATCCCAAGCTATTGTAAATCAGATGACTTCCCAATATATCGATTCCAAAATATAACTGGTAATGGTAAGAAGATAAAGTGATTATGAATTGGTAACATATTGTCGAGTCAAACTCCGATTTATTTTTGGTATTATTCCAAAAGACCTCTTATCAATAGCGGTATCTATGTATATAAACTCATATTTGTCTTTTTTTATATGATGTGTGAAATTTGTTTGTATCAAAAAAAATAACTTTATAACAATGTTAGAAGATTACTCCACACCCAAAAAATCATAATAATATAAATTAGTTCAATATAATTCTAAATAACTGGAACTTTATAAACTAAAATAAGGAAAGTTAATATAATCGCGATAGATCATTTTTAATTCATAACTATCGAACTATAGAAAACAATAACTCGTGACAATAGCTTTATATTTTATCGCTGAGTTACAAATTTCGTTCATCCCAAACAGCATCGTTGAGATTTCATTTTGTGCTTGTTTTTTTCTTATCAAGAAAAAACGTGATGCTTTTTGCCTTTGGATTTAATGACAAAATACAATACTTCTTCATCATTGAATCTGGCCAAAGTTGATCGAGTATTTTTAAAAAATGTTATAAGGGCTCTATCATTGCATTTTGGAATCATACGTAACTAAATTAAATACTATAATGTTTATGGCTTGTTGGTACTAAATTCCATATTTCTGTAGGCGGTGGCTGACAAATCTAGAACTATAGAATGTATACATACACAATAATTTTTATCAGTTTAATAACTGCAGAATAGCCTGTAATAAAACGTTTTGGTCTAAGTACAACAATCAGTTAGCAGCGATATAACAATTCCCTGGTTTTAAATTTTGACTGACATAGCAAACCAATTAACTGTGTATCCTCTCCAATGTGGGCATCCCTTTTGTACCTTTTGCTGACTAATTCTTTTTCAGGAATGAGAATACACTGTAATGCATATCCGTCACTTAAATAAAACTGATATGAAAAATATCCATCTCTTGAAAAGAAATCCTACTTGTCATCATAATACTAGCATTAAATATGCTTTACCTTTTTGATTGATTCACAGGATCAATAAACTGTACTCATGAATTCACATGGCAGGATTGGATATGGAGGTCTGCATGAATAGCTGCTGGTTGTTACTGTCACTATAAAAGAAAAAATAACTTTTGATAGAAACTTGGGTTGGTTTAGGCCAGGTAAAAGACCCTTTCCATGTTTTGAACGCGCAACAAAGACAAAACTCAAAAAACACTTTGCAAACTTTGGAGACAAACAGTTTTTTACGCATTATATATACAGCCGAACTAATCACAATGGATAAGTGGGCCCTTGTATGTAATTAATTAAAACCTTATTTAACTTTTGTCAAGTCAAAAGTGGTTACATAACCTAACATGTATTAGTGAAGTCAACAGCAAAACATCACATAAATGAATAAAATTTAAATCCAGTTATGTGTTGTACATAATTAGTTAGATCTAGGAATTGCTAACACAAACAGCTAAACCTGCAAATTTATCAGAGACCATTCTTAAGGATGGCGATGTCTTAACTTAAGTATAAAAGATAAGATGTATCACATGCGCTACCATCATGCGCTTCCCACATTATAACATTTGTAATGCTTATTTATATATCAAGAGATACACATGTCTCGGTAAGAATTCTCGGGATAAGTAAACATGAACTAGAATACAATCATATACTCATGCCAAGCTCATTATATACGCCAATACAGGATAATACATACATACATACATATATATATATATATATATATATATATATATATATATATATATATATATATATATATATATATACTTGTTTCCATGAAGATACACTTCAAGGCATCACATTATGCATTTTACAGCCATATCTAAACCATCAGATTACGCAATATCTGAGCCATCGGATTCGCTCTCCCTGGTTCCCCCACTTCCCGACCCTATCCTTAATTTGCACACAGGACATGTCCCTTGTTGCCGGAGCCAAGGATCAATGCAGTTAGCATGAAACTAGACAAAAGAAAAAAGAAAATAAGTCATTTATATACGCAATATATATATATATATATATATATATATATATATATATATATATATATATATATATATCACCCTTTATAGCTTTAAGTAAAGTTGAATTATTAACAAATGTGAAGGAGGAATAAGTTGCAACAGAAGTTACTTGACAGCCATCATGCTTTAATCAAACAAAATAAAATAGAGGTGCAGTGTGTTTGATGCTTTAGGTTTTATTTTTCAAATAAATTTAGAGTCTAATATCAATGACAATATGCAGAATAAAACTTGGCATTAGTTGGTTCTAGTTATCAAAGAAAAGCTCAAATTTTAATACCAAAATAATACTAAGAGCACCTACTGTATTAGTCTGAAGTTTTGTTCAGAAACAAATAATAACAGATTTTAAAAATGAATCCAGTTTAGTAAACAAAAGATTGATATGGGCAAGGTATTGATTGTTCCTCCCCACATTTCAAATTCTCTTATCATTTAAGGACGCATCTTCTAAAATGTATAAATTACTCTAATTACTACGACGAAACAGTCTTCTTTGATTGAAACACCCTCACTGAAAGAGTTAGAATAATTGTGAATTAGTTAAGTATAAAGACAAAAATGAGCAGAATGCTTTAATTCGAATGGATTTGCTAGAATGGTATAACGAGAAAACTAAGGCTAATGATTATCACAAAATAAATCTTACAAAGAGAGATAAGTACTAGTTTCCACTAGGGCCGAATAATTTGAAAAACAACGAAAAAAGGAAAAGGTGGGCGGTGATCAAACCTGATGCAAGCATGGTAAGCTACGAACAAGCTCCCCCCTCTTAACTTGGTCCAAGCATATAGTACATGTCAGCTCATCTTCTGAACCTCTGATACCTGCCTCTGTTCCTCCAGATTCTTGTTTAATCTGATTGACCATTAAACAAAGACACTAAAAACTGTTCCCTCCCAGGAATAAGAAGTATGGAAGCCATCAAGTGGGGGCAATTTCTTCAAACATCTTGGATTAAAAGAATCATATATATATATATATATATATATATATATATATATATATATATATCTTTTCTTCAAAAGCATATCCATGAAGAATGAATAGAACATCATATTAGGACCAATTATCGAATAGTTTGCTATCTATATCTTGGGGCATTGTCTAAAGTACTTATGAGAGGCATTAACAGCAATATAGAACACCAGTAGGATACAAAACTAACAACCAAGAGTAGAACCAGGCAACACATTTACACCATTATAACCATAAAATACAATAACCTGACAACCTAGGCTAGAAAAGGTAAACAAACCAAAAGCAGAGACAGTTAACATATGTTTACCTCAGCTGCACCTGAAGAGGATGCCAGACCGGCTGAGCCATCCCTGTTAATAGAACAACTTGTATCAGATTATTTATTATGGTTTAGCACTTTACATAAATGCAAATGCACGCAAAGGAGGAAACTAGTCTTATAAACCAGTTAAATTGGCTTGAGAACCCTAAAATATATAAATAAATAAAAAAGACTACCAAATGTATTTTTCTCTATAATCTTAACTAATGATTCCTGAGCAATGATATAACAGCACAGCCTCTTTTCACAAATGGTCATCTAGTACGCAATGAGTGAAAATAATCCCTTCAAGATCCTCATTCTACTACCAGTGATTATGAGTCTTGTAGATGACATCTATTTTACCACAAATGTAGGATGACTACTAGCAACAAACAACTATTTGGTTTTTTAATTAGAGTCACAGCTGATGGTCTCCATACACCTCTAGCAAAGTTAACATTGACAGCTTCACTAAGATGCCAATATCTCCATGGAGCATGATTTATGCTCCATATTCAATGGTTTTCTATACCAAAATACTAAGGAGTGTGGACTTTAAACTCACCCATCTCTATCAGAAGTCAGTGCCTTTTACAGAATAGGTAGAATAGGGTGCACTGACCCTCCAAACAGTGAGCTTCAGGAAAAGAAAAATGCAAGCTTATGCAGCTAGCCTTTCTTCTGATTCATTATCACTATCAATTTATTTATTTTTTAAGAAACCATTACAACTCACTTTGGTGGGACTGGAATTTTATAAATGTGAATAGGCAAGGCATTTATCTCTTCCTCAGTCATTGAACGAGTACTAGGAGCAGTATCAGTGTCAAGAGCTCTCAAAGTATCATAATCTGCAACAAAATCAAGAAAAGAATTTAACAAAAAACAGCAATATAAGCCTTCATCTGCTTTCAGCATCCATCTTGGGGCCTTTAACTAAGAAAAGATATTAAAATACACATTCAAAGGTACAACTCATAAACATAATACCTAGCTCATCAAATTCACGGTCAAGAAGTGCAAGCTGAAGTCTAAGTCCCTGCAATCTTCCTCTGGTTGCAATTGCAATCGATGGTGGCATGTGAAGACGGAGTTCAGTATGGCCAAGCAACCCAGAGGCTGCTGCAGCATGAGCCCTAGCCTGTGCCTGAAGTTGTTGACAAGTTGCATACATCCTCAGACTTGTAGCCATCACAAAGATAGCCAGTACAACCCAGAGCTGAAATGTTATGTGCCAAGAATTAATTTCTTACTTCAATGCAGATAAGTAACTTGCACGGCAGTGAGTACATCAAATTTAACATTGTTTTTAAGTGATTACTTACCAAAAAATGATGTAACATCTGAGGGGAGTTTAATATCATGAATATCAAAATAACTGGCAAATAAGCATGTCAGATACAGATTAAGAATATGCTTTATGAAGAAGTAAAGCATTATATACAGCAGAGAAGACATCACCTGTGATAAGAAAAGCTAAAGAATTGCCATTAACTGGGCGAGCTGGATGAACCCGCTGATAGGAAGAAGTAGGAAAAGAGAATGAGAATTACAGAATTACAGTCCAATTATGTACAATTTGAGTTTAGCGGGCGAAAACTAGCACACAGACTGACATTCGCACATATCAAACGTACCATCAAGGTTCTTTCAGGAACATATTCTGAAAATCCACTTTCAATATCTCCCCTACTCCCTCGGAAGACAAAACTCATGATTGCAAAGGAGCTCGCGGAGCCAACAATTAACGACAACACTACCTGCGAGCTATTAATCGAAGTCTAAAGTTACAATAACACAAATTTGTAAACTGATAATGAAAGAATAAACATTTATTAAGTCATTCAAGAATCAAACAAGCACACATAACTCCACCCATGAATTTGTGAAGACTTAATTATCAGTCGCAGTAAACACATTTTAATAGATCGATGATTATTGGCAGCAAAGGTAATTTTTATTGTTTGAAGATTAGATCATAAATCACATCTCACATTCCAGTACCTTATCTAGACAATTTTTTTGCAAAACAAACATAGATCATTAGGCTCATCAAGGTGCATTGCTTGCAAAACTACAATTTGAAGCTAACCAGATCCACCTTTTGAAGATTAGATTCATAATTTCTGAAAGATAGCGGGATAGACCATTCTTTTCTCTTGTGAAAACAAATGGTGAATAATTTTTGTTTTTGAAGCCAAAGCTAAAGCCATTGACCTATATAGGTTTATGTTTCATTAGCTCAGGAGATTGTAAGAGTCGGAACAGTTTTATGAAATTCAGTACAAGGAATAATGAATTGTACATCATGGTCGGTCCAACATTGCAAAAAATAAATGTAGGTATGCAAAATAACTTAAAGAGTGAAAAAAAAACTCCCCCTTCCCATGTATTTAACAACTTACTCAATTCCCACACAAAACTCTCCCACTTGTGCGGAAAATTCTGAGGAAATAGGGTGTGTTTTCTCATTTTTAAGAATAACACGTTGGTGCAGAATGCAGATGCTTTCTCTAATTCAGGGGACCTCGCACTTCAACTCGACCAACCCGTAAAAACGTATGATTTGGTGATACAAAACCGTCAAGATGGCAGGGAAAAAAATATGAAGAAGAAAAAAAATAAATTTTAGGCAAATTCTCACCGGAAAAAAATGAAGAGTGCCTGAAAAGTTAACAGAAATATGAAAAAGAAACAGCTACAGCCACCACCGTCAGAAAACCACATTACAATTACTGAGATGTGAGGTTCATCAAATTATAGAAAAGGATATAAGACTCTACATTTTCTTACAAACATTTAACGGAAATATGGTCTTGTTTGTTCAATTTTCCAGCACTGAAACACATCGTAAGCTGCAAAAACAAAAATCATCAACATGCTTACCGAAATCAAATTGTCCCCAAATGGATTTGTAATCGTACCAGAGATTGGTCCGTCACTGTCTTCGTTTGTTGCTGTGGTGTGGTGACGGTGGGTTCAGTCACTGATGTGCTGCAATATAAGATTTGTTAAATGCTATTTGTAGAAACATTATATTATATCTATAGATATAAAAACTTACGTTTTTAATTAATCCATAGTATATGACGTATACTTTTTCTCCCAAGGTTTTTAGTATTAGTTAAACAATTCATTAGCTTTAAATAATTTTCTAACTCTAGATTGTAATTATAAAATAAGAAAAAATAGAAAAAGCAATGTTTCAGAGCAGTATAAAAATGTTAATAATATAAAGGTAGTGGTAAAAATTAAAAAAATAATAATAATAATTTTTTAACATACCTAATTTTTTTATATTCATTTAATATTTTTATTTTTATATTTTGTATGTGGAATAAATATAAAAGTATATCATTACTAGATAAATGAAGAGTTTTGAAGATGACACGTGGAATTGGTAACTGTAGAGGTATTGTGGTGGCAGTGCCACGCATTGTTCGCATGCAGAAAGATGCAACCATAGAAGCTCACAATCAACACCGACACTGCCACCATTATTTCATTACTCACATCAAATTGTTCACACATAAAATTATATGGATAAGATGACACTTTTTTCTAATTATAAATGAATAAATTTTTATATTTTTAATAAAAATAAAAAAGGTAATATTAAAATGAATGTAAAAATTTTGTGTATGTGAAATATTATTTTTCTATAACAAAGAGAGATAGAGATAGATGATTTTTATTTTGTCATGTTACATTAAATACAGTTCATTTAGTTTCCTTTTAGAACACGAAACAGACGACAACAAAGAAAAAACAGTGTCTTTAGTTAAAACAAAGAAATAGAATTTAAAGAAGTACCGAAAAGAAAATATTATTGTAGCAAACATCAAACATATCCTTAAACTCTCTGTTGATTTAATATATTAACCAAAAAAATATAGTAAATGATTAATTCCGTTAAGAATATAACTGATTAACGTTCTTTCCCACTTAAAATCATGGTTTTTATTTCAAATATACAAATTTAAAATTATTTAAAAGAGATTTAATTTGGATTTTGATAACAGAGTTAAGTTTGATGTATCCAAACATGTCTATAATTTATTAATTTTTGGTTAAACAGCATATCAGTGTCTAATTTTTCTTTTGTCTCAATTAAGTTTTTAATTTTAAAAAATTAAAGTAATAAAACTTTTGTTGTCTTAATTAGGTTTTTAATTTTGAAAAATTAAAGCAATGTAATTCTTGTTGTAAAATTGGCTTAACAACATTAAAAAAAATAATAATGTCATACGTTGTTGTATATATTCACTTGGTTCATTGACTATAAATTTAGCATTTTTAAAAAGAAAAATTGGAAAATTTTTGTTAAAATTTTAATTACAAGGCGTATTTGATGATGTTATTCTTCTTCTTCCACGCTCTTCCTCTTTCACACTCTTCGTCTCCTTTAACATTGTTTAACTTGTTTTTCTTTATCAACATTAGTAGTTCATCTGTTGCAACATTTTTTATCTTCGTTCTTGTTCTTTTTCGACTCTCCATCGTGATTATTGGTTTTGTTCGACATTATTGATCTTCGTTATATTTGGTTAGAGTACTTGAGGTATGTGAGTGAGTCATTTATGTTCATCTTTCACATGTAATGGGTAACATATGCAAAATCCTAGTGTGTATTATTGTCGTGGTGGATGACTGAAGAGTTTATGTGTATCACCCATTTGTCATTGTGGAGAAAAATTAATTTTGAGAACCATGAAAACTATTAAAAAGATAAAGAATCAGTTTTTAGATTGTTATAAGTATAAAGTAAGATACATGGAAGCTATGGAATTTGTGTTATTGTTTTTTAAAAGAGGTCATTGTTAGAATTTTGAATTGTTGTTGCTGTTATTTACAAAGTAGAAGTGAAGATGTTGGTTGCAATTACTTAGGATGATACACTAAAAATGGATTGAGAAAAAAAATACCACTATTAAGTACGAAGGAAATGATAACACTTTCATGAAAACGGAAGAAAAATGGAAAATGATAAGAAGATTATAATTAATTTGAAGAAAATTAGTTAATATTCTTCAAAAATGGATTAAGATGTTTATAAGAATGGTTTGTGTTCTCTTTGTCATTAACATAATTGTAATTTCAATGTTGATGAGAAATTCATTGTGTGTTGTAAGTATTGTTCATTATACTTAGTTAAATTAATTTCGTTGTAGTTAAGATATAAGTCTTGTTCATTATAGTTATTTAAGTTAATTTGATTATAGTTAGGACGTAATGTTTAGAATATACGATTGTCATGTGTAATGTTTGGGATATACTATTGTCATGTGTAATGTTTAGGATATACAATTATCATGTATATTGTTGATGTATTATTTAATATAATGTTTTTAAATGAATTAAACAATTTCAGAACTTTAAAACAGTTTGTTATGTTGGTGGCATAGCTGCCAAAACTAATAAAAGAACTGAGAAACCGATATGCAACTTCCAAACCTCACTTAAATTATTAAACCTTAACTTTAACATGGTTTAATTTCATTACAGTCCTAGTCTAATTCACAGTAAGAAGGATCATAGCTTCATAAAGTTGCTTCCAAGTTAAAACTCTCTAACTACTTTATGGGCACCCAAAACTTCCTACTTAAAACTTCATCTACCAATTTCAGACTTGCTAGAAAGTTTTTGGAGTCAGACAAAATGTTGGATATTGAGAATTTTCCACTACATTCTAGACATGTGGCAAGTGCATCGGCTGAAAAATCTAAGCACATGAATCAAAAAGGCAACCCATTATGTGGAATCCACGGCACAATCTGGGCGAATTATCAGAGCCACCTGAATTGAGCACACCCATAGGAACCAAAAGAATTTAAATAACAGTCTCTATTTCTTAATTCATCATGCAATTGACAAGTAGCATGGTGATATGAAGGGCAAGTGCTGCACAAGGTATTGGACAATTTGAAATTAGAGAATTTCAGATGCTACATAGAACAATAATTTAGATGATGCTGTTCATTCCAATTGCATCTCTGTGCAGCATCCTCTTCCAATTCTCATTCATATTCCCAATTAATTCAAAAGGGGTCACACAGGAAGAGTGACATATCATCATGGTCAAAACATTATGGTTCTGGGCTGCAAGTTGAAAGAAGCATCTAAAGATCACAATCCTTAAAGAATCTTCAGAAATAATGGACTAATGTAATATTATAAACAAATCAAATAATTCAGTCGGCGGGGAACGAAACATTAATCATGTTTCCCATTGGCCGGTCCATTGCCAGGGAGTCACTGATGCCAACTTGATAGCACACAATGTTTGATCCACGTAGCCAAAAGAAATAGCACATTTCCTTGTATTGATGATGAATCAAACCAGTAGAGTACCAAAGAGAGATGGGAAACTAGAATTTCTTCTATTGATGCTAGTTACATGCTATTTACAGTATGAATCTCATGACCCAAAGTTAAAACGATTGAAAGAGTATTGCTACTGTTTGCAAAATTGCCATCACCAATTAATCATCCAAAACAAAAGTTCTGCTATGTCTCCGTGAGCTTCTGCTGAAGACTGAACTCACACGACTACGGCTTCTACTCACGGAACCATGTTCAGAAGATGACAAAGACGAAGAAGAGTTTCTAGAACCGATCCTTCCAAAGAATGAAAAGAAGTTGCGAACAACCCTACCAAATCCTCGACTCTCCCTAACCCTGCTGCTTCTCACCGACCGAGAAATCCTCCTCGGAGCTCCGTTCGTGTTCAGTCCACCGTCCATCTCCGTATACACCACCGGGAAATGATTCTCTCCGGCCCTGCGTCCGCCGGAAAATCGACCAACGGCGAATCCCCCTCCTGGAAGCCTCCAGATAGTCAACCCTATCGCCTCCTCGTCGATCTGACTCGGAGCCCTAGTTTCCAAATCGGAAGGAAGCTCGTGTCGGCACACCGGACACGAGTTTCGCATGGAGAGCCACGGGAGGATACAATCGGAGTGGTAAATATGTTTGCAGGGTAACTCGCGCGCCTCCGCGTGGAGCTCAAACGCCTCCTTGCACACGGCGCAGTGCGCCTCGGTCTCGACCTGCGCTTCACCGATCTCGACCGTCGGCATGGATTCGATCGCCGCCTTGGACGCCGGCGGGTTCTCCGGGCGGCCGAAGCCGTTCATCTCGATCTGCGCGAACTGTTCGAGTAGGCGGTCGAAGCCTGAGCCGAGGAGGAACTCCGACATGGTGGGCGGGAGCGGACGGAGGCCAGTGCCGTCGCCGTCGTCGTAGAAGAGCTCAAAGGTGCTGGCGCCTTCGTGTTCGGCGGTGGAGTCATCGCCGGATCCCCGAAGAACGATGACGGGGTTAAAGGGGGAGCGGTTGCCAGCGGCATCGCGACGGCGGCGGCGGAATCCCTGTCGGCGGAGCGAAAGATGGTCGTCAGGGAAAGGGCTGAGACGGTGGCGCGGCGAGACCTCGGGACGGATCTCTTCAACGAAGCCACTCTGGCAGTGAGGGCAGGCGATGGTGGCCTGAGATGAGAGGTGAACGAAGCGGGTACAGCTGTAGCACCAATACGACGGCGTTCCGTGTTGCGTGTCGGAATTCATGTTTTTGACGAAATGGAAAGAGAGAGAAGGAGAAAGAGTGCGTTTGGGGAGGGTTGAAGGGGAGAGCGTGAATATAAATGAGAGAGAAGAGCGTGTGTGAATGCGAACTGCAGAGGAAATCAGCAAGTTTGCGTGTTTCATTTCCCACGCGTTAAAACCTAATCTCTACATACATCCAAACTTCTCACTTCTTCTATTTTTTTTAACTATTTTTTTTTTTCATTCACTTATTTCTCCCTACACTCTACCAACACTAATTTTCTTTCACACTTCAATTCATTCTCTTATAAGTCAATCCTAATTTTCCATCCCTTACGATTTTATAACTTAACTCAGTTACTCAAATTTTATGCTAATTTTATAAAATATTTCATTTATTTTTATTGTGTACTTTTGATTGTTGTACTTGTTAACAGCAAATTTTGTAAATGTTTGATGAAATTAAGACAAAAAGGTAAGACTTGATTTGAATACAGATAAAATTTAAATATATTCAAGTTGAGGCATTGTCTTAAACTTTGTATTAGGTTATTATAAAGCAAAAGTTGACTCTTGGAATTTAAAATAAACTATAAATAAGTCAAAATTACAGCTAGGAAATGATTTGGGATGTTAATTCGTATTAAACGGAAGCTGAGAGAATAGTTTCCTAAAATTAGGAAAGGTAGGAGATTGTTAGATAAAGTGTTATTGGTGACTTGCAGAGGAAGATTAAGAATGGTTTAGCGTTCTGAAATTGACATAGAATAATGACTAGGTGAAAGAGACATTATAAAAAATATATTTTTTTTTTAAGTTTATATGTAAAATTTGTTTATATAAAGAATAAATAATCGGATTGAAAGCGGAAGGAAAGCAGGGAGAAGGAAAGGAAGGGCAAGAAATAAGAGTGTTGACCATTGACCGTTGACTGGGAGAGAAGAGACGCCCATTTTGATTTGAATGTCAGATTATTTATTAATTAATAAAATAATAAAAAGTGTTTAGTAAATGTATTACTGTTGGCAGCACAGTGGTTTATGATAACATTAGATACCTTAAATAGCAAAAAGGTTGTGTGTCTTATTGACCATCGTGCCCCACCACCTTTGCAGCATTTCCATGTTCCCCACTCCCACGCTCCCTTTTTCTTTTTCTTACGGTTAAATATACATGTTTTGATTCTCATATTTGTGTCTAATTTTCAATTCGATCTTTATGTTTTCTTTTTTTTTGTTTCAATTGTATTTAAATATTTGTTAATTTAAGGCAATTAAATATTTATGTTAACTTTCCACTTATTCCATTTAAGTGTAATGACATGAATCAAACATTAATAGATTATTTAAAATGATTTAATTACGTGGAATTTTTATTTACAAAAAAGTTAGAAATTTGGAAAACTCAATAAGAACCAAACAAGGGTTTACAGTTTAGAATCTGGAAAAACCCAGCTTTGGTCGCGTTAGAAATTTGCTTTTCCAGTTCGTCTTTTTTACTTTTACGTGAGCCATCAGAAGCTTCAAGCTTCTTCTCCGCTCTGATCTCGCGGACCTCCCAACCTTGGAAAACCATTTTTTGGCTCGTGCTTAGGCGGTGGTCTTGCGAAGGCGCGATGGAAAGGGGGCGGAGGCACGTTAACAGTTCTTATTCTTCTTCCCTCTATTCTGATTCACAGCAAGTGTAACGTCTCGACAACTTACAGGGACTGTTGACTGACCTCACAGATCACCACGACGCTTTCCAGTGTGCTTTGTCCTCACTCACACACTTTCCGGGAAAACTTCCCGAAAGATCACCCATCCCAGAATTACTCCAGGCTAAGCATGCTTAACCATGGAGTTCTTATGGGATAGGCTACCGAAAAGCAAATGCATTTGGTGATATGAGTAGCCAAATCAATTCCTTTAAGCTATCCTTCAACCATATAGTCTCATACCTGTACAATCTACAGATCCCTCTCATTCCGGTGTATGTTCGATTCATCCATTTGCCCCTTCAACTCGAAGCCTGCCAGGAGCCGCTCACTCCCCGCCCTCGTCAGTGTCCGGGCGTCACAGCAAGTCTCTTCCTCCTCTTATGTTTTTTATTGGGTTCCTTAAGGGCTTCTGTGTGGATATCTAATTTTTGCGAATTGGGATTAGGGTTTTTGTTTCATTATTGTATTTCTATATTTCCAAACAACCTCTTGTCGCAAATTTCTGTCAACCCATTCCCCCAATCCATCTACTCTGATCTTTATCCATGACTTAATCAAAGTAGCAATTACAGCTTCAGCTTCATAAGGTTGCATTTCCCTTATAATGGATTTTCCACCATCTACACTGTCAACAGAATCGGCCACTGCTATCTGCACCAGATCTTTCTCCAATTTGTCTGCAGCCATCAGCACTTCTATTGCATCCGGTGTCAACTCATTAATACCTTTAACATACTTCTTCAACTCATTTCCATAACACACATGAAGGGTGGCAATGGCAACACCAGCAGCGTGAGGATGCCATATCTTCAGTTTGGGGCTAAATATTGCTTTCTCATTATAAGCCAGTTCAGTAATATCTCGAGCAAGGATAGCAAGAATGGGAAAGACTTTTATTTTGTTTTCTTGATGGATTCTTGTTAGGGTCCAGTTTCTTCAATTTCTGTCTTAAAGAAGATGAAAAAGAGTTAGGTCGTACTGAAGCACCACATTAGGAAAAATCAAAAAGCAAATTTCGAAATTTGGTTGGGGTTCTTCTTCCTTGCAGATCGGCGGTGAGAGCTTTTGCGTTTTGCTGCGAGATTGGATTTCGATTAGAGACTTTAGGGGATCCTATTCTTGCATTTTTAATTGTAAAATTTGTGTATTTTTGACGTTTTGTAATGAATGATAATTGTTGGACGCAAGTAGGGGTGGTTCTTTCTTGATGATTTTGTGTGAACTTTTGATTGCACATGTTGGGTTTCTTCTATGTCACTAACTATTTTTTTTAAATAAAAATTCCACATAATTGAATCACACCTACTAATATCTGATACGGCTCAGCACAGTTAGACGCCGTTAGTGGGAAGTTAACGGAGAGGACTTAATTGCCTCAAATTAACAAATATTTGGATGTAATTGGGAAAAAAAACATGAGGAACCAGTTGAGAATTGGATATAAATATGAAGATCAAAAGATATATTTAACCTTTTCTTACTTCTTTCCTTTCACTTATTTTCCATTTTTATTTTTCTACCCTTTTATTTTCAGTAATAATGCTTTGACACCACATCAAAAAATAATATTTTTATTTTAGACCTTCTTAGCTTTCTGTTTTCTCTTCTTGAAAATATGTTAAAATTAGTTATTTTGGGAATTTAGAATTTTACTCACGTGTTGAGTACAGCGGGTTGACCATGTCTGGTTCTAGATCGTTTTTTCCTTCCGTATGGCACAAGGTGTGACGATTTAATAATGTCGCGTCTGACGTAAAAATACTTAATTTAAAGAATAAGAAAAGTCAAATGTAGGCACAACTAATGAGCTGAGTTCAACGAAACCGTGGAACATGGATTCAACAAAACGCAACCGTTTAAGATGATGACCATGGTGTACTTGGAGGAACAATACATTGCAATGAACCATGATGGATCACTTACTCATTATTACTTTTCAACACCTTCACGGAACATTGATTTATAATTAATATATAAGTCATCCGATCTTAATTTATTAATCAAATTTTTTGAAAATAAATTTTACTCAAATTCACTATTTTCATTAGAGTTTAATATATTATCAGAATTATTTTGATGTATATTTAAGTCTGTCGTACTATTTAGTATTGGATTTTTCTCCACCTTTATTAATGTCGTTAACGTAAAATAATCTATGGAGAATCTCAAAGACTGATTTAAAATATATAATAATATAATAACGTCATCGATTACTAAAGCCAGAGATACTTGTCTCTACCGAGATTTTGTATGGGTAATGGACTATTCTGTATATTTGTTCAAATGATTCTAGTAATAACTATAGAACAGAATAAATATATTTTGTAATTTGTGATTTACTGGTATATTATACACGACAAGTAATTTTTATATACCTAAATTTGTATTAAATATGTATGTTTCAATGCATAAAATATAGTATATTTACAAATTAGGAGTTGGCTGTGGAGATAAATAAGAAGCATATGAACATAAAATAGTCTCTTATTTCTGTGTGCCAAAATTTCTCATATATTTATGAAAGTTATATGATAAATTTTATATGTTAATTAGTTTAAGATGAATATTAACCATATTATAGAGATTTTTATAAGAAATTGAAATGATTATATTCAACTTTTTAGTTGTGCAAACATCTAATTATGATGAGTTTATAGAATTAATTATGATTTGAAATACACTTGAAAAGAATAATTTCAAAAGCTTTGGTTGGAAAATAATTCATTTTAGTTTGTTAAGATTTTTTGTATTATATAGTTTTTTAAAACCTTAAAGAGAGACGACAAATTGTTTTCAAAACAAGTATAATCTGTTTATATTTTATAAAGTGTAATTTTTTTTTATCATGTGCTATCCTATATTTTGTATTTTTTTTCTTGCTATTTTAATAAATTTCTATGTAATGACAAATAATAAACTAGTTTTAAAGTGATAATATAATTAAGATATCAAAGCACACGATTATATCTAATATGTGTTTATTTAGAAAAGTTACAATAAATAAATATTTTAAATTTTTAATAAGTGGTTTAAATTATGATATATAATTTTATTTATTAATATTTTTAGAAAAACATATGCTGAAATTTAATTTGGAGATTATTATAAATTGAAAGTTTAAACGATTTATAAGGTTTTACATAAAAATATAAATAGAAGGAAGACTATTTTATATACTACTAACTTTGAAATAATATGTGGAACTAAGCACTTAGAAGAAAGAGACAATATTATAGTTTTTGACTTATAAATTGATAAAATCAATTAAAATATTTATTTGTCGTGTATTTATTTAGATTTTGCTATAATAAGTATAGTTGGTGTACTGGTCACCCGGCCCGGCTTCAGGCCGACCCACAGGACTTATGGTCGGCCGGCCACAGGGATAATCAAGAGCATAACGGTCGGCCGGTCATCCCCGATGACCGTGAGGTAGGTTTAATTCTGATAAGAGTTTAACATGCTTGGGCCCTGATTAAAAGGGTATTGGGCCGTGATTAGTAAAGTCTTAATCACAGGCCCAAAACTAGCTCTATATATAGAGGCCAACTAGAAGAGGTAGGGACGAAAAATTGAATAGCATTTAATACTGCGAACTTAAAAACCGAACGACCATAATCTAACTTGAGCGTCGGAGCGTCTTTAACAGGTACCCGACCGGCCAGTTTGGAGAGGAGACTCAGGGTCGTGAAGCGGCAGAGGAGCGGACGGCTTGAAGGAGTGAGAAGTAAATGTGTAGGTGAGTGTGACCGGACCCACTACCGAAACATTTTGGCGCCCACCGTGGGGCTCGGGGACGAAAACCAATGGTGACCACGAGAACCACTAACGCTGACGAGCAGGGAGAGATGATGAGGATGTTGGAGAGACGTTTGGATGAGATGAGGAAGCAACACGAGGAGGAAATGGCGGCGGTGAGGGCGGAGTGCGCTGCGCAGATCACCAGGGCCATTGCCGCCCGTGGTGAGGAAGATGTGGACGATCGGAGGCAGGAGAAAACAGTGGTTGAGACGAGGAACGATAGAGAGGAGCACAGTAGCGCCCCCTCCCGTGAGGAGGAAAAACGGGAGAAACCGACTGGGGACAGGGACGAAAAGGCACCGCCGCTAGTGGTTGAGGGACCGTCCGTGCCCGTCCCTTTCGTTCAAGCTATCATGGACGTGCACATCTCCGAACAGTTCGTCCCACCTCAGTTCAAGATGTACGACGGTACCACCGACCCGGACGCCCATGTCAAATCTTTTACTAACGCCATGTCGTTCCGCACCGGATGTGATGCCATCTGGTGCCGGGCCTTCTCTCTTTCCTTGGAGGGGGAAGCTTTAGAGTGGTTTAATGCGTTGCCGACCGGCTGCATAGCCAATTTCAAAGGGCTGGAGGCTATGTTTAAAAAACAGTTTGCCGCGTGTATAGCCAGGGACATCACCGTCGTCGACTTGATGAATCTCAAGCAGGGAAAGGAAGAACCATTGAAAACCTTTATGGACCGATACCAAAAAACCGTCCGGAGGGTGAAGGGATTGACCCTAGAATTGGCGTTGCAACACATCATGCCGGCGTTACGGCCCGGTCCTTTCAAAGAAAGCGTGTGCCGAACGCCACCCAAGACGATGGAGGAACTGCGCGAACGGGCGACTGACGAAATCAGGGTGGAAGAGATGAAGCAAGGTTACCAAAAGGAGACTCGGGAGGCTAAGGGAGAGAAGAGTGAGGGGAAGAAGACGGAGAACCAAACCCATCGGGCCGGGGGTCCCAGGCCTCGGGACGGTCCTCGAGGACCCCGTTTTCAGCAGTATACAGCTCTGAACGCCCCCCGTGCCCAAATACTCCACGAGGCTTTGAGCACCCAGCTGTTACAGGCGCCGCAGAAGCGTCAGACACCGTTCCATGCGGACGGCACTAAACACTGTTTATATCACCAGAATTGGGGACACGACACTGAGGATTGCGTCACCCTGAAAGACAAAATAGAAGAGTTAATCCGTGCCGGGAAATTGTTGAAGTACGTGAAGACATATCGGCCGGATCGTTCGCCCGTGCGGGAGCGAAGCCCCCGGAGGGCAAGTCCTCGACGAAGGGAGGATGGAAGAGGTGACCGTGACCGGAACCAGCAACACCGACGGCAGGAGCACCGTCCTGATGACAGGAGACGTAGCCGGAGTCGGGGAGGGGGGAACGACCGTCCGCTGCGAGGAATGATCAACACCATTTCCGGAGGATTTGCCGGCGGGGGTTCCTCATCCAACGCCCGTAAAAAACACATCCGCTTGCTACGGTCGGTCCACGCCGTCGATGCCCCCAGAAGGACAATGCCCCCCATCATTTTCACGGACGACGATTTCCATGCGCCCGACCCGGAACAGGACGACCCTATGGTGATAACCGCCGAGATCGCACGGTATAAGGTCAGGAAGGTACTGGTTGACCAAGGAAGTTCGGTCAACATCCTTTACTGGAAAACTTTCCAGCAGATGGACATATCAGAGGACCTGATCGTACCGTATAATGAGCAAATTGTTGGATTTGCGGGAGAAAGGGTAGACACAAGGGGTTACGTCGATCTGCTTACCCGGTTGGGGACCGGCCGGGAGGGGGACGAGAGGAGAGTTAGATATCTGCTGGTGGAGGCGAATACGTCGTACAATGTCCTCCTTGGACGACCCTGCCTTAATGCATTCGGGGCTATCGTATCAACACCGCACTTAACGTTAAAATACCCTGACCATAAGAGGATCATACGCACGGTCCGAGCCGATCAGAAAACAGCCCGGGAATGCTATGCCGCCGGGTTGAAGCTGTACCCCAGGGAGGAAAGGAGGAAGGCCCGCCGCTCCGAGGTAGCCATGGCCGACCTAGACCCCAGAACGAATACGGAGGATCGGCTCGAGCCGATTGGAGAAACCAAGCCAGTAATGTTAGGCGAAGACCTGAACCAAACCACGGCACCACCGGGGAGACGCCATTCAACCTGACTTATGGAACCGATGCCATGCTGCCGGTCGAGTTAGGAGAACCGTCTCTACGTCGGCAGATGGAGGATATACAGTTGAACGACCAAGAGCTCAGAGTGGAGCTGGAAACTCTGGACGAGCGAAGAGACCGGGCGGTATTGAGAGCGGAAGCCTGTCGGCGTATGGTGGAGCGGCGATACAACACGAAGGTGCGACCTAGGAACTTTAATGACGGAGACATGGTCTGGCGGAAGACCGGGGAGGCTAGGAAGAACGCGTCCCACGGCAAGCTGGCGGCCAAATGGGAGGGTCCATTCCGAATCACCGAAGCACTGGGAAATGGTGCCTACCGTTTGAGTAAACCGGACGGGCGGCCCATACCGAACACGTGGAATGCCTCTCATTTAAAATTTTACTTCAGTTAAAATCTTTTATGTATTCACATTATCTATGTAATGAAATTCGCAGCATTTTCCAAGTCAATTCGGACCAACGACGAAACGTTTAACACTGACCTCGTCCAAAACGCGAACGCAACACCTCTACGGATTCAAGCAATCGAAGTCCAGGTCGAGGAACGGAATTATCCTCTCGACCTTGCGGGGTGGTGAACGGCAATGCCCTGCCGCCCTGTCTTGTGAAGTCCAGGTCGAGGAACGGAATTATCCTCTCGACCTGGCCGGGGTGGTGAACGGCAATGCCCTGCCGCCCTGTCTTGCGAAGTCCAGGTCGAGGAACGGAATTATCCTCTCGACCTGGCCGGGGTGGTGAACGGCAATGCCCTGCCGCCCTGTCTTGCGAAGTCCAGGTCGAGGAACGGAATTATCCTCTCGACCTGGCCGGGGTGGTGAACGGCAATGCCCTGCCGCCCTGTCTTGCGAAGTCCAGGTCGAGGAACGGAATTATCCTCTCGACCTGGCCGGGGTGGTGAACGGCAATGCCCTGCCGCCCTGTCTTGCGAAGTCCAGGTCGAGGAACGGAATTATCCTCTCGACCTGGCCGGGGTGGTGAACGGCAATGCCCTGCCGCCCTGTCTTGCGAAGTCCAGGTCGAGGAACGGAATTATCCTCTCGACCTGGCGGGGTGGTGAACGGCAATGCCCTGCCGCCCTATCTTGCGAAGTCCAGGTCGAGGAACGGAATTATCCTCTCGACCTTGCGGGGTGGTGAACGGCAATGCCCTGCCGCCCTGTCTTGCAAAGTCCAGGTCGAGGAACGGAATTATCCTCTCGACCTGGCCGGGGTGGTGAACGGCAATGCCCTGCCGCCCTATCTTGCGAAGTCCAGGTCGAGGAACGGAATTATCCTCTCGACCTTGCGGGGTGGTGAACGGCAATGCCCTGCCGCCCTGTCTTGCGAAGTCCAGGTCGAGGAACGGAATTATCCTCTCGACCTTGCCGGGTGGTGAACGGCAATGCCCTGCCGTCCCGACTTGCGAAGTCCAGGTCGAGGAATGGAATTATCCTCTCGACCTGGCCGGGGCGGTGAACGGCAATGCCCTGCCGCCCCGACTTACGAAGAAATCATCCTGGGACGGCGTATCAAACAAGAACAATACGATTTAAAAGCAAAAACGGCGTAACTTGCATTAAAGATGAATGAAAATGTTCATCGCATTAAAACAAAAGGGGCGGATGTACATAAATCCGACGTCCACAAAACGCGCCGGCTTAACCAATTAAGAGGACAATGTTCAAAAAAGTAAAAGGTATATCCCTTTCCCCCGGCTATCTAAAAACCTAATCCCCGGACATTACTGCCCGGCTCGGTCATCGTCCTCTTCGTCTTCGGCCGCCCCATCTTCCTCCGCCGCCTCCCCGATCGCTTCATCCGGCCCGGGAACAGGCCTCATCTCCCCGTCAAAAATGTCCTGGGCGATGTCAAAACCGACTGTCATGGGATCGGCCTTGAGCAAATAAGCCACTTGACGGAGGGCTTTGTTAAAACCCTCTTCGTGTTCGATCTGGACATCAGCGCGGAGAACCGTAATGGAATCATTGGCCGAGGCAACCTCTCCGGCCAACCGAGCAATCTCCTCCTGTTGCTCCTTTTCTTTCCCCTCCGCCTCATGGAGGGACACCTTCAGCTGGTCATTCTCCTCGGCAACTTCCGAGAATCTTGTCCGCAAGCCGATTAATTGCTTGGTGAGAGTGGCCACCTCAATGCAGGCGCCTTCATACTTCTTAGTCAGGGCCGCCTGCACTTCTGTGCACTTTGAGTGCTCCAAGCTGAGCCCGGTCAGCTCATTTCGAAGGTCTTCGTTTTCCTTCTTCGAGGCCGTCAGTTCATGCTGAATTTCCTCGGCTCCGCGTCGATCGGCGAACCGGTTGAGATACCAGTTCAACATGGCGCCGCGACAGTTGAACTCGAGGGCGGCTTTCGTAAGTTCCTTTTCAGAAAGAGATTCCACGATCTCCCTCTGGGCAGAATTCATCCGGAAGTCTATCCGGTCACTCACGCCAAAGGCGGCGTCAAGCAGACCCCCGGGCAGAGGGCGAGGATCACTGCCCTCTCGCCGACTCCTCTTAGAAGAGGATTCTCTGGATTTCCTCTTCTTCTTGGAGGACGGGTTGGTGTGAGCAGAGGGAGTGGCCTGAGACGTGCCGGCTTGTCCGATAGGATTGGCCTGCGCGGAAGGGATGGTGGCCGCCGCTGACGATTCAATTTCCACCACGGGAACTTGGTGGGCGGCCACCGCGGTCTTCGGGCCAGCAGCTCCTGCGGACGGCGCGCGGGATTCGGCGGCCGTGTTCACCTTGCTGGAGCCGGCCTGGCCAATTTCTCTTTTGGGAGGAGGAGGAATAAAGCTTGTTCGGCGAGGGGTAGGAAGCGCCATTCTATCTGCAACAAGAAGGAAGATTCAGTTAAGTCGACAACGAACTTATAAGAATACGGGTAAAAATAGCATACCGAACGCCACGCGGGTGAAATCCTCGTGGCAAAGACAGCCGACCAATTGTCGGGCATGGAGACGGCGGGGAAGGTCGTTGATGATTTTCACGGCATCCCGTTCGGCGGGGGTCATGTCATCGGTAGAAACAGCACAAACCCTGACGGGGTTCTCGGTCCAGTAGTATGGAAACAGAGGTTCGCCGGCGGAGTCGCGAAACTGGGAACGACCGGCCTCCTTTATTATTACTTTAAAATAACTAGTCTTGAACTTTTTGAAGGAATCGGCATACGCTTTGAAAAGGCAAGCATCTTGTACCGATGTCAAGGAAACCCATCCGTGTTTCGGTGGTGGCCGAACATGAAAATAATGGAAGAACACGTTAAGAGTGGGCGTGATGCCCAAAGCCGCACACATCACCATGAACGCTTGGATGCAGACCCACCCGTTCGGGTGCAACTGGCAGGGGGCGACGTTAATACGGCGAAGTACTGCCGCCTGGAAATTGGAAAAAGGAATCCGAACGAACATCCTAGTAAATAAAAAGGTATATACATAGAAGAAATCCTCAATGCTTGACTCTTTCCCGTGGAAGACACGTTCGTTAGGACGGCAGACGCCGAGACGTATCAACCGGGCGTCCTCTTCGTCCCGAACCACAAATGACTGGTTGGACCAGGCCAGTAAGTCTCTCCGGCTTCTAATATCGGTTTCGTGGGCCGCTACTTCGGATGACGCCCAAGCATACCCGTTTATGGCCGGCCACCCCCCGGCCGGGGGCGGATCCATTCCGTCAACCACTACTCCGCCTTCCAGGAGAAAAAGGATGGCGCCATGCCAAACTCGGTCACCTCCCGAACGCGAGGAACCTGAGTTCGCGCTGGACGATGACCCCCCGCCACTGTTGGAGGAGCCCCCACCGTCTCCACCTGCTGACCCTGTAGAGGAAGACAAGGAAACCGTAGCCATTTATTTACCTGAAGACAAAGAAATCTTTGAGAGAGCCGACGGTCAGAGTGGTAAAGTAGAAAGAAAGGTGAAAAATGAGGTAACAGTCCCCCCCTATTTATAGTGAAAATTTTTGAAACCGCCCATGCATCTCCACCGTCGATAAGGACCACGATTAAGGGCCCAGATTGAAGGACTCCTCCACTGCCCGAGAAACTCAACCAATCCCAAAGCGACACGACTTCTCCCGCCCAAAATTCCAAAGTTTTCCCGCGCAAAGTTCCAAAACATTTTAAATGCAGCGGCGACCACGCGCTTAAGACCTGGCCGGCTTCTTTTTTCCGCTCAAAGTTCCAACTCAAGGTTCCACACCATTCTAAACCCAACGGCAACTAGTTGCCTAGGGCTTGGGGGGCTTGATGTACTGGTCACCCGGCCCGGCTTCAGGCCGACCCACAGGACTTATGGTCGGCCGGCCACAGGGATAATCAAGAGCATAACGGTCGGCCGGTCATCCCCGATGACCGTGAGGTAGGTTTAATTCTGATAAGAGTTTAACATGCTTGGGCCCTGATTAAAAGGGTATTGGGCCGTGATTAGTAAAGTCTTAATCACAGGCCCAAAACTAGCTCTATATATAGAGGCCAACTAGAAGAGGTAGGGACGAAAAATTGAATAGCATTTAATACTGCGAACTTAAAAACCGAACGACCATAATCTAACTTGAGCGTCGGAGCGTCTTTAACAGGTACCCGACCGGCCAGTTTGGAGAGGAGACTCAGGGTCGTGAAGCGGCAGAGGAGCGGACGGCTTGAAGGAGTGAGAAGTAAATGTGTAGGTGAGTGTGACCGGACCCACTACCGAAACAGTTGGTTTATATTTTGAAAGTGTAATCTCTATCATGAGTATTTTTATATATTTTTTTTATTTTTAATAAGTTTTATGTAATGGCAAATATTAATAGATTTTGAAGAATTAATATAACTTTTGTGTCAAATTTCATATAGTGATATGTAATATGACATTATTTGTCCTTGTAGAATGACAAAACCAATTAATATATTTTAATTTAAAACAAACTTATTTATAACTATAGTTTATTGATTTTTATGCTTTATTTACTTTAGTCTCTAATCTTTTAAAACAAGTTTAAACAGGTCGTTTTTGTTTACGAAATAATTCAAAATTATTCTTTTGTGAGTTTTAAATTAACTTAGTTTTTTTTTTCCTTTTTCTTTTTAATGTACTATTTTCCAACCATCTATATTACTCAACTATTTTCTTTTAGGGTAAAACTACTAAGAATGGTAGTTAAATTATGTTTGTAGAAAAGTTTTATGCTTAGTTTGTCACTTCTAGAAATGTTTCAAAGTTAGAAGTTTGTAGGTAAAGAGAGAAAAGAAAGATTACAGATTTAGGTTTTGTATACTAACTAGTATTCTATGTAATAAAAGACTCTTTTAATTTTGCATTCTTACCGTTATTCTTAATTGGACAATGATATTTTGACAACTCTTTTTTAACAACTTTTTGACAACAGGACACGTGTCATCATTTTATTGATATGTTTGAATTTATGATTAAAAAAATATTTGAAATGGACCAATCACAGACTGTCACATATGCGTTGTCAAAATGTTGTCAAAAAAGAGTTGTTAAAAAGACTTTTTCCTTCTTAATTACATCATAAATATTTCAAACTTTTGAGCCATTTTTTATCTTTTCAGACTGTGTGTTGTCAGATAACAGAGATTGGATGAATTTTTTCTTTTTTCTTTTTCTGATGTTTCCTTTTTTAAATTCTCTATACTGCATAATGTATATCATATTTATTAAGATAGCATGCTTTTTTTATAAGTCAATTTTTTATTTTTAGAAAGCTAAATTTCGATCTTCAATTTCGCAAATATGATCGAGCTAAATAGGTTGGAATTTAATTATCTCAAAACCAAGTTCTGAGTTTGTATCTTTTTTTAGGTTATAATTCGGTATTTGGAAAACCGAATTTCGAGTTTCAATTTTGTTAATCTTGACCGGACTAGTCGAAACTCGATTGTCAGGAAGTAAGTTTTCAAGTTGAATTTGTATTTTGTTTTTGTTCATTACGTGTCAGAATTCAATTTTATAATTTTTTATTGTTTAATTTCATTTTGAATTATGTTAACTCGGTTATATATAATTTGTTTATATTCAATATAAAAAATTTATATTCAGTTATATATTTTTAATTTTATTATTACAAATATATATATATATATATATATATATATATATTCATCTCATAAACATAAAATTTTTCAAAACTGTATTATTAATAATCTTTAAGAAAATAAATTATTAAACAATTAATAAAGTCAAAACTGTATTTAAGATATTTTATAATAATTAAATGACTAAGTTGTAAACTATACCGAATTAGTTTTGTCAAGTTGTTCGAATTAATTGAATTATAGTTTTGGTCGAGCTAGTTGAGGTTGAGATATGTTTTTGACAGAGCTAGTCGAGTTGTCTTTTTAGCTTGATAATTCTTACTTTTATTTGATCTTTCTTTCATCGTATTTTAACCATTGTTGGTTTGTTATTGAAATAAGTACACCAAACACATTGTTCCACTTTGTTAAAGATTTCTTTGTAGACACTTAACCAATAAAGGTGTTAAGTCTTGTCTTTCTGCTAGAATGCATGTGAGAACATTCATTGAAAGATGGAGTTATTGGAACATCTTCCAAGTGATGTTAGCTTAAACTGTACTAAAAGAAAATATGTTGTTGACACATTTACCCAATAAAGTTGCCAAATAGCATTAATTGACGTATTGAGTCATTAAAACATATACTATTGTTAGAGCATTAACTAAAAAGACAAAGTATTTTTCACCGTTACTCAATAAAAATGATAAATGTTTTTAATTCATTTAATGTTAATGTAGATTTTGAAGATAAAATATTTGCCTTTTGTACTTTTCCAAATGAGGTTATTATCAACTATATGCGTCCTATCATTAGAAATCATTTGTTAGGACCACGAAAGTCAAAGTCAACTCATTTGTAATACCATATCACTTCCCAATTTGTTGAAAAAATAGTTTTTGACTTCGTTTTCCTAAGTTATGCTAAAAAAATGTTCAACATGTGATTAATTGACATTTATGGTTCATAGACAAACAATATTTTTTTTATGTGAATTCAGTAAAGATTAAGAAATTTGTTATCTTCATTTGACATTACCCTTACTTACTTTTTATTCTCTTATTTATTGAAAAAATACAAAAGTTTACATTTTTATAATCATTTTATCCTTGTACTCTATATCAAATGAATGTAAAAATGTATTATACTACCATTATTTAATTGTGATCCATCATATTAAAGTTAAAATAATGAAATTTATATTCGTGTTTTATAACATACTTATAATGGTTTAAATAAGAACAATGAAATTTTTATTTGTTTCATATATATATATACATATATATATATATATATATATATATATATATATATTTCATTTATTAATTTTTATTCTCATGTCCTATTGTTTAATAAAGGAAAGTATGCAAAAATTATTTCAAAACAATAATTTAACAAAATTCAAAACTATAAATATTTTCTTATTATAAAACATAAATCTTCTTTTTTCTTTCCCTCTCTTTTAATGAAATTGAAAAAAAAAAACTTGGAAATCAATTGTTTGAGAATCGAGTTCCTAAGAATGTCAGAATTGGATTTCCCATTTACTGAATTTAGACATGTAATCATTAAAAAGAACCACAAAACTAACTTAAGACTCGGTCTCTAGGAACCGTTTTCCTACTGGTAGCTTCACCAAGCTTTACGAACACCACCTCAAAATTCGGCTATCTAATAATCGAATGAACAAAAATAAAATAAAAACTCAGTTTGAAAATCGGTTTCTCATAAATCGAGTTTCAACTAATTCGGCCAAGATTCACGAAATTTAATTTATCATTTGATTCTCCAAAACCCAAAAACTCATAACTTTTTTTTTTTCGATTTTGATGTACGTTATCTCTAACTAGATAACTTCTTTTTGAACATACAATCATTTATTTAATCTACTAAATAAATTCCATGTTACCTTTTTTTTCACTAAAATAAAAACCAAAATCCTTATTTCGTGCATACGTTCTAATTTATTATATCTCCACACGTAGATATATTATTTTTAATATTTTTTTAACCATTATAACTATGTTAAACTTTAAATGTAATTATATTAGAATAATATCCTTTTAATTTGTTTAGATGAAAAAAAAAGAAAATTAAAAGGGATCAAATACAATAAAGTGTGCTACATTTCTTTGTTATTTTGCACAAATGGTAAATCATCGATTCTGGGAATGTTACATTTGATAAATCTTTCTTTCCCTTTTCACATAAAAGTCCTTTGCTACGAGCATGATCAGTTATTTAATGTAGTTGGACCAAGTTTAATTGTCAAATGAGAGTTATAAAAAAAAAATTAAATGGTTGAAAACTCAAATGAGAGTTCTATTATATATTATGTTACATAAAGAAAATAATATATTTCCTAATTTAATTGGTTTTTGTTTGGAATATTCATAATACATTCATTCCATATTGGTGCTTTATAAAAAAAATAGCCTTTAATGGTAGACTTGACTCAATCACTCTACAAGTCTTATAGTTTCAGTAGTTGTTGAACACGTTGGTATAAAATAAATAATATTATTGTCAACTATATTTCCAATTCACTATTGCAATAAATATTATTTATTTATGATGGTTGAAATAAATTTTTTATATCAGTTTTGTAACTAACATAAATATAATTCATATAGAAAGTTCAAGTTTTTTTTTATGTCACTCGAACAACCAATATAGTAAAATTTAATTTTCATAATTTCAAAAACCCAGGAAAATTGTTAAAATATGTCATTATGGTGTTTTCCGTTCACTTTCTAAGACAATTGTAGTAATAAGTACAGTACATACGACAACAGTAGATTTAACCATAGTCACTTTGTATTGCAGTAATAGTAATAACTGTCATATATATGACAATCATAGTTTTAACCATATATATTACTTTTTATGTTAGTTAAAATTACAGATTGTCAGATAAAATGTATTTTTCTAAAATGAAATAATTTAATCATTTTCTGTTTACATATTTGTACTTATAATTTTGAACCTATGTATTAATCTCCATATTCTAAATTCATAGGAATTAAATGAAATTAAATATGTTACATAAGAAATAAATAGACAATTTTTAAATGTAAAGACTGTAAGATAAATTTTATATACTTCACTATCAAATAAATAATTAAATCTAATGTTTTGTAATAATACCTAAAAATCATACATGCCATGATTTTATTTGGGGCATTTAGTAGATAAAACATGCTCATTTGAAGTTGGAAAATGATACATCCATACTTAATTTTATATTTTAAAAATAAAATTTTAACTTAATTAAGTTTTAAATTCTTAATAAATTTAAAAACTGTCAATTGAGCCTCTAATAAATTTTTATGATCTATTAAATATCTAGTAAATTTATTTTTTTAATTAAGTATTTACAGTTAAATCTTTCTATTAATAAGGTGATTAAGTTAGTGTGATTGTTGAAAATGATATTTTAGAATTGATAGTATTTTTAAAATATTAAAATGATTTAATATAAATAGAAATTTTATAAACTGAATTTTATTACTTTAAGATATATTATCTCTCTATAATTCTTACATTTTATTCACTATTCAAATATTTGAGACCACTAGAATAATTCTCGCGGTGAAATCTTTCAAACCATCTTATCAATTTCTCCATTTGAGTAAGAAATTTTTTCGCCTTTTCTCACAAATATGTTTCCATTTGCATGTGGTCATTCTTGGTTTACATGTGACTTCTTAGTATTTTATGTGACTCTCTATTGATCAATGATTATAGTGATATGATTTGATCATCTCTATGATATTTCTATGTGTGTAGAGAGTACATGTGGTGTGAGCGAAATTTTGGTATCTTAGAGTTTGTTGAACAATGTTAGCAAGTAAGGAAAGTTAGCCTTAATCTATGATTTTGTGAATTTTTACTATTTGTGTTATTGCATATTGATGTTAAAATGAATTTAGCAAATACAATTTATGCTTAATCTGGTTTGACATGTTGAATTTGATGTGATAATGTATTTTTGGTAGCAAATTGTATGAATTCATATTTTGATGAATTGGGGTTTGATATAGAAATTGAGTGAGAGGATTCTAAATTGGGAAATTGACTTGATTGATAACAATTAAAGACTAATTTACATTTGTTTAAACTAAAAAAGGAGTAAAGATACTAATTAGAGTCAATTGGTCAAGCCAAATTCTTTACATTCAGTTTCTGGTTTTTATCATGGCATTGAGCGGAAGAAGAGGGCACTGGGTGCCAATTAAAGATTTCAAGGTTCGAAGCATTTTCGCTATGGGATGTTGGGTACAAGATGATGCCACCAAACATCACTATGATATATAGTGGTTATTTGACTTAGTTCTTGTTGACCTCACTAACTTTGTCATTGGACGTCACTTTGTGTTGTTGGACATTAGTTTCTAAAAATTTTGCAGAGGTGTTCCAGGGGTTTTTTCGTTGGACATCAGGTTTTGTCACTAGCGCCAAGCCCTTGGAACGCCAACATCAAGTGCACCTCCGATGTTGTTGGGCGTTGTCAGTTATGCATCTTTTCTCGGCTATCTTTCTTTGACTCCATGATATCAATTATGATCTTGATGTTGTATTTGATTTGTAAAGTGATGCAAAGTTATGAATGGAGGAATTGTAGGACATTTCCAGAGAGGAAATTTCATTGAGTGAGTGCTTTACTAGAATGTGTCTTAAGGTGACGACTATTTTATTTTGTCAACCTATCATGAACTATACTAACCATTCATACTCATATAGAGAGAAATTGTTAGGTGGTAAAAATGACAAGAGGTCATATCATAAAGATTGTTCTAGAGTTCTTACAACATTGATAAAGATTACTTTGTGTGTAATAACTCGGTAGAGTAGAACAATGTATATTACTACAAATGCATGACTTCACAAGTTTTACTCAAGTGCTTTAGTTTAGAAGTTTTAATTGTACATGGGAATGTTTGGTGATTGCATTTATATTTAATGTGAAAGTTAAATGAATTTTGGCAAGATGTATTTAATTATTTTTTAGCTACCTTACCTTACCCGTTATGTATTTTGTTAGTTATTGTGTTTGTTTGCTTATTACAATGATATTTTATGGTGTGAGGAGAAAATGATGTATCTAAGACATCCAAAAGCCTCTAATTGCACGTTCAAATATTGTAAGATCTTATTTATTCCTTATACATGTCATTTTACTAATTTGTTGCCACTATTTTAAAATTTAATAATTTGATAATTTCATATTTAGAAAAGAAAAATAGTTATCCTAACATTTAAACCAGTCTTTATTTTCACGAGTCACATTTGTCTTGATTATTCATGTGCCAAGCTTGGTTATATGCTAGCTGTATTTCATATTAAAAAATGTGATATTTATGTGCCAGGCTTGGTTATTTACTAGCTGTATTTCATATTAAAAAAATGTAATATTTACGTGCCAGGTTTGCTTATTTACTTTTCATATTAAAAAAATGCGAAACAAAATATTTGAGCAATTTCCTCTAAAACATTATTTTCCATTCAGTTATATTTGGAATTTACAAGTGAGAACTCTTTCATGTTATATAGATTTAAATTTAATTTAGATACATTGTTGGTATAAGTTTATATTTTATACAGTGTAAACCAGAAGCGAATTTTACTGTCACGTGAATAAGATAGCAATAAATGTTTAAATCTCTACTAAATATTTTGTAAAAAAGAAGTTATACTAGTAAATATTTTTAAATAAGATTATGTTAGCGTTTATAATCTTAACATTCTCAATTAAAAAAAAACACCTTTATAATCTTAGATAGATTGACATAATGAATATTTAAGTTACTAAATTGTTTCATACATCATAGTTCCATCACAAGCAATTGTATAAATTAATTCGTGTCAATTATTTAAGATGTTTAATTAATATGGTTTATTATTACACTCATTACATATATTTTGCATCAGGATTATATTTATCTTATATGATCTTTCAAAAAGATCATTTGCTTCAAATTTGTAATACGAATCATTTAGTCGTATCCTTACTATTTTAAAACTCTGACATATTTAGTAAAAAAAATCTCAATTTTTTTCCCCTTCAATATAATATAACTAATACGACATTGATTTTTCTCAACTAAATGGTGAATATGTTAAACTGAATTCTCTATTTTTATGAATTCTCTGAACTATTTTGCAGAATAATATGTGTAATGACAGAGAAAAAAAAGTAAAAGTCACAGATATCATAAGCAAACTACTATTAAGGAAATCTGTTACAATGTACACTAAATTTCAGGATACAGTATTTGTACATCATAATAATACAAAGTAAAATAGAATATAAGAAGAGCCACTAAGAAACTAAGAATAACTGGAAGAAGTAGTACTGTGTGTGTTGTGTAGTGGAGAGAAGAAACAATGGAAAAATTAAAATGATGATTCTTAGTCATAATAACAGACATAGAAGAAGAGTTTAACTGAACTGAAGAGAGAGAAAGGTAAGTGGTCCGAAATTTACTGTAGTTTGGGCTATATTTTACTATGTAGCGAATCTAATACAATAACGTGTCAGTCATTGACAGCTTCTGGTTTGGGAAGTGCAGCAAAAAAGGAAAATAAACTCCATTTCTCTTTCTTTGTAATGACATCAGTCGGTTATCACTTGGTCAATTACCCCTAATGTTTAGGAAATACATAAAATATATTTTGGATATTTCTCAGATTCACAAATAAAAACATAAGCTAAAAAAGAAAATAGAAACCAAATATGTTTAGCTTGGTTTGGCCTTGGTTTGCTTCCTACCTTCATCTGTATTTAATCTGCCTCTAAATGGAACAAAACCCTAAGGGTTCTTGTAAGAACCAATCGCCGCCGGATTGATCTCTGTCACTGTTTTCTTTTTTTGATCTCACTGCACCATTTCTTCACTCCCTTCTCTCCCTTCTCCCCCTGTTCTTTCCCACCTTCATTTTATTCTTCTGTATATATTATCCCTTAGAAAACATGTCTTTCTAGGAATTTCCTGTCTATAATTATGGGAACTAATTCTGGGAAACATAGAGTGAATTTTGCTGTCTTGTTTTGTGTTTGATTCTTGGGTGGTTTTGTTTCAGCTTCAGAAGTCGCTTCGATGAGGAAAGCTTGATTTTTTTTTTCTTCCAGTAACTGCCAGTTATATTTTTGTGAAGTTGTTAACATGGGGCGTGGTGGTTTACGTTTTGTGGCGGAAAAGATTGAGTTTTTGGGTTTGTCGGGTTAGGGTTTAATTTCTGCTGGTGGGTAGTGATATGGTTTAACTGTATGAGGTTGGTGATTGGAGAGTGGTGATCAAATTGGGATTTTGAAAAATGCTGTCTGAATTTGAAAGAAGGCCGATGATTGGGAGTAACGAGGGTTCTTTTGGAGATGAACTGGAGAAGGAGATAGGGATGTTGCTTCGTGAGCAACGCAGACAAGAGGCTGATGATCGTGAGAGAGAGCTTAATATCTTTAGGAGTGGATCAGCGCCTCCAACTGTGGAGGGTTCTTTGAGTGCTGTTGGAGGGTTGTTTGGTGGTGGTGGCGGCGGCGGTGCTGCTGGTGCTAGTGGTGCCTTTTCTGAGTTTCAAGGGACTAGAGATGTTAATGGGATTGTTTCTGAGGAAGAGCTTAGGTCTGATCCAGCTTATCTTACGTACTATTACTCCAATGTGAATTTGAATCCTAGGCTGCCACCTCCTTTGATGTCAAAGGAGGATTGGAGGTTTCAGCAGAGACTTAAAGGTGGAGCTTCAGTTCTTGGTGGAATAGGAGATAGAAGGAAAGTGAACAGGACTGAAGAAAATGGTGGTAGGTCGATGTTTTCTACTCCACCGGGTTTTAACATGAGGAAACAAGAGAGTGAGGTGGACAATGAAAAAACAAGAGGTACTGCCGAGTGGGGTGGTGACGGACTAATTGGTTTGCCTGGACTAGGGCTGAGCAAACAGAAGAGCTTTGCAGAAATTTTCCAGGTGGATTGCCTCTTCTGCCATTGATTGACTCCACGCTGCATCTATTTCTATTTTTCCTGGATTGTGTTGTTTGGCATTTTGTATTTTCACTTTCATCCGTGACAATATGATCAATTTATGCTAATGTTGTGAGGTCGGGTCTGATCTTTGGTCGTTTATTTTAAGTGTGTTTTTCATGTTTTGATGTGTGGTATTGTTCAAAAGTTTTGATTAATTCATGTTATTCTTGAGGGAAGTGAAGTATTGATCAATTATGCTAAATGATGTCGTGAATCTGTTTATGAGTTTTGGATTCTAATTCGTTGTTTATAGTGCTTTTTTTGTGATGGGAAGGCGGCAGCTTAACACAGTGAATTCATCGGAGTTTTTTATTTTCTATTTTCATACACTTCTGTCAATCCTCAAGGATTGTCCTGTAGTAGTTATCCTGTGTTTCATACTGGCTCTAAATTTTTATACTGATTGTTTGCTACATCTAGTTGATTTGTTACATTCATCATAAAATCTTTTAGGCACGTATTCGAAACAAATTTGTAATTAGTTTTTGTAATACTGCATACATAGTGCATATCAGTATTCTTACTGTAGTACTATTTGTAAATTTTAGAATGTTTGTGGTTGAGGTACCTTCCAGTCTCCGTTCAATTTATCATTGGATAACATTATGGGAATTAAAGTTTAAGTTATTCTAGGAAATATAATCTACATGTCTGTTATAACCAAATTATAATATAATATATTAAACTGAAGTAATTCAGTTACAACAGTCTCTTCTATGCTATTCACTTTACATACTCAGAATACAGTGTGCCATTCATTTTGTGTTCAGAATTTTTAGATACTCTTCCTGGCTAAATTTTCTCTCAGTGTCCTGCTTTTTCTCTTACATTCTCTCAGTATTGGGTTATGCATCTCCACCAGTTACATTATGTTACATAATTGATATAAATTTTTAACAATTGGAGATTTAATTGGCTTTGCACCCTGTACTTTTGATGGATGTGATATATCACAGTATTGAAGTGGAATACATGTTGATTTTAATCTTGCAGTCTATGTTTTTTGCTTCATCTACATAAAGTACATTTAAATCATTATTTGTTTGCCCTTGTATTTTGAAAGTATTTTGTAGCAATTGTTGACATTTCTGATGTAAATTTAGCATATTTTTTCTATGATCTCTTTCTTGGGTTTCTTTATTTTCATATCCTTTTTTCTTCTGCTCGTCATTTACAAACAGTAATTGTGCAGGATGATTTGGGGGGTAATACCTCTGTCACGGGCCCTCCTTCTCGTCCAGCCAGTCGTAATGCATTTGATGACAATGACATCATTAGTTCTGCTGAAGCGGAGTTGGCCCATTTACGCCGTGAGTCTACGACCACAGATGCACCAAGGCCAGGAACGAATGTGCAAGGATCATCTGCTTCCCAAAATACTGGTCTGCCAGCTTCATATTCTTATGCTGCTGCAGTGGGGTCTTCCTTGTCGAGAAGCACTACTCCTGATCCACAGCATGTTGCCAGGGCTCCCAGTCCCTGCATCACACCTATTGGTGGTGGCAGAGCCATTGCTTCTGATAAGAGAGGTGTTTCCAGTCCAGATGGATTTGATGGTGTTTCTTCTGGAATCAACGGGTCATCAGATCTTATGGCAGCATTGTCAGTGATGAATTTGTCAGCAGATGACATGTTAGATGGTGATAATCATTTGCCATCGCAGGTTGAATCAGATGTTGATAATCACCGGAGATATCTTTTTGGTAGACAAGGTGGTCAAGATCATGGAAAGCAACATGCTTATTTAAAGAAATCTGAATCAGCTCACTTGCAAAATTCAAGTAAGAGCAGGAGCGGATCTGATCCTAACAATGCATCCTTGGACAGGCAGATTGAGCTACAAAAGTCTAATGTTCCTTCCAATAACTCATATTTCAAAGGATCACCTACCTCCCATTTTAGTAGAGGAGGTAGTTTGCCTACTCAGTACCAGCCTTTAGATGGTACAAATTCGTCATTTAGTAATTATGGTATGAGTGGGTATGCTGGAAATCCAGCATTGGCATCCTTGATGACTAATCAACTTGGCACTGGTAATCTGCCTCCATTGTTTGAAACGGTTGCTGCAGCATCAGCAATGGCATCCCCTGGAATGGACTCAAGAATTCTTGGAAGTGGTTTGGCTTCTGGAGCTACTGCTCCATCTGATGTGCACAATCTTGGTAGGATGGGAAATCAAATTCCAGGCAGTGCTCTCCAGGCCCCTTTTGTCGATCCCATGTATCATCAGTACCTCAGAACATCTGAGTATGCAGCACAACTTGGAGCTCTTAGTGACCCCTCTGTCGACAGGACCTACTTAGGTAATTCATACATGAACTTACTTGAGCTTCAGAAAGCTTATCTTGGGTCTATTCTCTCACCTCAGAAATCTCAATACAATGTACCACTGGGTGGTAAATCAGGAAGCTCCACTCCTCATGGTTATTATGGAAATCCTGCATATGGTGTTGGGTTGTCTTATCCAGGAAGTCCAATGGCGAACTCTGTAGTGTCGACTTCTCCAGTAGGACCTGGAAGTCCTGTTAGGCACAATGAACTGAATATGCGTTTTGCTTCTGGAATGAGGAATTTAGCTGGGGTAATGGGACCTTGGCATGTAGATACTGGGAACATTGATGAAAATTTTGCTTCTTCTCTGTTGGAGGAGTTTAAAAGCAACAAAACAAAGTGTTTTGAGCTTTCTGAAATTGCTGGTCACGTTGTGGAATTCAGGTATTTTTTTCCTATTGATCTTATTCTTATGCTTCCATCCCGACAATAATAATGTTGATTGCTCTATTATTATTGACAGTGCCGATCAATATGGGAGCCGATTTATTCAACAAAAGCTTGAAACAGCTACTACTGAGGAAAAAAACATGGTTTATCAGGAAATCATGCCACATGCCCTTGCTTTGATGACTGATGTCTTTGGTAATTATGTGGTTCAAAAGGTAATCGTTAATCTTTTAATTTGTTATTGTCTTTGATGAATGTTTCGTGAGGAATTGTTTGTAATTAATACAAAAGCTGTTTTTATGATGTCTGTCTGATACCTAAGTGTAACGTTTTTCAGATTAGCTTCTTTGTATCTCTGATGTAAGAACTCATATATAGATACATGAATGGGCTGAGGGAAATCAATCTCTTAAGCATTTTTCTCATATTTTTATTCTAAAAGTGTAGTATCATACGGTATTTTGCAGTTTTTTGAGCATGGACTTGCAGCCCAGAGAAGAGAATTGGCCAACAAACTTCTTGGCCATGTTCTGACACTGAGCCTTCAAATGTATGGCTGCCGAGTCATCCAGAAGGTATGGATAATGAAAGGTGGCATTTAGTCTGTGTAAATATTTGTCTATCTAATTTTCTGAGTGAGTTATAATTGTTTTTGTTCAATTATCAATTTTGTTTGTTCAATTATGTATCCCTCTTTAGGCCATCGAAGTTGTTGATCTGGACCAGAAGATAGAGATGGTGCAAGAGCTTGATGGTAATGTCATGCGCTGTGTGCGTGATCAGAATGGTAACCATGTCATTCAGAAGTGCATTGAATGTGTCCCTGAAGATGCAATCCATTTTATTGTCTCAACTTTTTTTGATCAAGTCGTTACTCTCTCAACCCATCCATACGGTTGCCGTGTGATACAGGTTAGGCCTCTTCACTGGTTGTCACTCTTGTTTGTATCTAAGATCATTTGTCATATAAGATGCCTTTTATGCAACAGAGAGTACTGGAGCACTGCAAAGATCCTACAACACAGCAGAAAGTTATGGATGAAATTTTAGGGGCAGTTAGCATGTTAGCTCAGGACCAGTATGGCAACTACGTTGTTCAGGTTTATAATTTTTTCTTTTTAAACAATTTGGACTTCTTGTTGTCATGATACTTGAAGTGTATTTTTATGACTCATGATTGTTTGGTTTACCCTTGGCTGCAAACCTGATAATTCACATTTAGTTTAGAGAAATAGTTATGACCTTTGACTGTAGTCCCAAAAATTGTAATTTTCTTGGGCAGGCTTCTTACCTTTGCCTACAGTGTTGTGATAAATATGTTTTATATTGAACCTTTTCAACCAGAAACTTTTTTTTTCTTGTTTATGATTTTCAACTTAATTTTATTTGTATTTTTTTGAACATGTAACACATCAGTGGCAATTGTTTTCACTTATAGTTCTTTTTTTGTGAAACTGTGACTTTATTTTATAGCTTCTTGGTCTGCTTATTTATGTTTCTGAAATGCCGTCAAGGTTGGTTCTTTTTCACATGTGATAGAGGCTTTTTGTCCATAATACTTCTTCTCTAGTGTAACTGTTTAGCATGTATATAGGTTGATTTCTTGCTTATGATTTCTTCCCTCCCTGAAAACAGCATGTTCTGGAGCATGGGAAGCCTCATGAGCGGTCTTCTATAATAAAGGAATTAGCAGGCAAGATTGTTCAGATGAGTCAACAGAAGTTTGCATCCAATGTTGTGGAGAAATGTTTGACCTTTGGAGGTCCTTCTGAGCGCCAATTACTAGTACATGAGATGCTTGGCTCCACAGATGAAAATGAGCCTCTTCAGGTTTGTTGAACTTTCTCTTTCTTATATAGGCCTATACCACTATTTGATGCAAAATTATAAGGCAATACCACGGCATCATGTTATTCCCAGTGTAGCCTACTTTTAGGTTCAATACCATGATAAGTGATCAGAAATTATTTTCATGATTTCTAATGCCAATGCGTGAGCTGTAGACCTTTTTTCTATCCAAAGTCTTCTTAACGTGATCGAACAGAAAAGTTTTCACATTTCCAGTCTTGAACTGTGGTCACATAACTGCTTGTGTTCTGGGACAAGGCAGTTTCTATCTCCTCAATAATTTTTTCAGTAAAATCGTAATGATATTGTTCTATGTACAGGCCATGATGAAAGATCAGTTTGCAAATTACGTTGTACAAAAGGTGCTGGAAACATGTGATGATCAGCAGCGCGAACTGATTCTTTCACGAATTAAGGTTCATTTAAATGCATTGAAGAAGTACACCTATGGGAAGCACATCGTTGCACGTGTAGAGAAACTTGTTGCTGCTGGAGGTATGATGTGATTCCTTCATATTTTTGTATTTTAAGTTTCATCCAAAATGTTAGTTAGTTTCTGAAAGGTTATGTGTATAATTTTTTGCAGAAAGGAGAATTGCAGCTCAGTCTCCCCAACCTGCTTAGGTGGCTTAGAAAAATAATATTGTACAGCTAACTGAGGCTAGTGTGAGCTGCTGCTGCTTCTTGTTCTTGTTCCTTTTTTCCAAATGAAGAGGTTATGGTTCTATCTATGAAAAGATGGGTTGTAGCCAGTTGGAAATAAAGTTGTCGGTTGTACTGCAGAACTGTACATTTTGTAGCTTTAAGTCTATACAAAGAATTTAAGCTGAGATGAGGCTGATGACCTGAGGCCCTTGCAGAGGAGATGAGATAAAATGAAATTATGACTATACAAGCCTTTTTATGGTGTAAAGATTATAAGATGGTGAGGTAGTTTATAAGTTGACGTGACTGTACAAAATCATGCCATGTGGAGATCTGTTCTTGTGTAGACGAGGACAGCTTTTTTCTTTCTCTCTCTTTTAGTCATGTATGGTTATTTACTTTCTTTCCCCTTTCAAGGAGTATAGTTTTTCCTTCAAACTTTACCTTCCCTTTTTCTCCTCTCATTTCGATGATAATTCCTCACTCTTTATGTTTTCACTCAATCACGTCTAAAAATCATTATGGTTCTCCAAAAGTAGGACAAGCATATAGGAAAGAATGATATAAAATGATTGTAGAGTTTCAACGTTCCTGGTGCAAATATATGCTCCATCTTAAAGCTCTTTAAATGAAATGATAATGTTAGACTGTAGCTTTATATTGCTTTGGTGTAATTATCTACTGAAAACAAGATTTGATGGTGGTTTGACTTTTTTTTCGGTGTTGGCAAATGAGGTTTTCTTCTTAATTGAAAAAGTATTGAAAGCATTTAAAGCATGGCCTTAATTTTTGTTTTAAAAATCTGACTCTTTTGTCTGACTCTGAGATCTGAGTTTTTTAGTGTTTATCCAATTCACTGTGTGTGGTTGTTGTAGTTGACCTTTCTTAACCTCAATGAAGTCTTGTTGATTTCTTCAAGAAATGTTAAAAAAATTACTAACAGGTTAATAGGTTACTATTGATGATTTTCTCTGAAGCTTTTTCTGTGAAAATAGGAACAGCTAATATCATCACCTCAATTAAGAGAGAGTCAATTGTTTCTTTTTCACTGGTTTATTTTGGTGTTTTAAAATAATATTGAAAATTTTCTTTTAATTAATTAACAATATTAATATGATATGGATTATTATGATTCAAATCATTCATTACAAAAAAAGACTAAAAGGAACTTTGTAATAAAAAAGAATAAAATATAACAAGGATTTTTATACTAGGTCAATTTTAAGAAATTTATATATAATTTTTCTATCAACTTTAGATAAAAATTTCAATAAAGATCAAAAGTTTTAGATCATAAGTACATTTACATAATTTTGAAAACTAAGATCTAAGCAAAACTTTGAAAAAAAAAATTAAGTGATACTTTACATAACTACCGTAACGTTTTACACAAAGGTGGAATACGACACAAAGAATGAAAGGCGAAGATATTACAATCAAAACTTATAGTCAAGAGAACTCTATCAATCTTTTTGAATAAAAATGTATTCTTCAAAGATGGAATGCTCAAAACTCTATTTGACACATTTTGTTTATATTAAAATTTTAAAGTGTTAAAATGAAAGATGTAAGATGTAAAGAAAAAAAAAATAATTGTCAAGATTAATCAATTATATTAGTAACTTAATAGATATATATGCACTAGCTACACTTTTTTAAACTTATTGGTTAATCGATTAAAATTGTTAGGTTTTACATTTTTTTTTTGAATTTGATGAAAAGTGTACCTAGATTAAGATTAATTAAGAGAGTTTTTCTTGATTTCACAAACATGTTAAAACACTTGGTAAGACTAATGTTGATCTATCTAAACAAATATATCTTACAATGCTCGGACATCATAAAAGAATTAATTGAATCTTCTTCTTGACATAGTAACGATCTCTCCCTTTTTTATGATGTCCAAACCTCCAAAGAATAACAAAACCTTTCTCTCTCTTTGGACATGATAAAAAATATTCATAAAAAATAGAGAGAAAAGAATGTAGAAAATAGTCAATCATAATGCAATATATAACCAAATATCCATTCAATCTAACCAAAACATTACAAAAACATTTAAAACCCTCAATTACCTTTGCCTCCATAACTTGAAATCCCTTATAGTGATAAAGAAGCCATTAGAGAAGAGTGGGGTTTTTGCGAATGAGGAGTAAGGAAGGTGTTTCAGATGTAGGGTTGAGTCACTTCAAGCACCTTCACAATTTCTTCTTTGATATGCGTAACTAATCATTTACTCTTTGTCTTTCATATGGAAATCAGAGCAATGATATTAAGTGCACAATAAATGTGATTCCTACCTTTTACCTTTGACATGTATTTATAGTTTTTGAGATGAGTATGAGATTAGTGACATCTTAATATTGGCTTAATCTCAGTCTGTCTATTACCAGTAATTACGGTTTACCTTAATCCTTGTGGAGAAAACTTATCTTGCAAATGAGGTTGAACGTCCCTATTTGTGGTTGTCCGATCTTACATGTCCATCAAGTCGCATTTCTTCGTTGTTTGGTCATTTCCTCTTCTCAAGCGTCATCCGACTTACTTGGTGTGTGTATTTCATTGGTTTGTTGTTGTTTTTTTTTTGTGATTCCTCTGAAAAACATTGTCTTCACTTATTATAAAAAAAAACTATAAAAAAACATGTAATAGAAGCGTGTAAAGGTAATTTGTTTTCGTTGAACTTTTTTAAAATAATTTGTTCTTACTAAATTTTGTATATTGTGTTAAATGTTTGGTATAACTATTAACAAATTTTGTTTTGAGTTGAATATATGAATTATGAATCAACTAAACTTTACATAATGCCTTAGTGCAATGGTAACTAAGACATGTTGACACTCAAAAAAAAATTATTGTCTCAATCTTCATTCGACATTTATAACATATCGTTTGTGTTAATCTATATAAAAGTATCATCTTCCCATTTTATGATATGAAGTAATTATTGTGACTTTTAATTAATTAATTTATTTTACTCTACTATGTTTTTTTAGGAAGGATTAGTAAGGAAAGAGGAAAGTGAAACTCCTAATCAAAGTATTTTAAAAAACTAAGAATGAAAGAAGTAAAAGAAATATTATTGTGTCAAGTCTTATAATTCATACATTTATGGTTTTGCCACCAATTTTAATAAGATAAACAATTTATTTCATGAGATATGATCATGAAATATATTAAATGTCAATGCATCACAAAAAATATCTTAATGGAGTTAAAAAAATGGATTAACTTACTAGAACCCCAAATTCATTTCATGGAACTTGTACGGGAATAAAACTTTAAAGTTATATAAAAAGTTATGTATACACGAAGCCAATCCTATTGAAAAAAGAGAGGAAAATGTGGTTTCTTGATTTTTCTTCAAAGTTCTTGTTAGATGCTTTATTAAATGTTTAAATTTGTAAAAAATATATTAAACGCATAAAAATAGTTTTCTGAGTATTTTTTAGATGTTTAAAACTATTAAGGGTCATGTTGAGTTCTTAATCTAGTTTATGGGAATTTTATGATAAAAACAATACTTTTATCACAACTTCATTACAATATATGTTTGCTTAAGTCTGCATTTTGACATAAGGAGTTTGGTGCAAACTTAATTGGAATATAGACTTATGAAATATTAGTGGTTATATAATTATGAAATATCAGGATCATATAATAAATTCTACATATACTGAACTGAAAAGTAATTTGCCATGGTACCATTGGTTTAATAAATTATGCATTTCGATCAATAGTAGAGGAACAAGTTGCTAAAATTTCTACACAACATCAATACTCAAAGTGTATCATTTTTTATGAAATAGGATTGTTTAGAAGTGTTGATGAAACTCATGTAAAGTAAACGTCCTTAGATCAATGCATCATATCACGCAATTGTACTCTAGCATATGACTAATTGGCCAAATCATATCATGCTAATTGTAATTATACTCATTATATTTTGATTATGGTAATTGCACTTGTGTCACCATCAATTAATAATAATAATAATATTATTATTATTATTACTAATTGTAAAATAAAAACTATTAAAAATTTAATAATAATCTATATTATTATAGAAAGAAGATTATCTTTTTTGCACATATTTCTTTTGATTTTACTCTTAGTTTTCTAAAATTTAACTTTTTGATTTAATATTTTTTTATTTAATAATTTTTAAATTAAATAAAAATAATCTATAATTAAAATATAAAAATTATTTATACTTTTTTAATTATAATTTCATTATTTTTTATTATCATAAAAAAATAATATACAGTTTTCATAATAATAATAATAATTGGTTATTATTATTAATAGTTAATAATTAATAATATTAATAATAATAATCTTGCTAATAATAATGAAATTAATAATAATGATAAACAATAATAATATGATCATAAATAGAAATACTATTAATTGTGAAATAAAAAATATTAACAAAATTAATAATAATAATTAATTTTAAAAATAAATAATAATAATTTATCATTATTAATCAATAATAATCATAATAAAAATAACAATAATATTAATAATAATAATATTGATAATAATAATAATAATACTAATAATATTCATAATAATAATCATATTTTATTATTTTAACTATAGGACAAAAATGTATTCTATTCTATTAAAATATTTTCTTTTACTATCATATTCATAAAATCATTTACAAATTTTAATAAACTTTACTTTTTAAAAACAACACACAATTTTCTTTTGATCCTCTCAGACTCATCTATCCAATTTCTCTCAAATTCATCAAGAAAAAAAAAATAATAATACATGTATATTTTATTTTTTATTTTTACAACCACTCAACACCAATACAATCGTATTTTTATTTATAAGAAACATTAAATGAAAAAAACAAAAATACTAGTCTTTTATTAACTGTGGAGTAGAGATGTAAGAAAAATAAAAAGTATACATGATTTTCCGCCGCTAAAAGAGAGTAAGATTTTGATGACATAGGAAAAGAATCCGAATGCTACTTTTAGTAACCCCTGTTTCGATGTAAACTAGGTTATTTGTACATGAATTTAGTATTTGAAAGTAAATCTGAAGAACAAAAGTGTTTGATAAACCAATAACTGAACTTCTTAGTTCTTACTAACAGGGTGTTTGGAATATAGTATGAAGACTCAAACATGCTTAAAAACCAAACAGTGCAGTTAGTTCCATTGCATGTAAAGCAGGAAAGAGGAGTGTTAGAAGTAATATATGTTACAGAAAAGAGGAAAGTAACAATGTGAAAATTAAAATGATGATATTGAAAGAGTTTAACTGACGTGAAGAAATAGGGTAAGTGGTACGAAATTTACTGTATTTTGGGCTATATTTTACTGATGCAGAGAATCTAATACACTAACGTGTCAGTGTGTGAAAGCTTCTGGTTTGGGAACAGAGCAAAAAAACAAATAAACACCATTTCTCTTTCTTTTGGCAATGGCATTAGTCGGTTATCACTTGGTCAATTACCCCTAATGTTTAGGAAATACATAAATTATATTCTGGATATTTCTCAGATTCACAAAAAAATGGAAACTTTATAACTTAAAATACAAAAGTAAAAAAGGAAAAAATAGAAATGTTTAGTTTGGTTTGGCTTTGTTTTGCTCCTATCATCAACTGTATTTAATCCTTCTCTAAATGGAACAAAACCCTAAGGGTTCTTGTAAGAACCAATAGCCGCCGGATTGATTTCTCTCGCTGTTTCCTCTCTTGATCTCACTGGACCATTTCCCACTACTTCTTATCTTTTCTCTCCTCTTCTTTCACACCTTTCTTTTATTTTTTCTGTATATACTATCCACTGGGGAAACATGTTCCTTTAGGAATTTCTTGTCTATAATTATGGAAACTAGTTGCGGAGAACATAGAGTGAATTTTGCAGTCTGTTTTTGTGTTTGATTATTGGGTTTCAGCTTTCGGTGCAGTTTTTACAGAAAGCTTGATTTTTTTCTTTTTCTCATTTCTTCCCAGTAACTGGCAGTTATAATTGTGTGAAGTTGTTATATGGAGTGTGGCGGCTTACGGTATGCGGTGGAGAACGTGTGAGTTTTTGGGTTTTCTTAGGTTAGGGTTTGATTTCTGGTGGTGGGTTGTGTTATATAGTTCGGCTGTGCGATGAGGTTGGTGATCATGTTGGGACTTTGAAAAATGTTGTCTGAATTGGAAAGAAGACCGATGCTGGGTAGTAACGAGGGTTCGTTTGGAGATGACCTGGAGAAGGAGATAGGGATGTTGCTTCGTGAGCAACGCCGACAAGAGGCTGATGATCGTGAGAGAGAGCTTAATATATTTAGGAGTGGATCAGCGCCTCCAACTGTGGAGGGTTCTTTAAGTGCTGTGGGAGGGTTGTTTGGTGGTGGTGGTGTTGCCGGTGCTGGTGGTGGTGCTGGTGCCTTTTCGGAGTTTCATGGGGCCAAGGATGTGAATGGGATTGCTTCCGAGGAAGAACTAAGGTCTGATCCAGCTTATCTTACATACTATTACTCCAATGTGAATTTGAATCCTAGGCTGCCACCTCCTTTGCTGTCAAAGGAGGATTGGAGGTTTCAACAAAGACTTAAAGGTGGTTCGTCAGCTGTGGGTGGAATCGGAGATAGGAGGAAAGTGAACAGGGCTGATGATACTGGTGGTAGATCCTTCTTTTCTACACCCCCGGGTTTTAACATGAGGAAACAAGAGAGTGAAGTGGATAATGAAAAAGCAAGAGGTACTGCAGAGTGGGGTGGTGGTGGACTCATTGGTTTGCCTGGAATAGGGCTGAGCAAACAAAAGAGTTTTGCAGAAATTTTCCAGGTGGCTTGCTTCTTCTGCCATTGGTTGGCTAATTGATCCCGTGTTGCATCTGTTTCTATTTTTTCTGGATTTTGTAATTTTGGTATTTTGAGTTATCATCTTTGACATGTGATTAATTGATGCACATGTTGTGAGGTTAGGTATAATCTCTGAAAGTTTATTTTATGCTGAGTATACATTTTTATATTCTGATGTGTGGTATTGTTTATAAGTTCTGATTAATGATTGTAATTTTTGAGGGAAGCCAAGTTTGATGAAGGGAATGCTAAATGATGACAAGCTCCGGTCTTTGGATTTTAGTTCCTATTTCATTATTTATAGTGCTTATTGTGATGGAAGATGACGGCATAACACACTGTGAATTTATCAAAAAACATTTCAGAGTTCTGACAATCCTTTATCACTGTCCTGCAGTTGTTATCCTTTTAGTTGTATACTGGTTCTGATTATTTGAACTGATTGTTTAGCCACATCTGCTTGACTTGTTGCTTTCACAATACATTTTTTTAGGCACATTATAGCCTCTTGAACCACATTTGTGTTTAGTTTTGTATGTTCGGCTATGGACATGTATGCCATAATGCATGCTTTATAGACTGTGTATCTCTGTACTGTAAACTGTAGTTCTATATTGTCAACTGTAGCATGTCTGGGGTTGACATACCTTACAGTCTCCAGTCAGTTTATCACACGATGACATCATTACCATTAAAATTCTATAAAATTTATTAAAATAGTATTTTAATCAAAGTGACAGTCAGATTTTCAGTTGCAAAGGATTCATCATCAGCTTGTTAGTGCAGCTAACAGATTATGTAACTGCATTACCTATATCTGTTTTTGTTACAACCAAATTTGTGGAAAGTCTTTGTTGCTAATTTTTGTTCATGAGCCCTTCTTTTCTCTGACATAGTTACAGTTTATTGCTCAAGCTTGACTTTCACCCCTTAATTTTGATGCAGAGTATTGAGTGACTCGTGTTGAATTTGATCTTGCATTTTGAGATTTTTGCTGTAACTTTGAATTTATCGTATATTCAGATAATTATTTGCATGCCTTTGCATTTAAAGAGTTTTTGTGTCATAGCTTTTGTTTTTCATGCTAATATCAATTGTTGACATTTCTGTAGTGAATTCATATTATATTTGCTTTGATCACTTTCTTGGCTTTCTTTATTTTCATATGCTTCTTTCTTCTGCCCGAACCCAGAGAGTATTTACATGACTTGTGTTGATTTTCATCTTGTAGTCTGTAATTTTTGCTATAACTTTGATTATATTGTATATTCTGATGATTATTCGTATTTCTTTGCATTTTAAAAGTTTGTGTAACAATATTTGTTTCTCTGGCTAATATCAATTGTTGACATTTCTGTATTGAATTTAAATTATATTTGCTATGATCCCTTTCTTGTGTTTCTTTATTTTCATATCCTTTTTTCTTCTGCTCGTCATTTACAAACAGTAACTGTGCAGGATGATTTGGTACGTAATACCTCTGTTACGGGCCCTCCTTCTCGTTCAGCCAGTCGTAATGCATTTGATGACAATGATATCATTAGTTCTGCTGAAGCGGAGTTGGCTCACGCACGCCTTGAGTCTACAACCACTGATGCACCAAGGCCAGGAACGAATGTTCAAGGATCATCTGCTTCCCAAAATACTGGTCTGCCAGCTTCATATTCTTATGCTGCTGCAGTGGGGTCTTCTTTATCGAGAAGCACTACTCCTGATCCACAGCACGTTGCTAGGGCTCCAAGTCCCTGCATCACACCTATTGGTGGTGGCAGAGCCATTGCTTCTGATAAGAGAGGTGTTTCCAGTCCAGATGGATTTGATGGTGTTTCATCTGGAATCAACGGGTCATCAGATCTTATGGCTGCATTGTCAGCAATGAATTTGTCAGCAGATGACATGTTAGATGGTGATAATCATTTGCCATCACAGGTTGAATCAGATGTTGATAATCACCGGAGATATCTTTTTGGTAGGCAAAGTGGTCAAGATCATGGAAAGCAACATGCTTATTTAAAGAAATCTGAATCAGCTCACTTGCAAAATTCAAGTAAGAGCAGGAGCGGATCTGATCCTAATCCTAACAATGCATCCTTGGACAGGCAGGTTGAGCTACAAAAGTCTAATGTTCCTTCCAATAACTCATATTTCAAAGGATCACCTACCTCCCATTTTAGTAGAGGAGGTAGTTTGCCTCCTCAGTACCAGCCTTTAGATGGTACAAATTCGTCATTTAGCAACTATGGTATGAGTGGCTATGCTGCAAATCCAGCATTGGCATCCTTGATGACTAATCAACTGGGAACTGGTAATCTGCCTCCATTGTTTGAAACGGTTGCTGCAGCATCAGCAATGGCAGTTCCTGGAATGGACTCAAGAATTCTTGGAAGTGGTTTGGCTTCTGGAGCTACTGCTCCATCTGATGTGCACAATCTTGGTAGGATGGGAAATCAAATTCCAGCAAGTGCTCTTCAGGCCCCTTTTGTTGATCCCATGTATCACCAGTACCTGAGAACATCTGAGTATGCAGCACAACTTGGTGCTCTTAGTGACCCCTCTGTCGACAGGACCTACTTAGGTAATTCATACATGAACTTACTTGAGCTTCAGAAAGCTTATCTTGGGTCTATTCTCTCACCTCAGAAATCTCAATACAATGTGCCACTCGGTGGTAAATCAGGAAGCTCCACTCCTCATGGTTATTATGGAAATCCTGCATATGGTGTTGGGTTGTCTTATCCAGGAAGTCCAATGGCAAACTCTGTCGTGTCGACTTCTCCAGTAGGACCTGGAAGTCCTGTTAGGCACAATGAACTGAATATGCGTTTTGCTTCTGGAATGAGGAATTTAGCTGGGGTAATGGGACCTTGGCATGTAGATACTGGGAACATTGATGAAAGTTTTGCTTCTTCTCTGTTGGAGGAGTTTAAAAGCAATAAAACAAAGTGTTTTGAGCTTTCTGAAATTTCTGGTCACGTTGTGGAATTCAGGTATTTTTTTCCTATTGATCTTATTCTTATGCTTCCATCCTGAAAATATTAATGTTGATTGCTCTATTATCATTGGCAGTGCCGATCAATATGGGAGCCGATTTATTCAACAAAAGCTTGAAACAGCTACTACTGAAGAAAAAAATATGGTCTATCAGGAAATCATGCCACATGCCCTTGCTTTGATGACTGATGTCTTTGGTAATTATGTGGTTCAAAAGGTAATCGTTAATCTTTTAATTTTTTATTGTCTTTCATGAATTTTTTTGAGTAATGGTTTGTAAATGATACAAAAGCTGTTTTTATGATGTCCATCTGACACCTAGGTGTAAAATTTTTCAGATTAGCTTCTTTGTATCTCTGATGTAAGAACTCATTTAGATACATGAATGGGCTGAGGGAAATCAATCTCTTAAGCATTTTTCTCATATCTAAAAGTTTAGTACCATATGGTATATTGCAGTTTTTTGAGCATGGACTTGCAGCCCAGAGAAGAGAATTGGCCAACAAACTTCTTGGCCATGTTCTGACACTGAGCCTTCAAATGTATGGCTGCCGAGTCATCCAGAAGGTATGGACAATGAAAGGTGGCATTCAGTCTATGTGTATATGTTTGTCTATCTAATTTTCTGAGTGTGTTATAATTGTTTTTGTTCAATTATCAAATTTGTTTGTTCAATTATGTATCCCTCTTTAGGCCATCGAAGTTGTTGATCTGGATCAGAAGATAGAGATGGTGCAAGAGCTTGATGGTAATGTCATGCGCTGTGTACGTGATCAGAATGGTAACCATGTCATTCAGAAGTGCATTGAATGCGTCCCTGAAGATGCAATCCATTTTATTGTCTCAACTTTTTTTGATCAAGTAGTTACTCTCTCAACCCATCCATATGGTTGTCGTGTGATACAGGTTAGGCCTCTTCACTGGTTATGTCACTCTTGTTTGTATCTAAGATCATTAGTCATATTAGATGCCTTTTATGCAACAGAGAGTACTGGAGCACTGCAAAGATCCTACAACACAGCAGAAAGTTATGGATGAAATTTTAGGGGCAGTTAGTATGTTAGCTCAGGACCAGTATGGCAACTACGTTGTTCAGGTTTATACTTTTTTTCTTTTTAGAGAGTTTAGGCTCCTTGTTGTCATCATATACTTGAAGTGTATTTTTATGGCTCTCATGATTGTTTGGTTTACTTTAGCATGCTCTTACCCTTGGCTGCAAGCCTGATAGTTCACCTTTATTTGAGAGAAATAGTTATGACCTTTGACCGCAGTTCCAAAAATTGTAATTTCCTTGGGCAGGCTTCTTAACTTTGCCTACAGTGTTGTGGTCAATAGGTTTTACAATGAATCTTTTCAACCATAAACTTTTTGTTTTTTCTTGTTTATGATTTTCAACTTAATTTTATGTGTATTTTTTTGAACAAATATAACACATAGGTGACAATTGTTTTCACTTATAATTCTTTGTTTTTGAAACTGACTTTATTTTATAGCTTGCTGCCCTGCTTATTTATGTTTCTGAAATGCCGTCAAGATTGATTCTTTTTCACATGTGATACAGGCTTTTTGTTAGTAATACTTCTTCTCTAGTGTAACTGTTTAGTACGTATGTGGGTTGATTTGATTTCTTGCTTATGATTTCTTCCCTCCCTGAAAACAGCATGTTCTGGAGCATGGGAAGCCTCATGAGCGGTCTTCTATAATAAAGGAATTAGCAGGCAAGATTGTTCAGATGAGTCAACAGAAGTTTGCATCCAATGTTGTGGAGAAATGTTTGACCTTTGGAGGTCCTTCTGAGCGCCAATTACTAGTACATGAGATGCTTGGCTCCACAGATGAAAATGAGCCTCTTCAGGTTTTTTGAACTTTCTCTTTCTTATATAGGCCTATACCACTATTTGATGCAAAATTATAAGGCAATACCACTGCATCATGTTATGCCCAGTGTAGCCTACTTTTAGGTTCAATACCATGATAAGTGATCAGAAATTATTTTCATGATTTCTAATGCCAATGCGTGAGCTGTAGACCTTTTTTCTATCCCAAGTCTTCTTAACGTGATCGAACAGAAAAGTTTTCACATTTCCAGTCTTGAACTGTGGTCACATAACTGCTTGTGTTCTGGGACAAGGCAGTTTATATCTCCTCAATAATTTTTTCAGTAAAATCGTAATGATATTGTTCTATGTACAGGCCATGATGAAAGATCAGTTTGCAAATTACGTTGTACAAAAGGTGCTGGAAACATGTGATGATCAGCAGCGCGAACTGATTCTTTCACGAATTAAGGTTCATTTAAATGCATTGAAGAAGTACACCTATGGGAAGCACATCGTTGCACGTGTAGAGAAACTTGTTGCTGCTGGAGGTATGATGTGATTCCTTCATATTTTTGTATTTTAAGTTTCATCCAAAATGTTAGATAGTTTCTGAAAGGTTATGTGTATAATTTGTTGCAGAAAGGAGAATTGCAGCTCAGTCTCCCCAACCTGCTTAGGTGGCTTAGAAAAATAATATTGTACAGCTAACTGAGGCTAGTGTGAGCTGCTGCTGCTGCTTCTTGTTCTTGTTCCTTTTTTCCAAATGAAGAGGTTATGGTTCTATCTATGAAAAGATGGGTTGTAGCCAGTTGGAAATAAAGTTGTCGGTTGTACTGAAGAACTGTACATTTTGTAGCTTTAAGTCTATACAAAGAATTTAAGCTGAGATGAGGCTGATGACCTGAGGCCCTTGCAGAGGAGATAAAATGAAATCATGACTATACAAGCCTTTTTATGGTGTAAAGATTATAAGATGGTGAGGTAGTTTATAAGTTGACGTGACTGTACAAAATCATGCCATGTGGAGATCTGTTCTTGTGTGACGAGGACAGCTTTTTTCCTTCTCTCTTAGTCATGTATGGTTATTTACTTTCTTTCCCCTTTCAAGGAGTATAGTTTTTCCTTCAAACTTTACCTTTCCTTTTTCTCCTCTCATTTCGATGATCACTCATTCTTTATGTTTTCACTCAATCACGTCCAAAATGGGAAAGAAACGAGCACTTACATAAAGGATCACCAAAAGTAGGATAAACATCCGCATGATTTTAAAAATTATCGAATGTACTTTTAAAAACTTTTTGAGTTCATTTTCAACTTTCCTAGCGTAAGTTGTGTCCTTTTTAAGCTGATTTTAATCCAATGGACAAAATTTAAGTCTTTATTTACTTTCTTTTGGTGTAAAATTTCTATAAAAAAATTAGAGGTCCTAAATAAAGTGCAAGTTTTAAAAGAACACATTGAAAGCATTTTAAGGTATGACTTTAAGGTCAGTGAGTTTTACTTTACATGTAGGCTTGGTTTGAACGTGGCATTTTTAGTGTATTTTGTGTTGACTTTCATTCGGCTACTCGACCGTAGATGTTGTGTTGATGAAAGATTTAAGGGAGATTGGTTTGAGTAGAATATATTTGATGGTATGAGATCAAAACTTGGTATCCTATTCCCTTTCAGTAAAAGATATGAAATTATATGTGCAGAGGTATTTTATTGTGGCAGTTGCATCATCAAATAAACAACGTTATCTGCTAGTTTTTTTTTTTTTTATTTATTTTAGATTTGATAAGGTGGCAGAAGCCAAGTTGCACATACAATAATGCAACTCTTTCACACTGACCACTCATTCTTTTCCACGCACCTCAAAATATTTATATATTAATTAATTTCTCAAATATATTGTTGCAATAATATTTTATACTAACAAGGCTCTTCAAAATTACAATATGCTAAGACAAATTTAATTTAATTTAACCTATTAACAATTAATTAACCTTTTATTGATGAAAAAAAAGTCAGTACTCGCAATTCGTACGTAAAATTCGTAATGTAAAATATTTTTAATTAATACTCACATATACTAAATATGAATAATTTATTCCTTGATGGAAAGAATATAAATATCATGGTACATATACTAAATATATATTTATATTTAGGTAAGGTTTAGCGAGATTGAATTTGTCAAGTTACCTTCTGCTGTCCTAGTCGTGTTCCATGAATCTCAATCATCACGGTCCATTTCATCATAGAAAAAAAAAGCGCGTTTTGAAAAAATAAAACCAATCACCGCAGTTTCATAATAAAAAAAAGTGCTTCTGAAAAAAATCAAAACCAATCACACCGTCCGTTGAATCACTCTTCCAGCTGTTTGCCACCACGCTTTTGGAAACTTTACGCATTCTCATTCTCATTTGCCATGAAAGACAAAAAAACTTCATAAACCATACTTATAAGAAAAGGAAAATAAAAATATTTATTAAATTAATTTAGTTACCATTATTGTCATAAATACATGGATGCATAATTAAATAATTTAGTTATTACAGTAATTTATTATGTATTTTAAATACTTATTGAAATCTCTTGTTATCATGTTGAGTAGACACATTATTTGACAAGGCAATTACTATTTAGTTTAAATACATTGATTAAGATTTAAACTTAACTGGCTAGTAGTTTAATTAAGAGCCTATTTAACGTTAATGTGTTTATTCTATCTTTAAAATATTTTGAAATTTAATACATAAAAATATAAATTAGTCTGCTTTATTTATTAAAATACTAATATATTATCAAAATGATTATTCCAAAGCACATCAAAAGAAACTCAAAATTTTCTAAATTCTATTATATTCACAATGCCATTGTATTTATGGAATATCAACAATTTAATTTTTTATTTATTTCAACAGTATCTTTTCCTATTGAAAGTAAAAGGCGACTATTAGAACGTGAATAAAATCAATAATGAAATTTTACAATGACATAAAAAAAATTAAAATCTTAAAAAAGGCAAATTAAAAATTAATGTAATAATCTTTATATTGAAGAACACCCAAAAAGTAAAATACACTTTCAATGAGAGCTTGGAGATTATTTTATAACGTAGTTGTTTTTTCTTAATTTCCGTCACTTCAAATTTATAGTTAATGTCGGTTTCTTGTTATCGTCACTATATTTAAGGGTGTGGATAAGCCAACCGTCCATCTCCTGCCTAAACTTCAATTAGTGTATTAGGTCTAATTTTATTTCAGCTTTATACTTTAGATAAATGTTAATAAATACTTTTAGTAGAATCAAAAGATGATTTTAAAGTTTCAAGTAAATAAGTAAATATTTTACAGAAAAAAAAGTCAATATATTTATAATATAAAAAACACATTATCATTAGATATGTAATTATTTTAAGGAAAAAATATTGTCATAATAATAATTATTATTAAAATATACACTACACTACTATTTATTTTGAAATCTAATATTTATAACTTTTAGGATTTGGATTTATTTAAAATAATAGTAACAATAATGATAAAAAACTAATTTAGAAGCAGACTAATTATTTATTTGACGTGGGCTGTGAATGGGGTGGCAATGGCAGCAGGAGGAGAAGGGCACAATGGTCAAGGCAGAGGCACGTGTGCGTGGTTTCATTTGAAGCGAGGTTAAATATTAATTATTTAGAAATAATAATAATAATAATAAAAAAAGAAGAAGAAAAGAAGAGAGATAGATATTTAGAGGATCAAAAATATCTGGCTAAGTCGTCCACGTTGGCATCAACCCAACACCCATCTGGAATAAGATATTGCACTTTTTCTCTCCTTTTCATAAATTTTCTGAAATTAAAATTCATAAAAAAAAATTAGCAGCATTATTTCATTCATCTATATAATTATTTATTCATTATTCCTCTTCTTCCCCTCCACTTTCTCTGTCGCCACCACACACGGCCGAATCTGCCAAATATCTTCACCACACAGTTGCAACCAATTTTCGTTTTCCTTTTCGGGAATCTTCTATCTTCTGTCTATTATCCAATTCTATCTTCTCAAATTTTCACTCTTCGGATCTCAAATCTTCAGGAAGAGATATTTATATATCTGTGTTTGTGTTTGGGTCGGGGACATAGAGTGTGTCAGAGGCGGTTAAATTTGTTTTGACAGTTACAACTAACTGAATGGGGGAAGAGGTGAAGACGACCGAGTACGACGAAGAGCGGGTCATGGAGTGGGAAGTGGGTCTCCCCACCGCCAACGATCTCACGCCTCTCTCTCAGCCGCTGATTCCGCCGGAGCTCGCCACAGCATTCAGCATATCTCCGGAGCCCCACCGCACCGCCCTAGACGTCAACAGGGCCTCACGCAACACGCTCTCCACGCTGCGCGGCGGTGGGAGCGTGCACCAGGCCTTCTCCTCCTCCAACAACCACCAACACCACGAGGAGGACGAGGAGGAGGACGACGAGGACACCGATCGCGACGGCTCGGGGTCGGATTCTCGGAAGCATAGGAAGATCGAGTGCGTGGCGGAGGAGGCGGACTCGGCGGTGCGGACGGAGAACTCGGCGGAGCGGACAGCAGTGAAGCGGCCGCGGCTGGTGTGGACCCCGCAGCTGCACAAGCGGTTCGTCGACGTGGTGGCTCACCTTGGGATCAAGAACGCGGTGCCGAAGACGATTATGCAGTTGATGAACGTGGAAGGGTTGACCCGCGAGAATGTGGCGAGTCATCTTCAGAAGTATCGGCTTTACCTGAAGCGGATGCAGGGTCTCTCCAACGAAGGTCCTTCTTCATCGGATCAGTTATTCGCTTCCACACCTGTGCCTCAGAGTTTGCACGACTCTGCTCCTCCCAGTGCCCATTCCCATGGTCAATCCCATGGCCATGCCAATGCTCATCTTCCTGTTCCCATGATGTCTATGCCCTATCCCCCTCCCATGATGTCCATGCCTGTCCTCGGCATGCCCCATGCCCATGGCCACATGGGAATCCCTATGCCTACTTCATCCGCCACCTCAGCTTACCATCCTTACAACATGCTGCACCAAAGGGATTGGACTCACCTTGCTCCCAATGATAAATGAGCCTCTAAGGTCAGCCATCTCTGATTGAAATTTCAACACTCTTTATGGAACATGTTATGTGTTTAACTTGCATCTTGCTTGAGAATAAATTGAATGCTCTGTTTTGTACATGGCTTGTTAATTGTGTTAGAACTTAGCAATAACAGCGTTTGTTTGTTTTGTCCTCTGGAGGTACTGTATCTTTATTACATCAACTTCAAATGAAATGATTAATCGATGGCTATCGCTCCATGGAGAAATTATTTTGTGATCTTGTACTACTTGCTAGAGAAATTATTACATGATCTAAGACTACTATCATCTTTAAATGATCTGCACATGGCTAAGTTTATTTGCTCGTTTTCATTAATTGAAATATTCAGTTATGTGTCACGTAGAGATTAGTTGAAACCACAGAATGTAGTAGTTCTGGTTCATGTAATAATTTGTCCTCACAAATTGGCCATGAGTCTCGAATTTGTTGAAATGTGAACTAGCTTTATGGTGTTTGAACTGATTTTTAAGGATAGAAATATGTACTGTGTGATGTGGGAAGTATATTTCATTGGATCTTCCTGTACTACTTTCTTTTTCGTTTAGGAGGTTTGATGTGCATATCTTCATTTCAATTTATATTGCGCTGCCTAGATTCTACGACATTATCAGTTGGTGGTGGTGGTGAATGGTTGTAATTTTAATACCATCAAATTTTCTTTTATGGCCATGAAATATACTTATGAATTTTCTTTTTGTAGATTGAACCGCTTGATTTTTTTCTAGTAGCTTTCCGAGAAGGGGAGTAGCTGCGTTAACTGTTACCCTGTAATTCATACAAATGGAATATTGAGGAAGTATATGAAGAAGACCATGTGGAGCTAGATTACAATCTGAGTCAGTATTGTGTACCCTGTGCACAGATTTGCAAACTTCTTGGCACGCATGTCTAATTCCTGTCACCTAATTACGAGAATTCTGGCTTATTTCTTCTGGTCTGCCTAGACAGCTGTTTCTAAAGTAAATTCTTAACTAGTTCTTGATTAATAAATTATAGGTTCTATTATTTTGTGTAATCCTGAATGTTTTAAATCTCTTTTTCAGAACCACTGAATAAAAGAGAGACTGAACAACAGACAGCAAACATTTATACCATGCTCTGGCATTAAATGTTTTTGCTTTATATTAAAGCTCATGATCGTTATTTCGTTTGATAGAGATGTATCATTTTCTTAAATTGGGTGCTGTAGGTTTCTATGTTAAATGGTACACTGGGAGTAGAACGGGGATTTGTACCTTGTATATATAGAGGCAGAACACACGCATCCCAACCTGGAGAATTCTTGTTTAACCCATAACACAACTCACTTCTTGGGCACTGCTTTCTTTTTGGCGGTAATGGTCAAAGATTAACCATCTATTGTTTGATTGATTAAAGATTACAAGTAAGGCACAAGTCTATTTTGAGCAAAATAAATAGGTGTTTTGAGAAGAACCATATTGTATGTATTTTTACTTCTCGGGCAACTTATCATTTATATATTGAATCGTTTATTTTAAGAGGTGATAAGTCTTATAACTAAATTATATAAATTTATTAAGCTGCTTTGTGAATTGGATTACTTAAGGAAAAGATAAAAAGTAGCTAAAGATTCAAAGCGCAAGGACACCTAGTTGGAGGTCAATTAAAGGAAACTTGTATGGATTAAGAGAAAAGGCATCCAATGGGGACATTCTCTTTTAAAATAGATAAAAAAAGAATACAGGGGTCTTGGAATCTTACACAAAGGCGCAAATGGCTTCAAGTGGATTAGGTTTCTTGGAAAAAATAGATTAAACTTTTAGGGTCCCCAGTAATGCTTTAGATACAAAAAGTAGACCACAAGTCGTTTTCGCTTGAAAATAAAACTTGGTAAAGAATGAAGCAAATTATTCGTTACATGTTTTCAAGAACTAAACTTTTTCCGAGCCCGTTGCAAGTATGTGAGATGCAATGGAAGAACTTGTGCTTTTGTTGCCCAAATAGCCTTTTGGGTATCTTTCCTTAGAAAAAGGAGAGCAGCATATCTTTTAGTCACTCCTTTAAGTGAAATATTTCACATTTTTCACAAGTATTATATACTAGTAATTAGCATTTTAAAGAGGGACTGAAATCCTGTCAATATTCCTGTCCTCCCTATTAAATGTTGACAAATGAAATGGTAAAGAGATAAAATTAAATGAAATATAATGAAGTTAGTATTTCGTATTTGAATATTTTTGGTTAAATATTATTAGTTTAAAAAATTACACTGCCAATTAGATAAAATATTTATTAAAAAATCAATAAATCATCGTAAAGTTATTTTAATATTTTTTATAATAATAATAATAAAAAAAAACTACCTCTATCGATACTTAAATTCATTTTCAGTTGTTCTCATCCATTTTCACTATGATTCTAGATAGGGAAATGCCTAAACAATGAAAGGAGTGGAATGACACTTCTGTTTCAACACCTTTTCCTGCAAGGTATGCATGGAGCTATCTATTTCTTCGTAACTATCTAATGTAGACAATGAAATGGAACTACTACTCGTCTCCTTTTCCTTCCATCGTATTCAATATCTAAAAGGGATGCAACCATATGGACAAGAAATTGCTTAGGTACAACGGAGTATTGTTAAGGAAATGTCGCCTCAGAAGAACATAAGACGATAGATCCAAAATTATATCTCTAGGTGCACCATTCTCTCCATGAAGCAAAACCTATGGCCTCTACCGACCTATAATGTTATAAATTATTTATCCAACTCAAGCCTTGAAGTTTTCTGAGCTTTCCCTTCTTTATCCTTTTCTTGATCCTCTCAACCTTTCCCCATTTGCCTGCATCAGCATATAGGCTAGACAACAGAAGACGGTTTGCAGCACTCTCGGGCTCTAATTCCATCAGATGCAGAGAAGCGATTTCCGCAAGCTCCACATTACCGTGATTTCTACAGCCAGCCAGTAATGCACCCCACACAAACAAATCGGGTTCAATTGGCATAGCCTTTATCATGCAATAAGCTTTCATCGAGTTTCCCCGCTAGACCAAGAAGATCCACCATGCATGCATAATGCTCCAGCCGTGCCTCAATATCGTATTTTTCTTGCATGACCTTGAACAGCCTCTGGCCAAGTTCAATGTCTCCAACATGACTGCATGCAGTGAGAGCTGCCGTAAAAGTTAAATGGTCCAGCTTGGCAGCCCCTTCCTTCTCCATCTGATTGAAGAGCTCAATAGCTTCCACGCAATACCCATGATTCGCAAAACCAAAAATGATGGAGTTCCAAGTAACCGTGTTCTTCTCAGCCATCCTACTAAACAAATTCCTTGCTTCAGAAATGAACCCACATTTTGCATACATGTCAAAAAAGAACACTCCTTACATATAAATCTCCCTCCACCCCAGTCACCAAAGCGTAGCCATGAATCTCTCTCCCAATTCTAACTCTTGCTGTAGTAGCACAAGCAGGCAAAAGGGTGCTTATAGTAGCTGAAGTTGGGCAGAACCCGTGACTCAACATTTGTTTAAACGCGTCAAATGCCTCGTTATTACGAAAGTTCTGCACAAAACCAGATATAACAGAAGTCCATGATACCACATCAGGCTCCAACCCATCTGAAATCATTACTCTAAAAATCTCAGACACCATTCCCAGGTCACCCTTCTGCGAAAACCCAGATGTCAAAGAGTTCCAAGTCACCACATTTGGCTTCAAACCCATCAACTTCAAACTTTCCACCAAACTCAGTGCCTCATTTGCAGCACCCTGTTGAACATACCCAGCAACAACGGCATTTAGAGCCACCGTGTCTTTCATAACCATCCCATCAAACACCTTGCGTGCGTCCCCAACATTCGCACACTTGGAGTACATAACTATCAATGCACTGGACACAAACGAATCAAGTTCGAAGGAACACTTCAAAATCAAGCCATGCGTCTTCTTTCCAGTGATTGGATCCCCAACGTGGCCGCAAGCTTTGAGAACGCTGGGGATGACGAATACGTAGTTTGGCGTAAGCCCTGGAATGGCCTGCATCTCAGAGAACACCGCCAGCGCGAGGTCGTAGAAGCCGCAGCGAGCGCACGTGCCAATGAGGGCAATCCAACAGCGAACATTTGTTGTGGGAATTTTGTCGAACAGTTTTCGCGCGTGGGAGAGTTGGCTACAACACACGTAGAAGGTTACGAGGTTAGAAGCAATTACGTTGAAACGAGAGAAACCTTTGGTGATTAAGCTCGCGTGCAGCTTCTTGCCAAGGTGCAACGCTCGATCGCGAGCGTATATATCAACGAGTTCAGCACATCTTTGTTGTTCTGATCGGAAAAAGCGACGGTTGATGATGCCATTTGTGGCGGGAATCCTGAGCAATGTTGGGCTTCTGAGGAGACCATGCATAGCATAGCAGTAACTGGGCTACCGGAAATCAGTCCTAAGTTAGTACTCTAAAAACATGAATTCTTTTTTGTTTTGAGAAATCTGCAAAAATACAGAACCAACTTTAAATTGGCCACAGTTATTCAGCATATATGAATTCTTCTTCTATCCTCTTTATCACTCTAAATCAAGTTTCTTCCATTCAGTCATGGCAATGGGTGCTCAGGGTTTTACCATCTTTAGTTCCCAAGACAATCACGTATTAACAATGGATCCAATCTCTTGTAATAGTAAAATTTCATATGTAATTTGAGTTGATGATGAAGTATAATACGTGTAATATAAAATGTGAAAAGATATGAACTTTATACAAATTAAGACAATAGGGATAATAAAAAGAATTATGTAGCAAAACTTATTTAATAATTTTTGGAAGATTTAAAAGTCTTATTTTTTTTTCTAATATATGCAGACATCACAAATTCATGAACAACTGTTCCACGTTTCTTTGGATCATTATACTCGTGGAAAGGGGGTGGGTAACTGAAAATGTAGCTAACAATGTTTGAGTCTATAAATTCATTACAAAGTTTAATATTATCCACCTAATTATTATAGCCCGACAACCATATTTAGCTGTTTTCTTAAAAAGAAAATTACGTTGTCTATGTTGATATCTATGTTCATGTTATGTTGTGACATGTTTCAACCAACAAAAATTCTACACTAATACCCATAAATAATCCACATTAATCTTTGTTTATTTACGTTTATAGTTCTTATTTATAAATGACACATGAGTTGTTTTTTTTTTCCTCATAATTTTTAAAAAATATTTAAAATTAATAATGCTTTCACCCAATTATTCATTTTGACACTCAAATGAGATCAGATGATAAGTTTCAATAATGATTTTATTAAGTTAATCATATTGAGAAAAGTTACTTTAACATAATCTTTTAAAAAACATTTATATGACAAGGTTTGTTTCTTTTTTTTAACATTTATTAAGAATGAAAGAGTAATTTTTTGAAAGGAAAAACTGAAGAGTAGTGTATCATTTGAGTGTTTTTGTCACATGTACGTGTCAATAAATCACTACTCAAACATATTGCACCATTTTACAAATTAGTGACATGACACTGTGTGAAATTAATGTATTTGACACGTTGGCTGTTAAGGTAGTGGTACTTAATATATAACTGAAGATACTTATACTCAATATTTAAGTGATAAATAATGATAGAATAAGATATTTTTACATTCATTTGACACATTATAAGAATAAAATAGTTATTAAAGAATGAATTTTTTATATTTTTTGAAAAAGGAAAGAAAAATGGTACTTTAACACATAAATTTTCCATTATTTCACGCTACCATTTATTATTTTATTTTATTTTTAAAAAAATACAAAAAATTCACAATTTTACCCTTATACTATTAGTATGTTATTATACTATTACCTAAAAAATAGTAAAAATAATAATAATATCAAAATGAAAGTAAGAAATTTATGTAGTTCAAAGTATCATTTTTCTTAATATAAATATATATATATATATATATATGTGCAGTGTTTGAGTTTGCTGATATATATATATATGTGCAGTGCTTCAATGGTTTTTCTGGTTCTGGCCTGGTCAAATTACTAATTTAAGGAGTGGTTATTTGTGAGGTTTAGTAGTAAGGAAAATTGTTAGTGTACACGTGTGGAAAGAGACTCCATAGGTGAAAGTTTTGAGAGGTTATTCAACATTGCAAACTGCAAGAACCCCGGAAGCAATTGCATGAGCACGGTTCGTTTTTTCTGTTCAATTTCTGCCTCTTATTGTCCACGGATATACCAAAATATAAAAGCAGAGTTATTGCAAGGTTGAGACAAATTGTGTTCCGGCTTTCATACACAGAAATGGCTCAACTCGAACGCCCCCAGAGACAGCTTGAAACTACTGCAAAAGCTCCCCCTGCCATCCACACCATGGAACAACTCCTCCGAGGTAATCATCGTTTCCTCATACCATAATGTTTTTCCATGCACGTCTACTCAAGGTAACTGTTGCATTATTTCCTTTTCAATGTGATGTCTGATAACACTATATATGGTATGAAAATGTTTATAATGAAATGGACAGAAAGTAAAGTGTTTTGCTTATTGTTTATGGTTTCATTTGAATATACAGGTGAGTCCTCAAAGTCTAGTAAGAATTCACCAACCTGCTCCTCTTCCCCTTCCTCCAACTTGTCTTCCCCCAGCTCCCCTTTCTTCCAAAGGTTGAGATCTTCTCATGACTCAGAAGACGATCATTCCCAGAATCCCAAAAAATCAGTTCTCACCAAAGTCAAGGAGAAGGCCAAGAAACTGCGCAACAGCCTCAGCAAGAAAAAACATGAAGATGGGAACCTTAGTAGTCCATCATCTGCTACTGCCGCGGAAGGTGATGGAGCAGAAGAAGATGCTGAATTTCTCGGAGCTCCTAGTAATATACATCGTCATACAACACCTCATTCAATGTTTTTCACAAACCTTTCTCTTTTCTTCCTCATCCTTAAAATCTAAAATTGTTGTCTCATTGTTAACATCTCAGTGTACGAATCAGAGAAGACACCTACTGGGTACAAAGCAAATGTAAAGCAGATTCCAAGTCCAAGAGCAAATCCTATGATCCCTGAGAAGCATGTTGTATCAAGCAGTGACAAACACGTAGTCGATCAAGATCATGAAAGGTCACTGTACCGATCCTTATCCAAGAGAACAACACACCCTGCAACAACAATAACAGCCACCACCCCAAATGCTACCACTGCTTCTGTTACTAATGTTAACGTTAATACTCATCCTAGTACTGCTTCTCCTCTAAACAAGACAACCACCGAAAGGGCAGCACCTAAACTGTCAACACTTCAGACTGAAAAACCAGATGCTGCACATGCAACCTCCAAAGTTCAAGGTCTCACTGTGTCCAAACCCTCAGAGCTTCATGATCATCCTTCACCATCATCACCATCATCACCATCATCATCATCACCAGCAGCATTTGCACCAAAAACAAGTCGCAGCAATTTGTCCTATTCTGCTCCTCGTACTCCCCTTGCAAGAGTAGCAACTTCCCAGTTTCCTACAACCACTCCGCGAACTACATCAGCTCCAATAACTTCAGCACCATCAGCTGCTACTTCACTGAGTGGGAAGAACACAAGCCCCACCGCGCAAATATGGGATAAGGGTGTGTCCATGAAAGAGTACTTCTTGAACAAACTGGAGCCGGGGGAAGATGAGAAGGCGCTGTCTCAGGTGATATCTGAAGCAATGAGTCCTCGCAGAACTCCTGGTGATGCAGGCGTGATGGAGAAGGTGAGAGAAGCTGTCACTTCTTTGCTCCGAACTGAGGAACCTGCAAAATACGCAGACGCAACTAATGTTGCTGCTCCGAGTACTACTCGCTTGTCACCTCAGAGCCCAGTATCTATCAAAGCTTCCCGCGCTCCATCTCAAATTCCATCATACTCCAATGCTTCTCGTGCTTCGTCTCAAATGCCAGCATCTACTAGTGTTTCTCGCACTTCATCGCAAGTCCCTGTATCTTACAACGCTCGGCAAGGTAACACAGCGATACCGGTTCAATAGTTATCTATCTCCTCTTCACGCAATTTTGCAATATGATATTGTCTATCTCATTGCTTTTGATCCCTGTTGTTCTTGAAATGCAGACTATACAGAGGCCCAGGAAGAAAACCATGGCCGAATTCTTCAGGCAAATTGAAAGCCGCCAAAACGTATTTCCTACCCAATTTTGTGTTCAGCATTTTTACCTATGTATATGCATGTACCCGACAATCGTGCGTAATTTCAGTGTATTTGTAAATTTAATTTGTATGTAATAAATTGTGTTGTAAATTTGTATTACATTATATATTACACAATCAGTCTTATGAGAATGAATAAGAAAAGTATCCACTTTTTCATACTCACTTCTACAGGTAGTCATCAATGATTTGTTTAATTACTATATATGCGAACTTCATTAGTTGTTTCTGTGAATTTAAGGAGGACTTAGGTAAGGAGAAGTACGTGTCAGACAAGTGTAGGGGATTTCAAAATATAGTTTCTTTCAGAATCTACGTTTAATTTTAATTTTACATATGAAAATAGAACCCATGCTACTCAGGCTTAAATGTCAAACCATGCATATGAAAATAGAAAATTGAAGCGTACGTGCACGCAAAAAGAATTTTCCACGGTATAATTTCTCGCATGAAATGATATCCACCAACTACGCAAATGTTAGCCGTGAAAAATAAGGTGTATATATTCTGAATCCTATTCGGATGTTCTAGAGCAAGTTAGCGTCAAACTGTAGCAGCATTACACAAGCAAACCAAAAAACAGAGCCACACTAGATTTATCTTTCAAAATAGTTCGCGAATCAAACTTGACCTCCAAAATTAGAGGAAATGCATGTTCGTCATCACAAGATTAGAAAATATTGATCAATTTTGTCAGTCAATTTTCAGAATAAAATTAGTGATGAACAATGTATCGAAAGATTAGTGCCCAGTTATGGGTCCTCCGTTAGCACGGGAACCCTCATGGCAATTGAATCATGAATGCTAAAACCATAATCTGAGTATCTTGGTTAGAGATTAAAAATCACATTGACTACTGAAAACGCTGTCATGGTTATCAAATTCCATACGTACACAAGGTGAGAGAGTCAGCAAAATATCAGCAATCACATAAAAAGATCTTAGATTGGCTGTCATTTCAAGATTTTGGATTCTATATCTTCTAAACTCAAGCCTTTTGTCTCCGGGACAGAAAAGATAACGAACAGAAGTGATAGAATAGCAATAGCCCCAAAAAGGAGAAAAAGGTTTTCTGCTCCTAGAAACTCCTGCAGCAGAAATCAGTGCGGATTATAAACAAAAAGAGCAGTCATACTAAAATGATAAGTTTATCCTGAATAGAAAAACAAAACAAAAGTAAAGAATCTAAAACCTTTAATGGAGAGAATGCAAAAGTGACTACAGCATTTGAAGCAAAGTTGGTAAGAACAGCCAGACTAATCCCCTTTCCTCTTGTGCGAAGTGGGAAGATCTCTGATACCATTAACCAACTTATGGGCCCAAATGATATCTGCAATGCAAATGCAATATGGCATAATTAACCGCAGTATTAGGATCAATTGAGTTGATCTCATAAACAATGGCATTAAGCCAGAAATTTTATTTGTGGCTAGGAGCTTTTCTGAAAGCAGTGGTCTCGGAATGCATGTCAACCTATGGTCGTTTTGTATCCAAAATGTATAGCTAAAATTAATGAATACTGTAGAAGAAGTTCATCTCCAGGTTGAATATGATAATGAAAGAAGCAGGACCAATGACCAAAGTTGGCCAGGAGACATTTACCTGGTAGCAACCAACATAAAGAAGTAAAGCTCCAACAGCAACAAGTGGGAACCCTCCAAGAAATTTATAATAAGCAGAAAGGAGAACTAAAGAGAGGGCCTGCAGAAATTAAAGAAAACCAAATAACCATTTACATATGACAAGTTGCAGAGTATTAAGAATCTTTTAGTTTAATACGAGGTGGAATTCCTACAATGCCACTGACACCTCCAATCAGCAGAGGCCTTCTCCCCAAATCATCAACTTTTAGGACAGCAATCCAAGTCATTAGTAACTACATGCACATCAGTCACAGAAATTATCATCAGCGTCACAAAATGATCCCCATTCCTCGGTAGGACAAACCTAAATAGGTATACCTTGAATAAGCCAATAACAACTGAAACTTTTGTAGCATCAGATGCAGCAGAAAATCCAGCGCTCTGGATATTTATGACAGAATATAATATGAAGTGAGCTAGATGGAAAGAACAGATTTCAGTCACAACAAAGTAGAAATGAAATGAGTATAAGGATTGTGTACCTGAAGAATTGGGCCTGCATAATATAGAACACTTGGTTGACCTGTTATCTATTGTAATAAGGTGACTGATCAGACAAAAAACATAAAAGTTTCACCACATTTCATTCAGTACGAAGAGACTCATTGCACCAAAATTGACCTACCTGTTGAAATAATACTAGTCCTCCACCAATTATGAAAGCTTTCAGATTGGGACCCTGAAACACCTCTAAGAAATTCCCCTCTGATTCCTGTTGTCCATAGGCAGACTTCAATGAGAGAAGGGTATCTTCTATTTGTCTCTCAGATTCTCTGTCACCAGGCGGTCGACCCCTTAGTTTGCTCAGGGAAACAATGGCCTTTTCCTTCAAATCTTGAAAAGAACCTTTTCCTTGCACTGCTCTGAGAAGCAGCCAACGAGGAGAAGCGGGGAGAGTCCACATTCCCAGCCCCATTAATACAGCAACTGGAGCACTAAATCCATACATGAACCGCCATCCCCCAACTGTATCAATCAGAAAGCTTCCCACAAAATAACCCAACTGCATAGCAAAAAAGATGAGTTCCGTCTCACCACAGTAAATTCTTTAATGATAAGAGACATAAAAAACAATGCATTACCAGAATCCCCAGGACAATGAAGAGTTCTTTTAATGATACTAGGGTACCACGGATTTGTGATGGACATGTCTCTGCAATATACAAAGGAGCCCCATGCATGGCCTGTAGTACAATGCACTTATAAGATTGTGCAAGAATTATCCACATCGCAAAAACTATTACTGGTCAGAGTAGCCTACCAAGCCTATACCAAGTCCATAAAGCAGCCTTCCTGCTAAGAGAACACCAAGTTCTGGTGAATATGCAGTAACCACACCACCAACTATATACAACAGTGCTGCAGCAATGAGTTGTCGCTTCCTCCCTAGGGTTTTAGCAGACATAATAGATTCAATAAGAAACAATCAAAAGAAGATTCAGTTGCCGGATATATAATTAATAAAAGCTCTTACCAAGGAAATCAGCTATAGCATATGCGAGAAGTGAGCCCAGAAGAGCCCCATATAGGGAACCACTAACCTATGTTTCATGGTAGCAATTAGTTTCTAATGTACTGATGAAAAAAATCCTTTCCATGAAATTGCAAAAGGTTTTCCAATTATGATGCTGAAAACATACCACCAGTCCAAGCTGAATGGCAGAAAGATTGAACCATGTTATTCCGCTAAGGTCAGGTGACTGTGGATCCAAATCAACAAAATGAAAAATCATTGATTACATTTCTGCACTAAGAGTAGAAGGAGATAAATTTGATCCTGTTTGAATAAAAATTTGTATAAACACTAGAGAACTGAAAAAGTAAAGCGAATTGTGATTTTCGCAAAAAAGCTTAAAATTTTTTAATTAACTTCTACGAAAGCTAAGATACAAAGGTTGATTAACAGATGTGAAAAACTTCAATGTATTTTACTTTCTTATCTTTTTCTTCTACAAATGTTTATAGAGAAGTTTACTCAAAAAGTATTAAGTTGTAATTTAAGGACACTGAATAAAAAAATTACCTGCAATGAGATTGTAGCACCGGAGGTGGCACCAATATCATAACCAAATAATAAGCCACCCAATGCAGGGAACAGAAACCTAAATTTTGAAATAAAATACTGATTAAGTGGAGCATGAAATCAGATTATTATACATTTTTAAATTAGAAACTTTTGAGTATTAAAGTAGGATTGATATATAGTTTGCTTTTCTCTTCTGCACATTCATGGAGCGACAAATTTTTACTTTTCCCTCAAAAACTCTCGTTTCCTTTGTAGAAACAGTGACAGAAAACATACGGAAGAATTACAGAAGACCACGAAAATTCCTCTTGGTATGTTGCGTCAGAAACAAGCGACTCAGAGCTTTCCCCATCAGAATAATCTTTCTGCACTCCAACCTGCCCATATGAATATTTAGGCAAATTAGACTAAAAGCATCAAACTTCGATGAAAATTTGGGGTAGTCCTCACGTGGACTCTGCGCTTGGGAGTAGAATGAGACTGGAGAAGCGGATATGTGACACGTGTGAGCGTCAAATGATCGTTAATGGAAGAAAGAAGGCGTAGATTGGTTCGAGAAGAAGAGAGTAGAGATTTTGGCCTCTTCTTCCGTTGATTGTGCAGTGGGTTGAACTGAGAGAGCCAGAAGTTGGAGAGAGTAGTTGACGCCATGCGAGGTAGCTGGAACAAGAAAGAGTATAAGGCTATGGTTATGAATATGCAGTACGAACCTTGAAGTGATGATGTATGGAGCACGATCAGAGTAGCCAAGATATTTTTCGAATAATCAATGACTTTGGAAGCTTGCGTTCTAATTCACCACAGTCAAGAAACCAAAAATCAATTGCATAGTGCTTGCAGCCTTTTTCATCTTTAAGAACAATTACGAGTTAAACTCGAATGTTATTTTTCATATGTTTTTACCAGCACCAAACATGTTTAAGTAATTTTTTTTAAATAAAATATAATAAAAATTTAATTTTAATTAAATTTTATTTAATAAAATATAAATTACATATTTAATTTAAATATCTTTTACAAATTACACAAATAATATAATATCATATCTAATCCATTTTTCAATTAATATTAAAATATCTACTACTTATTACTTATAAATAATAAATATTCATAAATACAACTATAAACACCGAATTTTATACACAAATATTTTTACATCTAGTTTAGAATGCCTCTTTTTTAATTCCCTCACTCCCGCGGGTCACACAATTAACTAAAAATATCACTAATTATTTACTGTCATCAGTAAATAAATTTTAATAATTTCATTTAAGTCACTAAATTTCTGAAAATATATTTCGAAGTTTTTTTTTTCAAATTTACATTTGGTCATTGTATTTTCAAATCGATTAATTCAATACTTAAATGTTTTTAAAATATTTTACTTTAGTTTTTTTATATCCAAATTTACTATTCACTATTAAGTTGATATAAGGATTAATTTTATTTTATACATTTGAAAACTAATTAATTACTTTTTGTAGTATAGAATCGAAATCAAGTTAACAAAATTACAGAAACTGAAAATATACTTTTCCTTATATTTTCTCAGTCAAATAATATTTTTATCATCATTCACATTTGTTTTCATGAACAATAATAAGAAAAATAATTTCTTCCTCTGTAATTAATTAATTAATTATCTATCCGCACCTGTAGATCTAAAAGGGTGGAATTGTAATTGCACACTGGAGGGATGATTTTGTAATTGGGTCAGTGCAATTAGGGCACGCTTCGAGTAGGTTCTGAAACGCAACACAGTTCTAAGGGGAAGCATAGCGAGTCTGCGCTCCAACTCTGGAACTCGGTTCTCTTCTTCTCTTCTCAACCACAGTGTTGAGAATCGGAACCTATCCATCTTCTATCCCCCTATTTATATCGGTGTATCGGCGCGTACCGTAGTTTAAACCTAAGTTCTGCTCCGAATCCACCTTTCTCCGCTTGTGGGTTCTCGTTCGCAATCTCCGTCACACACTCTTCTCTCCGTACGGAAACGATTGCCATCAGAAGATGTCGGGAGGTTTCTTTCGAGTTAGTATAGCGGCACCTTTGAGCTTGCAATCAACTATTTCCCCTGTTTAATCCTATCTAAAATATCTCAACATTTCTCAGATCTTCTCTGTTTTCCCATTAATTGTTATCTTAATTGCAGCGTGATACTTAGCTTTGTTGAGTTTTGTATTCAGGGCACATCTGCGGACCAGGACACTAGGTTTTCGAACAAGCAAGCGAAGCTAATGAAATCACAGAAGTTTGCACCGGAATTGGAGCATCTGGTCTGTTTCCTTGTTTAAATCTGTAGTTTTTAGGGTTTGTTGAAACGCTTTTTGCTGTTTGGGGCCGACGAGGGTTATCGTTTTTGTGAACTTGATAAATAAAGTTTGCACTAGTTTGTAGTCAGTTCCTTTGTGTTTGCCTCTTTTTGTTTCAATTCAGATATGCTTGATGTATGGTTTCTAGGTGGACATGACGAAGGTGAATATGGAAGTAATTAAGCCTTGGGTCACCAGAAGGGTGACCGAGTTTCTTGGTTTCGAGGATGAAGTGCTTATTAACTTCATACACAGTCTTCTGGATGCTAAGGTAGTTTTATGTTATTAATCATGGAGATTAAAAAGCGTTTTCACCTTTGTAATTTGTTTTTCCCCCTCTTAATGCGTGTTGTTGAAAATTATATTTATATTTATTTATCTATTATCTATTTGCTTTTAGGTTGTGATTGAGAAGTCTTATTCCTTAAATTGAACTATCAGTAACATACATGTAGTCATGCATTTTTTGTTGTATTACTTGGTTTTTTGCCAACTTTTTCACATATTTGTGCTTTAATTTTTCACCATTTGGTCACATTCTATTCATTATGACGCAGGAAGTGAACGGGAAGGAAGTTCAAATACAAATTACTGGATTTATGGAAAAGAACACTGGAAAGTTCATGAAAGAACTTTGGACACTTCTTCTCAGTGCACAGAAAAATGCCAGTGGTGTTCCTCAGCAGTTCTTGGATGCTAAGGAAGAAGAACTTTTGAAGAAGAAGGTGCTATTGAAGCTCAATATGCCAGTCAATTTTTGTCTCAAAGTGCCTTTTCTCTTTATTTTTGTGGGTTTCTGAAAAAAAGGGTTTTTCTTGTGGATGTTTTAGGCTGAAAATGATCGGATAACCAGTGAAATTCAGAGGAAAAAGGATAAGGAAGGTAGAGAAATTTTGGAAGAGAGGTTTAAGAAACTGGTAATACTACTCTGTACATGCTGGAGTTACATTTTATAGAGCTGAGATTTTGGTTTTAACTTTCATTTGTGTTTCCATGGCGTTCAGCTAGCTTCTGCAATTATTTGGGTTCATGTCCTTTACCTCAAACTACTGTAGGACGGTGGATTTGATTCCAAGGATAATGATACTGCATCAGCTCCAAATTCAAAGTCGAAGGATTCAGGATATGATCGAGATGGAAAGGAACCTGAAAAGAGGAATGGTGTCAGGTCAAGGAGCAGGTGAAGTGGATTGTTTTTTTTTTTTTTTTAATAATTACATGTTATGTTATTTCTTTTACTTTTTAGTGGTTTATCTATGGGTTAGGCTCCAGAATATAAAATGATTTCTTTTGGTTCTCACAGTCGGTGGATTATTATTTTGTTATATTTGGTGTATGTTGTTATATGACCTAGAACCCTTACATGAGTTCGCCCAATCGGAGATATAAGGTCTGTTTATAGTATAAACCCGTCTAACTGGCCAACAAACTTAAAAAAGGCATTCTTAAATCCTAATCTATATCCTGTTAGAGCTCATATTTTTTCATGACAATTGGCAACCTTAAAATTGCCTATATTAATTAAAATAAATCACAATGTAATCTGCATAAATTTGCTGAAACTTCTGACATTATGAATATTTATTTATGTGCGTAAAATGTGATGTTTGAATATTACGTTTGATGTTGTTGGAATTACATATTTAAAGTTTATCAAGTAATGTCAATCACACCATGCAATATATTTTACTTTTTTTTTCTCAAGCTTTACTTGTTAATTAAGTATTTGGTTGGTGTTTGAGTGTAGAGAATCTACATAAACATTACTGCGCTCCTTCAAACTTTAAAGTTGAATTCTTTTGTACTAATTGACTGTTAATCTATTATAGACTTTCTAGGTCCCCACATTCACCTGCAGTTTCTACTTCTCCTCATCGGTAACTATTAAAAACTAACTTTAAAACATATTTTTCACCTTTCTTTTTTATATTGAATTGGAAGGTTATCAATACGTTGTGTTTGCCATTTCATGCAGAGGCTCACCCTCAAGGTCAATGAGCAAATCATTTTCAAATTCCCGAAGTTATTCAGGGTATGCTTGTATATTCAGGGTATCCAAATTTGATGCGTAATTAAATGCAACTTGGTCAGCTATTGGATCATATTTCATTCCCCACCCCATTAGTCTTCTAATAAGTACTATACTGTGCATTATATTTTAATTTAGATTTGTCATTTTGTATTAATGGGTGTATATTGTTTAGTGGTAGACACAGGTCAAAAAGTATGTCTAGGTCTCCAACAGGTCGAGGACGCTCTCTTTCTTTTGAAAAGATTCACCGTTCTCCACGAAGACGATCTATTTCTCCTCATAGGCATTCACCACGACGTTCTCCTCATAGGAGGTCACTTTATTTGAGGAGAAGATCCGGATCTCGCTCTAGCTATAGATCTCCTTCCCCTATACGACGTAGAGTTCATTCTCCAGTGCATCGAAGTTCACCTTCTTATCGGCGTCGGAGGTCACCTTCACCAACGCGACGAAGAAGGTCACCTTCAGCAACGCGACGACGAAGATCACCTTCTCCTGTGCGACGACGTTGGTCACCTTCTCCAGTGCGACGACGCAGGTCTCCTTCTCCTGGGAGAAGACATAGATCTCCTTTGGTGCGACGACGTAGATCTCCGTCTCCTGATCGTCATCATAGATCACCGTCCCTTGGTCGTCGTCATAGATCACCATCCCCAGGGCATAGACATAGATCCCCATCACCTCTTGGAATGTGGAGATCACCCGGTCACAGACATAGATCACCATCACCTCTTGGACCACGAAGATCACCGTCACCTAGACGACGAAGATCACCTTCACCTAGACGACGAAGATCACTTGTCACTCGACATAGATCACCTTCTCCAGTGCGTCGAATTCCACCAATCAGTGCTCGGAATAGATCAGAATCTCCCATGCAATCCCCCTCCCCCAAACAACGAAGGTATGGTAGTAGAACTCCTCCACACTCACCATCCCCATTGCTACACAGATCACCTATTCCTAGCAAGAATAGATCTCCAAGTATCTCCCCTCAGAGGTCTCCTCGAGATGAATGGAGTTCTCAGTCTCCAATCCGAAATGTTTCAACCTCTCCAAATAGGAAAAGTTCTCAAAGACAACAAAGAAGTCCCATGCAGTCTTCTATAAGGAGAGTCAGGTATAGTAGCTTTAGAATAATATTGCCTTCTATTTTTGTCTCTGGCCCTCTTAAATTTATTAATTCGATAATATTAAAGTGTTTAAGAAAGATATATTTCAAATACATAATTGCTTATTCAATTTTGAAGTAGGTTTGTAGTTTCAACTTTGGAATCTATTAATGACCCCACACCTTGTGAGGGACTGCAAAATTAAGTAGTGATAGTTTGAACGTGATTTGTTGTTCTGCATTTAAATTTAAATTTATAAAATATTCAGGAGTAGCCCTGTGGGGTCTGTACGAAGAGGCAAAGCTTTGAAATCGCAAGAGTCAATGTCCACTCCGGAGAAATCTCCAAATCGATCTGTATCTGCAGAAGCAAGGAGTGAGACCAGCAGTGAAGGTAGAAGGTAATTTTTCTTGACTTTGATCTATATTCTTACCTCTCCACCATTTTGAATGTTCACGCACACTTACTTTTTTCTCTTTGCAAATGTTTAGTCCTCATGGGAACACTATGAAACAAAGAGAAAAGTTATCCAATAAAAGAAGCTTGAGTCCTTTAAAGAAACAAAGAACCCAGAAATCTAGCCATGAAAGCCCACAGACTAGAGATGAAGCAGAAGAAACATACTATTCCAGGTTTGATATTGAATTATATAACTGTTTAGCTAGTTGGTTTAATTTTAGGAATACAAGCAGTGTTATTGAACAGCAACCATGGCTTTGCCATGGTGAATTTCAGTGGTGGACTCTGTGCTGTTGGCAGACTTTTTGCCGGTTGTCACAGCATGGTGGTGGTGAATTGGGTCTTTCATGTGGCTCACAGAGGCTGTGTTGGCTGTCAAAGTAGTGGTTTGTAGCAGCCGTGGTGGAAATTGCGAACCATGTGGAAGATGCCTCGGACCAGCATGGGCCAATCTAACCCCGATCGACACACTCAAAAAGCCTAATTTTTTCTGATGTTGAATCAGAGCAGTAGTCTTTCTTTTTAAAACAAAAGATTGGGTCATACAACCCGACCCAAACCCAAATAACTACAAAAAATAAATTAATGCCTCAGCCTCCTCTGGTTCACAGTGTCCTATTACAGCATTGTCACTGGTCCATTGCCGTGTCCTCCTGTCACTGCCCTGCCTCCACAGCCACCTCCAGTTCCTCTGAAAGTCCTCTATTTTTTCTCCTTTTCCTTTTCTATTTCCTCTTTTAGTGCACTCACCCTCTCTAAATTATTTTTTTCTTCTTTTCCTCTCTAATTATTCTCTAGATATGTGAAACATTTAATCACCTATTTTCTAGCAACTCCAATGAACAAGGTGATTTAAGAACATAAAAAATGACTAGAAATTTAGGACCTTAGTATTTTGCTGTTATTTCAAGTTTAGAGTTTGAATTTCGTAATGTTTTTCATTTGATTTTGTTGCTATTTGGATTTCTAGACATGATATTATTACTATTATTATTATTATTATGATCATCATTATTGTTAATTATATGGTTGTCATTCATTTTTTTTAGCATTACAAATATATTTCTGCTTTTATTATTTTTGTCAATATGTATATATTATATTTATTTGACCGCAATGCTTCCACCATAACACTGTTTTTTTTTTATATATATATATATATATATATATATATATATATATTTTTTTTTTTTTTTTTTTTTTTCATAATGGGCTTGTGGGATCCCCTGTATTTTTCATTATCTGATATCAATAACACCTAGAACAATAAATACAAGTTTACTATTATTGATTCATTTATTGTTTCTCTTGTTCTTTTCTCATTTTTTTACCTTTCTTTTCTTAGAGAAAGGAGAGATCCTAAAGTAAACTCATCCCAAAAGATAGTAAGACACTCACCAGCTAGTACGAGAAAAGGTTCACCTGCAAAACATGGTCATGAGGATGAGTTCTCTCCTGAGAGGGATGCAGGTCATCCAGCTTCTGAACATAATGATTGGAGTAAGAAAGACCGGGAAATAAAACGGTAATATGGTTGGCTTACTGCAGCTGTTCTAACTATTGGGATGGTGGGCTTCTACACTACACTGCATACATATCTGACAATGGTAAACTTCTTTGGCAGGGATAAGTCTTCTGGAAAAGGAAATGAATTTCTTTCTCAACAAAAGCCCTCAGTTAACAAGGAAACTTTTTCAAGAGAGAAGCCTCGTGAATCTTATGCTGTAGATATTAAAAAATCAGATGGCAAGGACCAATCCCGTTCAAATTATGCCAAAAGTAGTGATCGGCACCACAAATCAGAAGCCACTCCATATTTAGTTGGAAGAGATGATATTGGCAATCAGAGTGCTTCACATGATTCTGTTTCTGAGGAAAGTGGTAAGCATAGACGAGAGGGCAAGGACAGGAAAAGGCATAAAAGATCTGAGAAAAAATATGCGTCTTCTGATGAGGATTATAGTTATGATTCTGAGATAGAGGACAGGAAAGAGGCTAAGAAGAGGAGAAAGGAGGAGAAAAAGTTGCGGAAGGAGGATAAGCGTCGAAGACGGGAAGAGAGGCGTCGCAGAAAGGAAGAACGGCGTGCAGAGAAGCTGAAGCTGAAAAGTAAAACAGACAAAATTTCAGATGACGAGGAAGCTGAACGAGATTATCATCAAAGTGATGGTGAAGAGACACCATCTGAGCAAAAGAAGCTTGAGATTGAATTGCGGAATAAGGCTCTTGAATCCCTAAAAGCAAAGAGGGGAATGAATAATTAAATGCATCACTTCTGAGTTTTTAAGTTGTTTTATTTAAAAACTTGAGAAATATCTTAGTTTGTTTAGGAACTTCCCATTTACAAATGTTATGTTTGTTTATTTTTTGGTAACTGTTTGATGTTATCTATCTTTAATGCTGGCAGCGGAAATGGATAAATGACGCTTACTGAGCAAATCTGTTGAGTACAACTCTATGCAGACATTGCCCTATATTTACTGGTAATATTTGTCTCCCCTTAGTTGGGAATTTCATGTTTTTTGGGTGGTGCATCTTGGTTCTATTGTTTATTGGTTTGTTTCTCGTTTCTTTTCTCTATTTCCCTATGGCTTTGATGTGCTTAGTAATGTTGACTAGTTTCCTATTTAGACCAGATTAATCCTGAAGGTCTTGGTAATATTATTAATGAGTTTTATACTAAATTAGCTTTCTGGTCAATTGGTAGATGAATTTTATGTCAACTCTAGATGACCTGGTGAGAAGACCATGTGCAGATCTTTATTTTGAACTTCAATTCAGGTGAAGTATTCATTCTTTTAGCCATTTTTCTAGTTCTAGAAGAGCATTATAGGTAAATCTGTTGTATATAACACAGGTGGTTCTTTACCGCTGTATATTTTTCATGATTAATGTTGGCATCTCAGGAGTTGTTTCTGGGCTGTTTCCCGGAATTATTCCTTGAAAGTATTTATTGGGTCCATTGAGTTTGATGTAGCTGTATGCTTTGTTGTACAAATATGTGGTCGTTTACCTACTTTGATTGTGTGCAAGTTGGCGATATCTTTTAACGTATTACTGCCTAGTGGGTCGTATGGTTGCTTCATTGCGATGTTAACGCCTTGTTTATTTTTACTTTATGTGATACGAGTGCTTGTTTCCAGGTTTTACTTGGTTGCAATTCAAAACCTATATTTTCGCCCTTTGCTTGAGAACTTTCAACGCCGTGTCCCCGTGTGGCGTGAATGCTACGAGCACACTACGAGAATCAAATGTTAGTTTTGAAAAAATGGGTGTGGGTATGTTAATGCAATTTTTGTTTTTTAAAATATAAATAAAAAATGTTTGTATATTGTCGTGAAAGCATTTTCCGGCCTTCTTTTTGAAGGACTTGTTTTAAAAATACTTGTAATATAAATAACGTTTTAAAAATATTTGTATTTTTGGGTTCATTATGGAGTTATATCCAACAGTGGCCAATGTTTTTGATTAACCGTGGCTTGTGATAGAGGATATTTCTAGTATTAACACGACCATTTTGGACATAAAATTAAATTTTATTTAGTACATATGTTTTTGAAGTTAGAAATCTATATTTTATAGTTTTACGGAAAAATATTATTTTATACCTAATTTATCATTTTGAAAATATTATTCCGGAAAGTGAGTGAGTACTGATTTTGGGTTAAGGTTTTGAATGGGGTCATGAGTTTGGAGTTTATATAATTTAGTTGGCGTAGACTAAATCAGAACCGTAGAAGCACGCTGCTGTCACTCGTTTTGAACGATATTCGATATTAAGCTATTTATTCAAGTGTGGTCACAGCAGCTCAACACTCGTTCCATGCAGGGATGCTTCCAAGAGTTGAGCAAATCAAAGTACAACTAATTAATGTTGCTTATCGTGGCCTTCAAATAAAATTTGTTATGCTATTCACTTTATGCATAATAGTATTGGTATTTATAGTAAAGGGATGGAGTCTCATACAATATTTTGTTCAAAACTTACTATATACGTATATACTTCTGTTATTGTATGTAGGGCTAAAGATACACAAACTGTATTCTCTTTCTTCAACAGGTTATATCTTTCCTTTGTTTTGGCATCTTCTCTCCTACTGTCTGTGTTATTTTGGCCTTTCAAGTAAGTTTCAGTTAACACAGTTCATTAAATACAACAGATATCAAAATAATAATTTCCTTATCTACATACTATATTTGTAAGTTTCGAAATAAGTGTTTTTACCTAAATATTAATTATGGTTCAATTACTTTTTAATCTTGTTAAACTCGTTTACTACCACGATATTTCATAATTAATTACTAGATTTGTTTTTTTCATAACCGATCGACCATGGATCTTAACATCGGACGACACAAGGCTAACAAAATTCATCCGTGTAGTTCTTTTGTCTCATTTTCACATTATATGTATAACTTCTTTTTTGTCTTCATCTATGTCTATAATAAGTAAATGGTTCACAAAGGAAGAACAAGTTTCGAAATATTTGTTTTAGCCCACAGTTGTTTGCATATGAAAGCTTTTGCTACCATATATTGGGCTGGGACACTGTACCCTTATCCAAAGTTCTGTGTAAAAAAATTCCATAACTAGCACAGTGTTGCATTAATGGACGAAAACAGTGCTAGAGAGGATACGATTTTCGATTCACGATCATGTTTTAAAAAGGGAACGTCATTTTCTGTGCTGTTGGAACGCTTGGTGTTGGATATTTCCGCAAAGGATAAAGTATGAGTACGTGGCTGGAGACAATTGGCCAGAGTCCGGTTGCCTCTCCCATTGGGATAATTGTGAGAAGACGAAAGAAAATCAGTGATTGAAAGGGGCGAGGAGGTAGAGGTAGAGAATCCAAAAGACGTATACTCGGTGAGCTTGGAAATCCATCCATGACTCCCACTCTTACGTCCAATTCATCCCTCCTAACCACAACCCCCCATTCAAGGTTCAGCCTTCGGAACCCAAGGCTCAGAGTCTTCGCCAAGAAGTCTGGATCATTCCCATCATTTGGGCTTGGCAAACCCAAAGATGATTCATCTTCTCCTGATGACAAAGATACCTCTTCCAATTCCAACCCCTTTCGTTTAGACTTTGGAAAGATACCCGATGTCACTTCCTTGATCCCAGTTCCAACCAACAATTCTTCGCCAGGCTTTTCATTCGGAAATCCAAGGCGCAAGGATCCTTCAACCGTCTTCGTTGCTGGCGCCACAGGGCAGGCTGGTATTCGCATTGCACAGACGCTTCTTAGGGAAGGTTTCAGTGTTCGGGCTGGAGTCTCCGAACTTGGCTCTGCACAGGAATTGGCTCGTCTTGCTGCTCAATACAAGGTCAATCTCTCTCTTTATCACCTTCCACTTCAAACATTAACCTTTTTAATTCTTCAAATTACATGTTTATTTCTCATACGTTGTTGTACTTTTGAAAAGAAGAATATGAGCAACTTCGCCATTACACGAACCACCATGAAAAGCGAGATCTGTAACATGTTTACTGTGATGCGGGTTTAATTTACATCATCTTAAAATATGGTGATCACTCAAATATTATAATAATAGTGTAACCACATATTCATCTCAAGTATTTCAACTAGAGTGTAACTGTTGACGACTTTTTTTAAGAACATCACGTCACAAATTCTGTTGCTAGTCAAACACAAAAAATAATCAGTACCGTGTAAAGTTATACTAATAAAAAATGCAATTTGCAAATAAGATATTTAGATTGAAACACACTTTTTATAAATATTAAGACTACTTAGTGAACTGGATCTTATGTGGCAAGAAAGATTACTAATTCTAATTTCACTGTCTAAGTAAGGAAAGTGCTAAAACTCCGGAGAAATCACTAGTATTACACAAGAATCAATGGGACATGTGTTTGAACATTTCTGATAGGAAAAATATTTGTTGGCAATAATCTGTCGTGAATAGATAGGTAGTACATGAGCGACGAGGAGAATAAAAATATAAATATGATAAGAAGAGAGATACTGCATATCATTACTTTTTATGAAATTTCTATTTGGAGTGCATTTCGGAAACTAATGCATGCATGGTGAATACACAGATTATATCAAATGAGCAAGCAAAGCGTCTGAATGCTGTGCAATCAAGCTTTGACAACGCTGACTCAATAGCCAAAGCTATAGGCAACGCCAGCAAAGTGGTTGTCACCATTAGTTCCGCAGAGAACGGTCCAACAGCAGAGGTGTCAGCATCAGACGCATTGCAAGTGGTTCAGGCAGCTCAGTTGGCCGGAGTTGGCCACGTGGCTGTCATCTACGACGAGAACGGCGTTGGGGCCTCAACCTACAATGTACTGGATGGTCTCTCCTCCTTCTTCAACAATATCTTCTCCCGGTCTCAACCCTTGACCATACAAGAGTTCCTACAGAAAGTTATTGAAACTGACGTCAAATACACCTTCATCAAGACAAGTTTGACCGATGATTTCGCACCCGAAAGTTCCTACAATGTGGTCGTCTTGGGCGAGGGAAACACTAGTGCGAACGACTATAAAGTAATGTAATGTATGCGATGAATGATATTGTTTCCTTTTCTCCCCACCCTTTTTCTCCCCATACCGGTGGGTAATAATAGACTTTTAGAAAATGATGTAGGTAGCGAAGTCCAAGATTGCATCCTTGGTGGCTGATGTCTTCGCCAATACTGAGGTAGCAGAAAACAAGGTATTCTTTTACGGATTATGCATCCAGTGTTTGCTGAAATTTCTTATAAAATCTTTATACTAGTCCTTCTGACATCAAATGAAGAAGGCATTGGATGATTCTAAATTTTTCTAGACATTGAATATATTTAACAATTTTTAAAGTACAATTAAGTTGTGATCGTAATTTCATACAATCTTTGATATTGTTCGAATTATGATTACGACAACAAAAGTTCTTTGATTTTGTTGTTAAATTGCAGTGGCGGTCATTTTTTTTTTAATTTTAGCATTTACCTTTTCACTTAACTTTTTTGTTTCTGACGTACTTATGAGAAGATATAATATGCATTTCCGGTATCTCAGAACCACGACATTTGAAAAAGTAAGGCCTAATATCCTCCCATTAATCATCTTAATATTTAAGTATTGAATGAAAAACAGCAAAACTAAACTTGAAACCATGCATATAATTCTTTTTTCATCTAATGAAAAGTTATGGAGGGGGGGTTTAAGTTATTCTATGTGAAAAGCTACAGAGATCGAAGCTTTCGGTTTGACCAATACACCTCTCTCTCAATCTAATAGGTCGTGAAAGTGTACTCGGATCCGAATGCCCCTTTGAAGCGTGTGGATGAACTTTTTAGGTAAAACAGTTGATGTATAGCTAGTTGTGTCGCTTTTTCATCTATAGCTGAACAATGATATTTTAGTTGCTTCCTTCTGAGGAGGATCAGTATCTATTTCTATCTGATTTATGAGTTCTTTTGCAGTCCTATTCCAGAGGATGGAAGAAGGAAAGCCTATGCTGAAACGCAGGAGAAAGCAAAGGCAGAGGAGGCGGCAAGAGTGGCTGCAGAAAAAGCAAGTGAAGCAGCTGAATCAGCAAAGAAGTTGGAACAAGAGGTGAAAAAGCTTTCGCAGCAAGAAGCACTGGCTGCTAATCTGGCCCAAGAAGCACAAGAGAAGGCAGAGGCAGCTGGAGCCTCTGTGGAAAACCTCTTGAACAAGGCAAAAGACTTTGGTGCAGGGTTTTCCTGGGAAAAGTTGAGCACACAGATTACTACTTCAATCCAAAAACCTGATGAGGATGAGAAACCAAAGGTTCAGCTAGCCACAGTAAGGGGACAGGCCAAGGCTCGGAACCTGGCGCCAAACAAAGCCGTGGTTAAACAAACTCCTCCGAGAAGAGCAGCTAGTAAACCAAAGGAGGAAAAACCGAAGAAGGCAGAGACAGCAAAAGAGGTGAGAAATGTATTTGGTGGCCTGTTCAAACAAGAGACTATCTATGTTGATGATGACTAGAGGAAGTGGAACATCTTGCACGGCATAAACCTACGTTGTTTGAGTATTTGTTAACGTAGATAATTTGGTTGCATGTGTATTGTCTTGTAAAGTTGTATGTTTTGAAGCAGGATATTTATGTAGTTGTACTGGTTCAGAACCCTGTTTTCGGGGAAAACAATAAATGGGTTTTCCCTTATCTTCTGTTTTCTCTTGATTCATTAACAACTTATGCGTGTTTAGATTATACTTTTTCTTTTTATACTTTTCTCAAATCATAATTCAAAGGGGGAAAATTGATTTTATCTTCAAGTTAACATCTTTGGCAAAATTTTGAGAAGATCAACAAGATTTTGGTCTCGATTTATATTTAAACAGAGATAAGAAAGGAAAACTTTCTTTTTAACAACACTTTTTTTACAACTTTTTAATAACACGTGATAGTTTACGATTAATCTGTTTCAAATATTTTTTTAAAATTAAATTCAAATAAACTAATAAAATAGTAACATGTTGAAAAAAAAGTTGTTAAAAATTGTTGTTAGACTACGTAACTTTCATAGTAGAATCTCTCTTCTAGTGTTTTGTTTTTTCCATTTTTATATAAGCAAAATTGAGAAACCAAAATGATTATTTCAAGCTCATTTTTCTCTCCTAACCAAAGGCTTAAGACATCCTAAACATTTAGTGTTTGTCATTTCCGAGGTTTAATGTCCTTTATTTATAATTATTTCTTTTTTTTCTTTTTAAAAATTGCGATCATGATAAAACACTGATTCATTATTAATTAATTTTTATTGATGAATCATAAATCTATTTTAGAAATAATGGTAGATATACTATGTTCTAAACTTCTCTTGCTATCGTATACTTATTTTTAAAGAAAAAATTATTTTTATCTTTATACTCAAAGACAATGGAAATGAAATCTTTGTCTCATTTCTATCTTCGTTGGATAACGGTATATACTCGTACCTGTATCTATACATTTTTCTTTATGTTTTAATTAATTAATATTTTTTTATAAAATAATAATAAATATTTGTAAAGAAAATATAGTATTATTAAATATTCAATAATATCAAATATTTAGAAAAAATATATAATCATATATATTTCAACTTAAAATATCAAATAAAACTTTAAGAGATCAAAACATTTATTAAGTTTACAAACTTAATGAAATAAAATTGATAAAATTTAAAAATACTTTAAAAAAATAATGAAAAGAAAACATATAATCAAAATTTAAATGTTTCTTTACATTCAATTTTTAAATTATAATGAATTTTTTTATATACTAATCACACAAAAAAACAAAAATTAAATTAATAATAATTAAAATTTAGAATAAATTTTTCCTTTTTGAAATTTTGCTGAATAGTAATAAATAAGATTCATAACAAAGAATTTTTTTATAGAATTGTAGTAGTAGAATTATATTTATAATAAGAAGTTAAAAAATAAAAATGATTATACATTAAATGTATTGAGACATTTTTTATCGTAACATTATTATTTAACGACAATTCTATATATCTTTCTTGTCCTAATGTGTCAAAAGTTACTTTATATTATTTTTAATTTTTTGACTTACGTTCTCGACTACTTAATTGTTTTGAACAATTCATGTGTAGCCATATTCGCAAATTCTTACTATTAATTAACAATCATAGATCGTTTAATTACTTTGACAAATATATAACAACTAATTGATGTGTTGTCTAATTATAATTTATTTGTGTATTCTTAAATTATTACTTGTCACATAGTGTAAACTAATCCAATGTTAAATGTTCATTTTAATTTTTTGTCACTTAGAAGAGTGCTAATATACTCACAATTTTAATGACAATTAAAGAAAGTGACATTTATAAGTTATACATTTTATCTAGCTACAATGACTCAATAGAGGGGTGTTTGAACATGACATACTCTCCTGGCTTCATTTGACATTTAAAAAAGAAGATATGTTTTACACTTTCTTTAGGTATATTGACTTGATAGAGGAACACTCTAGTGTCTCAATTTATTGAGGTTTCCACTCTCTAGATTGAGAGAGTTCAAATGTCACGTAATCAAAACATATTGATTCAATAAATGAGTGCTTCAACGTCTCACTTTCTATCTATAACATCCCATAATTTTACACTTAATTTATTTTATATATATAAATAATATGAGAACTGTAACATTTATACACTCTTTGAAGTATAAAGAATTTCATGCTAATTACACATTTTAAACTCAGATTTCAACTTCCCCTCCATAAAGATAAATCGAACTCTTCTCTACTATTCTTTTGCCTCCATCTTCACTTGCACTGAATTAGACGACATTCTCTCACCTGCTCCCTATAACATGTACTTTATACGATTATGACAATATAATTTTTCCGGTACAACCACAAAAAGTAAGGGTAAGCTACAAAAAAAAAAATTAATGTAAACGTTATGGGAAACCAAGAAGTTGAATATGACAAAGCCAGTTAGACATATTCTTATCCTTCCACATAGGTTCAAGAGAATAAGCATATACACACAATAATTCATCATAAAATCCATCCATCACAAATATCATACAAATTTATTATATTACAAAATAATTTAATTGTACATAATCTGTCTGATAAGAATTTGGTTAAAAATTCATTGAGTAGACTTCCAGGAAAGAGAGGTGCGTCACAATGGACAACTTAAGTACCAAGTCTTTCCTTAGCCAAAGTGTTCCTCAACTTGTTCTTAACAAATTTCTCATTCACATATTTAAAACAACATCATATAATATTAACACAAGAAATCAATATGAATAGATATACAAAAGCACATATGTTTTCCATTAATAGTATTCACACAAAATTTCAAGACATGAATAATGATTTAACAATAGTAAATCATAATATAAAAGCTTAGAAAGGTTAACTTCCCTAACTTGATTCTCTTCTTACATATGAAGAGCACCTCTTTAGAAACTCTTGTTACCTTCTCTACAACTCAAATTCTAGCCCTAAAATCTCCTTATTTTCTATGAAACTCTTGCTTAGTTTCACTCTCCTTGTGAAAAACTTCATTTTCTCACCCCTATTTATAGTTGAAGTTAGGGTTACTGTAGCAGTACTGTAGCTGTATTACATTTTACTATAGCAGTACTGTAGCAGTACTACATTTTACTGTAGCAGTAATGTAGCTATACTACATTTCACTGTAGCAGTACTGTAGCTCGTACTACATTTTTCCTGTTGCTGTACTGTAGCAACACATGATTCACATGGTACTGTAGCAATGTACATATTTCACTGTAGCATTATACGTATTTTACTGTAGCATTATATGTATTTTACTGTAGCATTTATAAAAAATTTCTATTATTTCTAAAAATCTAGCATCTTAATTACAACAATTTTCAAGGGTCTTACACTATCTATCTCTTCGACACATACTGACTCAATATTATGACAAAGTTTGAGAGTGGAGGATGTTGTTGGATAAGGTGACAACAAAGGACAAGTTAATAGTTAAGGATGTACAATTAGAAAATAATCTTTGTGAGTTGTGCGAGGAGAATGTCATGTAGAAAGGATTAGGTCTCTACAATGGTAAAATATTGTCTGCACTGGGTCTAAACCCTCACGGACTACTCCAAAAAGCCTTTTACCAATAAAGGTATCTTATGTGTATATAAACTCATGTACATTTCTTGTTTTTATCCAATGCGAGACTTTTGCTTGTATCCTAACACGTCAAACATCTTTCTTTTAGCCCAAATTGTATGAGAAATGTGTGATAGGTGGGTGGGAGTGAATGCAGTGCATCATAACCACTATATAGTTTTCACTTCATGTAACTAAACGATAAACAAAATCAAATATGGAAAGGAATGTAAGTAGCTATTGTATGAGAATTTTGGAAACATAGAAATGGGATAATATTTAAGTAAGAAAACGTAGATCTAGAAGACTTTTTTTTTGCATCGTACAAATGTATGCATGAAAATGGATGAAACATAAACTACCCAACATAATATTCTCCTATATTGATTGGTACCAATGCACAATTCAATGCTTAAAGTCATCGTGAGTTAAATATGTTGTTTTTCTTGAAGTTAACCAAGGTATCTATATACTCTATAGATAGCAGAAAAATGTTGTTCTACCTTCCACAAACCATGTCTGCGACAAATTCAACCTTACTCAACTTTAATTCTTAATATGAGTATCACAACAAACACTATAAGAAAATTCTTGAATAATGACCAATTTTAGTGACAAAAATAATTAGTCACTATAGTGACTAGTTTAGATACCAATTTATAAACTAAAAATTATTGGTAATTAATATAGTTTTATAAAATTATAATTGGTCTCTAAATTGGTAACTAAAATAATTTTTATTATGAATTGATTTCTAAATTGGTCACTAACATTAGTTACCAAGGATTTTGACTATCAAAGGAATTGATCTCTGAATTAATCTCTAAGTACGTAGGAAATTGGTTTCTAAACATATTTTTAGTCACTAAAATTGGTTATTATTTAAGAGTTTTCTTGTAGTGAGAGAAATAGATTAATGTTGATTAAGATATGAAGATATCAATAACATGTTCCACTGGAGCAATTAATATGAAGTTGCACCAATAAAACACCAAATAATATAAGGAAAGGAAGGATGCATATGATATTTGCATTTAGAGGGACCACAAGTGGAAAAATTTAGAAGCTTAATTAGAAGAACATTTTAAGTGCTTTGATTTGTTTTTTTGTCCTTATTGATTTTTTTTAAATAGTCATGTAAAAAGGTTAAAGTATCTCAAGTACTCTAATATTAATATAATTTTTGTCGATAAAAAAAATCTATACAAATGAGTGTTTACTAGACCCTTCATGTTTAAATAAATGAGCTTTTTATAAGAAAAACATTAAACTTATTTCATATGATGATGACAAGTAGATTTGATTCTATTAAACAAGTGATAAATAAATGTCATAAAAAGATGTATTTATCAGTTTGAAAGAGTATGATTTAACTTTCTTCTATATTGTATGATATTTTGATATAAAACCCCCTTTCATGATAATTTGACTTGTTGTTAGAATAACATGTGACTAATAAGATATTTATGAGATTCAATAGTTGTGTATGACAATTGTGTTATAATACTTAAAAAATTTTAATGTTAAAGTTAACATATGAGAGATATTTAAAAAAATGAGTGACTATGTATATTCTAGAATGTGAGTCTTCTTCTTGACAATATGAGAAAAAAAATGAAATTATCAACAAATAAAATTTATTGATAATAACACAAATTTGTCAGTAAAAGAAAATTACAGCAATAAAAAATTTATCAGACAGCAAAAGTTTGTCAATAAAACAAAATAGAAAGGAATTGAGGATTGGTAGATATTGTTGTGAGGCAAGACATATGAATAATGAATATGAGATCTTCAAAGAGTTGTAAAAATTCTAATATTAAAGTCAACATATGAGGAAACATTGGATAACGAATGATTATCTCTGACATTATTCTTGTAGGCTGTCGTCACGGAAAAGATATTTCTAACAAAATGATTGGATTATATTACAAAGACAAATTAAAAAAATAGGGAAAAAAATTAAATGAGTTTAATTGTTCTCTTTTTAGAATAAAAAATGTCAAAGGGTTTAATCGTTGTCTGACACTCCACCTAGTTGAATTGACTTAGGTGATAATTGTTGTCTCGTGTTGATTTTATTCAAGTTATGGTGATGTGAAGAAATAGAGATATTTGACTTGTATTTCAGCTGCATATAAACAAAAAATGGTTCATGAATGTGAAAGTGTACTCTTAGGAAAATAAAAAATTATGAGAAGTGGAGATGACAATTAATAAATATAAATAGCAGTTCCGGAATAATATGAAGATTTTGAGAGAAAAAAAAAGTTTAAACATCTGTTTGGTCCCTAAGTTATAAGCGGATGTTCAGTTTAGTCCTCATTTTTAAAAATGTAAATCTTTGGTCCTTAAGTTATAAAAAATGTATTAAATGAGTCCTTTTTTGATTTGAAATACTGTTTTTGACTGTTTTTTAACAACTGCTACATCTTTAGATTGCTCTGATTTGTTTCTTAATAATAACAACACTTTAGATTGCTCTTTGTACTTTGACCATAAACATCAAAAAATGACTCATTTGATACATTTTTTATAACTTAGGAACCAAAGGTTTACATTTTTAAAAGCAGAGACTAAACTGAACATCCGTTCATAACTTAGAGACCAAAAAGAGGTTTAAACAAAAAAAAAAAAACTTGTAAGTTGAGTGTTACAAAAGATAACAATAGTAAGATTGAAACTCACTCCATTACTTTTTATAGATATTAAAAAAAACATTTAAATAAAAAAATTCAAAACAAGTAAAGGTTAAATATTTTTATTTAATTACAAAAATATAACTTATTTCTTAATATCAGTATATATTGTATATTATGACATATAAAAATATTGAAATTGTAGTAGTCAAAGGGAGACTAATGCTCCCAACTCTCAATGTAGTTGTGTCTCTATTCTTGTTGACTATCACGTTAAATGACACATTGACTAAAACTTTAGACCAAAAATATTAAATATTTACAAGAATTTTTGTGATGTGAGATATGTGAGTGATGAATATGAGATCTCTAACAATAATGTACAACAATCATATCTGGACGTATTGTCTAAAAAACCTCTTAAAGTCAATGCTTATATGAAGGAAAAGTTATAATAAAGTGGTAATGTTTCTTCATTTAGACTTGGTAGGGAAAAAAATGGTGAAGGGCTTCATGGGAGATGCCACATAATTGAATAGACTTGGATGATGAATTTTCTTTTTTTAAATTTATCATATTAAGAAAGCTTAATAAATGATATTTTCACAAATGAAAAAAATTATATAGCAAGAACAAAAACACTATAATCTTGTTTCAAAATTAAAAATAATAATTATGTCAATGTTTTATGAGGCATAAACGAAATATAACATTAACTTAAAAAATATAAAATAATTATCTTCACAATAATAACAATAATAAATAGTAATGGTAATATATTTGATCACAAAATAAAGTTTAAATATCTTTTTAATTTTAAAATGCAACTTAAATTAATATCAATATATAATTGTGTATATGAAAAAGTTGAAATTGTAAAATTTGAAAGAGATTAAAAGCCCCAACTCCCACTATAATATTTTGTCTCTGTTCTTGCATTTGCTGTAAGACATGAGACTTTATAACAGATTTCCAACTTAGTAGAAAGGTGTTAAGGATTCAGATGTATTGTTGTGAAGTGAAACATGTGACGGATAATGATCGATCCATCTTCAACAAAACTCAACAAGATAATCTCATGTACAATACCTATAAACTCCAACGTAAATGTTTGCATTTGAAGAAAAATATTAGAAACTAAGTACTTATCTACATACTTGAGAAATGAGTCCATATAAATGCTTTGTTGAAAAATAAATGTTAAAAGGACTTCATTGTGTTGGATGGATGTCATCTAGTTTTCTTTATCAGCAAAAAGAATAATATTATTAAGGGGAATATTTAGGATACTTCAATCCCATATACTTCTAAATATATATGTATATATAATTCGAATCTTTCAAGTCACAGTTCTATATAATGTTCACCATGGACTCCAACTGGTTTCTATGTCATCTATAGTTGAATAGGTTTAGGTGATGATTTTCCTTTTTTTGTATCATATATTGGTTGTAATCATGTTAATAATCATATCTTGATGTGAAGAGACAAGGCAATCGTGTTTAAGGTTCATATCTAGTAACTTACAAAAATGGAATATTCTAAGCTTAAATGTATAGGTTTTATCATATACTATGGGCACCTAGAAACATTGTACAAAAAACTTACAAAAATGGAAGAAGCTGACTTAAAAGCTGTACGTTGTGGTAAAGTTACTTGTTGGTGTCCCTACAACAAGAACAAGGTGTCAAGGTAAACTATTTCTTCATGCAGGTCAAATGTTGCCAAACAAAATGTAGTCACTGAGGCATATCCTACTATTACAAATATCACAAATAAGAAAAGTGGAGATTACAAGATAGTTATATCAGAGAACGAGAAGTTTAGCATTTTCTGGAACCATAAAAGATATAATGAAGAAGCTACTTAGACTGAATGTTGAATGTCACAGAAGATAACAATCTGATTACTTATGTTTTACTGTGTTAACAAGCTTAAAATGAGTAATTGGAAAAATTGAAACCAACAAAGAAACTGTGGATGAAGAAAAAGTAAAATGGTAGATTAATTTAAGTATGATTGAAATGTCAATGAAGAGAATTTAGAATTTGTATATGTATAAATAGTTTGGTCAGCTAGCGTTCTAAACTGTATATTGGATAAGTAGATTAATCCAAAGTATATAAGATACAGTAAAGTACAGCTAATAGATTGCCTTGTTCTTATCGATTCACTAGTGGTTGATGAGAACAAGAACAAGGCTATCACTTCACTTGGTTCTAATCGAGAATAAAATCTTGTATGTAAACAAACATACTCATTTAATTTGTTCTGAGGTTATCGATGATATTCATGTTTTAACTCCTTAATTAGCAACATCATATTAATTAGAAAAGCATAATTTCCATACATCAGGCAAGGGTATCATCAATTGCTGCTTGTGTGTACTTAGTCGAATATGAACAGACTAGATCTATATAGGGTTTGAGGCAATATCTGGAAATGTGGTGCAATGAATTTAGTTCAAGAGTCAAAATTGTACCCAGAACAAAAAGCAGTAAATATCATATACATATTTTGCAGAAAAACAGAAAATGTTGTATAAAAGTAGTAAATTTTACAACCATGTATAAAATACAAGCAATGGTAAAAATTAATTCAAAGGGTAAACTCGCGAGAACAAAATCAAACAGTATATGAGCTCTTTTCAGCAAGAAAAAAAAGGGGTTCGTGGACATCTTCAGGAGGATCGAACTCAAAAAAAATTTCTTGTACCCGTTTCTGGTGACGAATCCTGTGGTTCAAGTCCCAGTCTGAGTTCAAGGTCTAACTTCAACGATGAATCTTGGGTAGATGACAAAGCTCCTTCAGTGGTATTTTGACCTTGTGGCTTCAGTGTTTCACTGCTGGTTGGTGATTCTTCAAAGAGTGGAAGCTGTTGCCTTGTGTGAGATGCTCTAGAGGAGGCATGTTCTTCTTGAGACACATTCCAATTCCATTTTGGCGTGTTCCGTTCTTCACCAGACTTGGTCTGATCCTGTGGAGAGACAACCTTGTCCAAAGATGGTTGATTTGAAGACTGTTGTTGCTTGAGCTTGGCTTTGTCTTTTCTGTGGATGTTCATGTGCCCCCCCAGCGCTTGTGCATTGGAGAAGCCCCTCCTGCAGAAGTTGCACTCGTAGGACCTGGATGCCACGTGAGTTGCACCTTGGTCCTCTCCATCAGAGGGATTTTCAGATATTGCTGCTTGGTGATGATCATGATCAGATTCCATTTGATTAGTTTCAACTTTGAAGAAATATGAAAGAATGAAAAATATGAAGTATAGTGTGTAGATAGGAAAAGAGATGGTCAACAAAAGCAGATAACGGTGGTTTTATATGTTGAAGTTGAATGTATGTGGCTCATAGAAAGGCCTGCTTTCATGTAATTATTATTTTATGAAACTGCCATGTAATGAGAATGTAACTTCCTGAATATGTTTTACAGCTTGAGCTGTTGCAAAGGACAAAATAGCTTAAGGCTTCAAAAACTACTGGGTCAAGTATATATATATTCAAGACAACTTGCATTTTGGCTTCTGGCTTTCGGCCTACGTTAGATTCAAATGTTGTCTCACAAACTCGCAATTCATGTTACTGTCAAACAACTTTATTTAACATTTATAAACCTGTACCGTGTATTTAATTAACTATACGTAGCTTCGTCTAACCGTATATTCCTGTTATGTGACTTCCTTTCTAAGTTGTCTGATTTCTAGCTTCTTATATGGATGTCATAGTTTTTTATATGGATCAGAAAACATATACTTCACTGCTTTTTACTAAACCATAAATGAAATCAATTTTTATAAGTGTCTGATAAAATAAAACTAATTTATAATATATATGTAAAGTGCAAAATTCACGTTAAAAACTAATTTTATGGAATTGAATTAGTCTTAAAAACTATATTTTATATTATGATATTAAAACTATAGTTAAAAGTCTATCATCATAACGATGTTAAACGTCTCGTAATGTTGCTTTTACATGTAGAATGTGGAAGCGTCCTTTGTAGTCTACATAGATTAGTTTCTGACAATGAAACTGACAGAAAATAATATTTTGCAGTATAGTTTCAAAAATTCTGAGACAGTAATTGGAAAGAAAAGTACACAATTAAGGACTCAATTATTATTTTTAGTTTGAGAATCTCTTTAACAATTGTTAAATAGTTTAGAAGCCACTTAATAATTTAAGTTTTTTTTTAAAATAGTAATTATTTAATTAAAAAAGTAATAATTGTTCTAACTTACAAAGATCCAAATGAAGAAAGTTAAGACAAAGAAGACAAATGTTGTGAGAAGAATAGATACGATGAGCTGTGGGAGAAAGAGTAAAATAATATTTGTTTTAAGTCAGATTGGTTTCTCTCCCAAGATGAAAAGGTCACCTTAGAAATCACGCAATTGTCTATGGCATATGACCATTTGATTAAGAAAATAGTCAGAAATTTTTAATATTTTATTCACCCGTCCCATATTAAAACTAGCTACTTTTATTAAAACCAGTAATACTATTTAGTTTGTAGAGATATTTTAAGTAAAATAGAAATCAGTGTGAATGGTGTCGTTGACAAGAAATGGAACCAGAGTCAGATTTTTTTAATTAAGATTTTCAATTCCGATTAAAAAACAATACTATTCTGATTAACAAGATTTTTTTTTCCAAATATTCATATTAACATAATCAATAAATATTTTACATTAACAACGTAGCTAGAAAAAAATAAAGAGAGAATGGGTTGACTTATATATACAAGGGATTAGTTTTTCAATAAGATGTTTCTTTTAACAATATGATATAGATAAAGAAAATAAAATTAGAAGGATATTAAACAAAAATGTTACCACCACTAGTTTTTAACTCATTCCTGTCTGTCTTTAAATTATAGTATAAAGAAATGAAAATTGAAATAAAACTTAAGACTACAATAAGATAAATAGACTGAAAATCTCATATTATAAGCTGAATTTATAGAATTGAATTAGATATAAATCAAAGCTGTTTTAATTTATGCATGTTAAACGAACTAGGAGAAGTGATTATAGTAATAGTAGTTGATTAATTTAAAATTTCATATTGGTGTTTGATAGCTTTAGTCAAACAAAGTGTCGTATGTTGTGGTGTTTAGCCGTCCTGAACATTGAATTTGACTAGGGCAATGTAGAAGCAAAAAAGGAAAGAAGCAGAGGATTATTCACAGCTGGAAAACCATACAACACAACATAGACAGCCATGAACGTTATCATGCTAGCTCATCAAGCTAGTTGGCTAGAACCTTATCATTAATATTCCAATTACATTTCAAATTTTACGTTGTATATATCAATACTGATGCAGTACATGTACATGCATATGTATATATGGTTAGTTTGCAGACGAAATTAGGGTTACCTGGTAAGGTATTATAGGTTATTCTTTAATACACTGAAATGGAAGTTGTCAAAAATAGAATTGACTAATTTATAAGTATTTTGTATCATCAAAATTTAATATTTATCGAATTTTTTATATATTTTTTTAAACTAAAGTAAAATAATCCAAACTATATCACAATAATTACACGTCATCACAAATAAATAAACTGTATAATTTTAATTCATTTTCACAAAAAAGTTGTCCTTTTTTAATAGAATATACTATAATTTTATCGATTGTTAAGTACAAAGTAGAAGGGTGTTCTATATAAATAATATATTGAGGATTATTTGATGGATTCCATGTGATGTGATCAATATAATATGTTGAAAAGAAATATATGATCAATATTTTCATAGACTATTTTTTAACAGAAAATATAAGTTATTTATTTTTAATATATTATATCTTGCTATTGTTATATGTGTGTAAATTGAAAATTTTAAGGGAATGAAGCTCCCAAACTTTCAGTGTATAGTTTAGTTTCAGTATATACTACATGATGTTTTAGGAGAAAGTCAAACTTCAAAATAGAAAGGTGGTGAAAGACGAAGATAAGATCTTCAAGAAAAAATCAATAAAGTATGATGTATAATGATTGTTTGCAGATTGTCACTGTACATAATAACTTTGTAGACTTTGTCAAAGCTCGTAAGTAAAAGGGTGTGTTCAGAATTCGTAGGAAGTATATCAGATAATTTTATATTGGACCATTTACATATACTCCAAAGTCAAAGTCTACATCAGAGAAAATATCTTATTGATATCAGTCTTACTTTTTAGGTTTTAGGAATTGAGTTAATTCGTGTAAGAGTAAAATTTATTAAAATGATGAAGTCGCAATATTTTTATTAATTAAGTTAAAAGGTTTATAAATAAAAAAAATTGTAATTGTTCAAATTTTATTTTAAAAAATCATTATTTTTTACAAACTTTTTTTTAACTTATGAGATAAATTATTCACTTTTTCATATATATGAATTCATCTTACATATGTTAGTAGCAAGTAGAACATTTTATTCTGATCAAAAGTTATTTTTTAGTAAGTTTTTTTTTTTTTTGAATTAATGTAAGATTGTAAGTTTGAGTTTGCATGTGATGTTTCTTGCATAAAGATCAATCTATATTATTTTATAACAGAGTAATATATTTAGATTTGTTAATTGGAGACTTTTTTATATAAAATCACTTCTTATTGTGTGTCATTTTAATAGAATGATTTATGTCATTAGACTATTGAAATTTAGTAGTACTTTATATAATAGATAACTAGATAACAAGTCACTTTTAAGCTCAGGTTAAATCCCACTACATTAAAAGACTTATGAAAAATCTATCATATTGTTGAGATAATATTAATTGTTTTTAGATACATCTCAATCTAACAAGAAAAAAAAGTGTCGTATAATATTTTTTTACCAGTTTAATAAATTATTTAACTTATCACAAAAATAGAATTGTTTTTTTCACATTTTTTTTTTTGTTTTCTAAGTAAATTGTTAGCTATTGAAAGTCTTATTTTAGGATTCACACAGAAATTTCTTCTTTTCTCTCCTTTCATCGAAAGAGCATCTGGTCTAGAGATCATCTCTGACTTTTTAAGATATTTTTCAATTGATTCAGATTTTTTTTTTATTTATTGAAAAAAGAAGTAGCAAAAAACTATCACAAGCTATAAAAACTTTTAGAAGTCCTATCTATTTTCATTACGATGATAAAATTCTCAAAAACTGAATGGGAATTCCAATACACTTTTTATCTTTATATTTGCAAGTTTATTAGGACAATGAATTTAATACTTTAGTTAGTTTTATTCTTTTTTATTTTCTTTCTAAATCTAGAAACGAAATTTTAAAATGGCTTTATCCTAACTAGCAATTATTTTCTCATCCAATTATTAAAATTTGAAAATTATTGAGAAAATTTTAAAAAGTAACTTCAGTATGATTAAGTTTCAGATCTTATATTGCGGTTTCGTAGTCAATTTAATTATAAGATTAAAACTTAAAAGACATTTCAAAAAATTCCACCGAGAAAACAAACATCATAATTAATTAAAGAAAGAAATAATCGAGATATTTTTTTCAATCCTATTCAACCTTTCTTTACCTATGTCACGCGTTACTTTAAAGTTTTTACTATCTCCATCAATAAAAATCTTATTTAATTGCATTTTGAAATTTAATTTTAAAATTAAAATAAAATTTAAATACTATATTAATTTTATAATAAAGATGATGAAAATTTCTATGTCCCAAATATCTTTGAGTAAAATCTGTGACAAATAATTGATAAATAATTGGTAAAGGATATTATAATATGTGTTTATAAATGGGTTGGATATAAATATTATATTATGTGTATCCATCGTTGTTTAAAAAAAATTAAAATAAAAATTTAATTTATATTTTATTAAATTAAATTTATTTAAAATTAAATTAAATTTATATTTATTAAGTTAAATTTAATTAAAATTAAACTTTAATTTATATATAATTTAATTTATATTATAATTTATATATTCTTTGTAATTTTATTTTAAAGATTTATAAAATATATTTTTTAAATATCTGTAAGTGTCACACTCTATTAAATTCTCCACTTTAGTGGAATACATGTGTTATTTTTCCTTCTAGATTTTCCATGATAGTGAGGGGACAAGCTGTCAGCCCTATTTAGTTCCCCACCTTTGAGAACCGCGCGACAGCAGGGAAGATGAGTTTCTACAGATAGTGGATTCCATGTGGCAGAGCATGGAGTGCAGCAACTCAGAAAGTGGGAAACAGGTGGTAGCTTGGCATTTGACCATTCGGTTTTGGAAGTGATATAAAAGCTGGGATTTTAAATCTGGCATCATTTCCCTGCATGCGATCTTCTTCTCCAAACTTCAGAACTCCATTTTCTCCTCCTTCTCTCTAGAAATCTCCACCTTCTCTCTAAAGTTCCGACCACTTCCTCCCCTCCGATCATCAACCTTCTTTCAGATTAAACACTCCCGGTGACAAAAGCTTTCATTTGCACCGATCAGAATCTTTTTTGGACGACTTTGGATTTTGAAAGGAAACCATAGAAGTAGTGCTTGGAAGTTTAGCTTGGATCATAAGGTAAGGGAAGCTTATAAAATTTAATTATAATTTCTTGTATGGTTAAATGCATGATTTATTGTATGTTGGTTGATTTGAATTGTATGATGAAATGTTACATGCTTATGTATGAATTGTTTTATCTTGGTTGGGAACTTAGAATAAATGTATGAAACTTAGAAATTCTGGAATCTGTGATCGAAGGTCATTAGGACCGTTCGGTTTTCCCCTAAAACGATCGGTCTTGTACTACTGTATCGAAACTTAAATGCCTTTCTTAGTCAATCATAATGATCTATCCATTACAGAACGCTCGGTCTTATACTGAGTGTTCGGCTTTAACGTATTCGGTCATAGACTGATTACTTAGTCTCATGTTAACTATGTTTATTATAGTAGCGTTCGTTCACACATTGGACGTTCGTTCACACACGGGACGTCTTATATTGATAATGTTTATTGAAAGTACTCGGTCATAAATCGAGGTCTCGACCTGAGAAGTACTCGGTCATAAACTGAGTACTCGGTTTCATATTAATTGCCTTTATTATACGGAACGTCCGTTCTGGAATTACTTGGTCATAGACTGAGTGTTTAGCCTCATATTAACCATTCGGAACGTACGGTCTTCCACTGAGCGTTCGACTTGTAAGGAGGATTTCTTATTTGATAAATATTAGGTTTTATACCTGTACTTGAATTCTTAAAACGTCCGTTTTCTAATAATATTATTTATTTGAAAAGTGTTCGGTCTTACACTGATACTTGATTCCTCATGGAGTGTTCGGTCTTGTACTGACACTCACTTTATTGAAGAGAACTCTTTTATTTAAAAACGTTCGGTCTTAAAAACGTTCGATCTGAATTGTATAGTACTCGATCTCACTAAAGTTTCATTCGATTGTTGTGCGTTCGGTCTTCTTCATAAAATCATTTGCAAGTTTTACTTGGTTTTGAATAGTACTCGGTTCTCCTCAGTATTCGACCTTTCGGTCAATCACTAAAGTAGTCTTTGATAAACAAGTTCATTCTCGGCGTTAGTCCGTTCGGTTTGTTGTTTGTATAAGAGAATTCCAAGGAGGAATGTCTCATAATTGATTTTGGTTGGTATAGTATGACCGTGGCAAAAGGCTCAGGTTCTGACTCTATCCTGATATTCCGTGATTACGCCTTCTCAAGTAGAGGAGGGTAACTCATGCGTGGGAATGGCAGGAGGTCCTTTAGCCTCAGGGTATTTCTATATCGAGGTGGTTCCACTGGACTAACCTCGGGTGGCGGTCTGTTGAGTGTACCCAGCCAGATCTACCCGGGTGCAGAGAGCGGCGAGCATACATGGTTCATACAATATGTTTGATTGGTTGGTAGAGTAAGAATATGGCCAGCTTTGTATTGGTGTTCATCCTGATATTCTAATGCTCACTGGCGCTAGTGACCATGTGGTGAGAATGGCAGGAGGCTCTAGCTTGGGCGGTGTGTACAGCCTTAACCTAAGGTGTTTTAACGGGCTAACCTCGTGTGGCAGGCTCAAGGGTTTTCCATGCCGCGGTAACTCTGATGGTTGAATTCCAGGTTACCACCCACGGGTGCAAGGATGACCATAGCTACATATTCTTACAGTCCGGACAGAGTCATAGTGGTCGGTCATAATGATTTATACGTTCGGTTTATTGTATGAGATGATTTGAATGATGTATACGTTCGGTTTGATTGTTATTCTTATATGATGATTACATGATTGAGATATTATGGTGATTATATTACTTTGATGATAAAATTGTATGTGAGTCGGATTAATTAAATTGCATAAGTTTACCCTTATATTTCCTGTCTTGTCCATGTGTCGTTCGGTCTTAACCGTTCGGTTGTTCTCTTCACTGCAATGATCATCCAATGGATGTGAGCAAAAGGTGATCTTGAAGAAGTCTTGGAAGAAGTCTCACCAGGCGTTCGGCCTGAAGGCAGTGTAGGACCGTCTGGTCGGTATTAATACCTCTTTTGTATTTTCGTTCGGTCTTGAGCTATTATCATGACCGTTCGGTCTTAGCTTGTAGAATTGTATCAGACTCTTGATTGTACGGTTTTAATTCTATATGAAATTTCATATTCCTTCTCCTTGCTATGCTTATTCACTACTGATCTCCTTTATTGTTCATGTTAACTCCTAAAATAAATTATAGCTTTGGTTATATTTATTGGGATGTTACAATTTGAATGATGTATACGTTCGTGTTTACATCATGTTTACCCTTAATCGGTCATCAATATATATCGTGTTTACCCTTAATCGACATCTAACGTGTGTTAAATAACCTTTTTGCACTAGGAGTTTAATGTGTCTAGATTTGGTCCGAAATCTTAAATATGTCATAAAAAAAAATGAAAAAAATTTAAGGTCACCTCGCTCCCGAATCCATGGATCAAGTAGATCAAAATCCGCGACACCTCGCTCTTCCTTTTCCGAAGGCTTCAATTTACCTAACCCGTCGAGAAGATCATCGAACGCGAACGCGGCTGGAGCGAAAACGTCGTCGTAGGAGAACTTGAAGGCGCTCTTGAGGCTGGGAACGCCGTAAAAAATGTCGTCATCATCATGCATAGTCGTAGACCGGTTTGTCATGAGCAGGGAGGTTAACGGACTTGGAGCAGAAATTGGCGGAGCAGCGAAACATGGAGTCGAAGTCATAGGACGCGACTGACTTGCCACCCCCGCTGAAGCGATCGTCAAAGGAAGCAGCGTTGACAGAGTCGTTGGTTGAACCCGAAATTGCTGGTTAAGAGACTATCAAAATCGTTCATAGAGAAAGAGAGAGATCTGGTGTGCGATGGTATCCTCCGCGTACAGTGCTGGATCCGCGGGAGAATTCGGTGAAGAGAGAACTAACCTACATTTCACTGTACGATGCTGGATCTGGTCGTTTGTTGAATTTCACAACATGCCTCAGATTGAATCAATTTTACAATAAAAAAACCCAATTAATACGTTGAAAAAAAAAACCTATTTAAGATTTCCAATACTTTCATAAACATTAAACCTATGGAGTATCATGATATCACTTCTAAAAGAAACAATAGAGACAAGACAAGCCATTAGATTAAAAAAGAGATAAAATAACAATAATTACTTTTAAACTACTGTTGGCTGCTCGGAAAACCAATGAAAGTCAGCAGCATCACATTAACTTACAGAACTAATTAAGTTGTGCTTATAAATACAAAATATATGATAAAATAAATCGATAAATTTATTATTCATAAAATTTTAAATTAAAATGTTTTATTTAGTTTTAATTCAAATCTATATTTTATAATTTTAAAAATATATTTTAAATGATTATAATAAATTTAAATGACAATTTTATATATTTCAAAAACATGTTTAATTAATTAAAAAAAATTAAATATGATTTAACTAGTCACAAATTTCAATGTCTTATATTATTGTATAATTTTTTTACATAAATAAACATATTAAGAATTAATTACATTTTTATTTAAAATGAATATTTAAAAAAAATCTAATGAATTGACTTAGCTTATATAGCTTTCGTATTTTTTGACCATGTAACTTTTTTTAACTTTTTCAAATGAGAAGTTTTTTATCATTTTTTTTAGTTTTTCTTATTCCAAATTATTCGGATCCAAGCCAAACCTTGCTAATCACAATTTTTTAAGAATCTAGGATAAGACATGTATATGACACCATTCAGTATGCTAAAGTTATATCATGAATGACGATTAGAGGTAAAGTTGGTATTTGATATTGCATCAACAACATAAGAAAGTTTCAAATTTTTTACACCAAAGTTTCAAATTTTTTACTCAAAGCAGGGAGAAGGAAAAAATCTCCTCCAGAAATAGAATAGCATAAAGAAAACAGTATAAAACGCAATCAGATTCATGCACCAAATTCATCTTATCATATCATATCCTTCGTTGAAGGGAGAAAAAACATGGGTGAGAGAAACAGTGGAAGCAAAAGCAGCAGGTGGTCTTTGCAGGGAATGACAGCACTGGTTACAGGTGGATCCAAAGGAATCGGGTAACTTTACTACCTTCTTCTTCTTCCACTTTTTTTTTTGTTTTTTCATTCCAGTTTTTCTTCCTACTATATATATACTATACTTAATTTCAAGTTTTTAAGAAAAACAGAGGGGCTAATTGATTTGTAACTTTTTGGTGATTTCTACAAAGCAAACATGGTTGTATCAATGAACTATAGTAAATAATAATTGTAAAAAATAAAAGGGTAGGTCTTGCATGAAATTTTGTTTTTGTTCTCACCATTCATTCCTCTGAAATGTATATATATATATATATAGGTATGCTATCGTGGAGGAGTTGGCACAGCTTGGGGCCACTGTACACACTTGTTCTCGTAACGAAGCTGAACTCAATGAATCCTTGAAGGAATGGAATACAAAAGGATACAGAGTAACCGGTTCGGTCTGTGACGTGGCCTCTCGTATAGACAGAGAAGAGCTGATAGCAAGAGTCTCCTCTCAGTTCAATGGAAAACTCAATATCCTTGTAAAGACATGTTCTTTTTCACCTTTTCATACTAAAACTTGTTTAACTATGACAAGAATGAGAACTAATTTGGGATCCAACTTTTAGGACTGAAACATATTCTTTTTCGTTAATATTTTTTGAATGGATATAGGTAAATAATGTGGGAACAAACATACAGAAGCAGACCCTGGATTTTACAGCGGAAGATTTCGCATTTCTGATGAATACGAATCTTGAATCTTGTTTCCACTTAAGCCAGCTTGCACATCCTCTCCTAAAAGCTTCACAAGCTGCAAGTATCATTTTCATATCCGCTGCTGCTAGTTTTATAGCTACAAATTTAGTATCTATTATTTATAGTGCAACAAAAGGTGATTGTTTATTGCATTCCATGTGGTAGAGTTAGCTAGCTAGAGTAGTTAAAACTAGCCGATTTGAAAATGTGTACGTAATTTGCATGCAGTTGCAATGAACCAAGTGACAAAAAATCTGGCATGTGAATGGGCCAAAGACAACATAAGGACCAATTGTGTTGCACCAGGGCCAATCAGAACCCCTCTGTCGGAAAAGGTAACCCTTTTGTTGACATTGTTAGTGTATGTTTATTGTTGTCATCTGTTTTGTCTTTTTCTGTGGACTGAGGACATCGTATTATTGTGTTGTGTTCTTGAAGCCCATGAAAGATGAAAGAGTTGTGAATGCTGTAATATCTCAAACCCATCTGGGACGGATTGGAGAGGCAGAGGAAGTGTCTTCGTTGGTGGCATATCTGTGCTTGCCTGCAGCCTCTTACATCACTGGACAGACCATTTGTGCTGATGGCGGCTTCTCTGTGAACGGCCTCTACATATAGTCTAGCCTTGTTTTCACATTTTCTGTGTTAAGTCAATTACCGTCTGATTGTATTGGTTTCTGTGACATGTTAAGAATAAATCAACAGAGTGTGGTTTCGTAGTTGAGTCTCGCAGTGAGTATGGTATGTTAAATGTATTTTGGAATGACTGATGTTTATTCTTTTATAGCAATAAAACTCTGCTTGTTTTCACCTTAAAACTCAAACTTCAATGTCAAATATAGTTTCAGTCACCCTCAACCTCAAGTTTGAGTTAAGGCACTATAGATTGTTAGAATGGATGAAATTTCTTGTTAAAAAACCAGTGTAGATGGAAGTAAAAATCAACATCAATTAAAGTATTTCAAATAACTTGAGTTAAAAATCAATTAGAAAACTTGCTAGCAGATATTACACAAGTATGTAAAAAATACATTACATGAGTCTAACAATAATTAATATATGAGACTATTAATACACTAACAAACGAGTGTTTTCATATTAGAATAATTAATATATGAGACTATTAATACACTAACAAACGAGTGTTTTCATATTAGACAAGTATGTAAAAAATACATTCCATGAGTCTAACAATAATCAATATATGAGACTATTAATATACTAATTAGATAATCATAACTAAAAAATATTAGATGAGCTATTTGATATTTTGTTGATTAAACAAATCTATAAATACATTAATTAGACAAGTATAACAAAAAAAACTTTAGATGAGTATATCAATGCATTTATTAAACTAGTGTAGAAATACATATTAGATAAGTCATTAATATATTAATTATATGAGTCTAGCAATTCATATTTAACAAATTTGTGATAAATGAATCTATTAATATACATTAGAAAAATATATTTATTCACTCATTAGATAAAACTTGTCGTGTATATTGAATAAATTTATTCATACATTAACTAAACGAATATAACAAAAAAAAATCATGAGTCTAACAATATTTTTTTTTTCAATTTTGGATAAAATAACTTAAGTATAAATAAATGGATTTTTCAAAGGCTATTTACTTGGATGTTTTAATAAAAGCTTAGTTAGATAAATATTCAAATGGGTACTTAAATATTATTAAGTAATAGATTCCTAAAAAATTTCATATATTTAGATTTAATGCTGTCAAAACGATTATCCGGTCCGGTTCGACTAGACTCACCACAGGTTGGTCACTTAGTGAGTCAACTCAACTAGACTCATTTATTGGTGAAACGAAAAAATTTGAACCTAGTCTAATCCAATGCAGGTGTGTGGATTAAAAGGGTTGGTTCATTTAATTACATTTTTTTTTCAAATAAAAAAGTTACAATATTTTTTGTAATTCAAATCTAAATAAATTTTACCATTAAACTCAAAGATAATTTAAAATTAAAAAAATATCCTACAAACCAAATGTATAAAAATTTCATTTTTTTTAAACCCAACACGACCTAAATGAGCTGACTTAGCCATATATTCTAATCCATTTTGATAACTTTTTTAGATTCTTGATATGTTCTATTTATTGATGAGTCTTTATATATTTATATTTATGAGAGTTAATGACGGTCATTACTTCTTAAAATTAGTTAATTTTCAATTATTCAATAATTTACTCTATTTTAGTGGCAAATGAAAATAACCTAAGAGCGAGCTTGGTCCTGAGAAAGGAAGCAATTTGATCTAATTTTGATGGAGAATAGTTGAACCAAGTAGAAATTCAGTTGGGAAAAAGGAGAGAAATATTTTAAACTGATTTAATTTTCATGGGCATTTAACATTTGCGCAAGTAATTTCATTGACTCTACATTTAATATATATTATGATTTTAAGTTAATAAACGATATTTTAATACACACAAATTTCTTACCATTATTTAATATTATCTTTTTATGTATTTTAAAAAAATATATAAAAAATTATTATTTTATAATTATTTTATTTTTATAATAAATATCAATGAATATAAAGATATATCACGTCTACTTTTATTATAATCAATTATTATTTGACAGTGCCAAATGAACTAATTTCTTATTTTACTCTAATTATAATCAAAATATTATTGTTTGACAGTCAAATGTAGTTGTTATTATGCAGTATCATGATATCACTCCTAAAAGAAACAGTAGAGACAAGACAAGCCATTAGATTAAAAAAGAGATAAAACAACAATAATTACTTTTAAACTACTGTCGGCTGCTCCGAAAACCAATGAAAATCAGCAGCATCACATTAACTTACAGAACTAATTAAGTTGTGCTTATAAATACAAAATATATAGTAAAATAAATCGATAAATTTATTATTCATAAATTTTTAAATTAAAATGTTTTATTTTAGAAAAACTCACTCTATGACTTTGTGCTTTTTGAGTCATAATTATATTTTTCTACTACTTTTCAAAATAAAATTATTGATTGAGATCCATAAAAAAAAATTAATAAGTTGAAATTATTTATAACTATGATTCATGATAATTGAGATATTAGTTAATTTTATTTTTACAGGATGTATAAATAATCAAATACTTTGAAAAACACAAAAGTTTATGAATTCACTTTAAAATAATTCGCATGGAGTAGATTTGATTCATTAGAAAGTTTTCAAAATAAAACTCTAATTCACTTACAAACACCATCAATAATAACACTAATCATGCACATTTTATATTCCCTTGCTGATCACAAGTTTTTAAGAATCTAACATAAAACAAGTATGACACCATTATACTAAAGTTATATCATGGATGACGACTACAGGCGAAGTTGGTATTTGATATTGCATCAACAACATATGAAGTTTCAAAGTTTTGACTCAGCAGGGAGAAGGAAAAATTCTCCACCACAAATAGAATAGCATAAAGAAAACAGTATAAAACACAATCACATTCATGCAGCAAATTCATCATATCATACCATATCCTTCATTGAAGAGAAAAAAAAAAACATGGGTGAGAGAAACAGTGGAAGCAAAAGCAGCAGGTGGTGTTTGGAGGGAATGACAGCACTGGTCACAGGTGGATCCAAAGGAATCGGGTAACTTTTCTACCTTCTTCTTCCACTTTTTTTTTTTTTCATTCCAGTTTTTCTTCCTACTGCATATATATATACCATACTTAATTTCAAGTTTTTAACAAAAACAGGGGTTAATTGATTTGTAAGTCTTTGGTGATTTCTACAGAGCAAACATGGATGTATCAATGAACTATAGTGATTAATAATTGCAGAAAACAAGAGGGTAAATTTTTGTTTTTGTTTCTCACTATTCATTCCTCTCATATGTATATATATATATATATATATATATATATATATATATATATATATATATATATATATATATATATATATATATATATATATATATATATATATATATATAGATATTCTATAGTGGAGCAGTTGGCAGAGCTTGGGGCCACTGTACACACTTGTTCTCGGAACCAAGCTGAACTCAATGAATCCTTGAAGGAATGGACCACAAAAGGATACAGAGTAACCGGTTCGGTCTGTGACGTCACCTCTCGTGTTAACAGAGAAGAGCTGATAGCTACTGTCTCCTCTCAGTTCAATGGAAAACTCAATATCCTTGTAATGACATCTTCTTTTTTCACCTTTTCATACTAAAACTTGTCTAACTATGACAAGAATGAGAACTAATTTGGGATCCAACTTGTAGGACTAAAACATATTCTTTTTCGTTAATATTTTTGTATGGATTTAGGTAAACAATGTGGGAACAAACTTACAGAAGCAGACCCTGGACTTAACAGCGGAAGATTTCGCATTCCTGATGAATACGAATCTTGAATCTTGTTTCCACTTAAGCCAGCTTGCACATCCTCTCCTAAAAGCTTCACAAGCTGCAAGTATCATTTTCATATCTGCCATTGCTGGTGTTGTAGCTACAAACTTAGCATCCATTATATATAGTGCAGCAAAAGGTGATTGTTGATTGCAGTCCATGTGGTAGAGTTAGGTAGTTAAAAATTGTAGTTTGTAATAAAAAGTAGCCAATTGTAGGTGGTAATTTGAAAATGTGTATGTGATTGGCATGCAGGAGCGATAAACCAAGTGACAAAAAATTTGGCATGTGAATGGGCGAGAGACAACATAAGGACTAATAGTGTTGCACCGGGGCCAATTAGAACCCCTCTTTTGGAAAAGGTAACATTTTTGTTGCAATGTTAGTGTATGATTTTTGTTGTCATTTGTTTTGTTTTGTTTTTTTCTCTGGATTGAGGGCATCTTGTTATTGTGTTGTGTTGTTGAAGCACTCTAAAGAGGAAACAGTTATGAATGCTGTAATTTCTAAAACCCCTCTTGGACGGGTTGGAGAGGCAGAGGAGGTGTCTTCGTTGGTGGCATTTCTGTGCTTGCCTGCAGCCTCTTACATTACAGGACAGACCATCTGTGTTGATGGCGGCTTCTCTGTGAACGGCCTCCATATATTGCAGCCTTAGTTTTCACCTTTTCTGTGTTACGTCAGTTACACTCTCATTGTAATGGTTTATGTGACATGTTAATAATAAATTAACAGAGTGTGCTTTCGTAGTTGAGTCTCGCAGCCAGTGTGGTATGCTAAATGTATTTTGGAATGGCTGATGTATATTCTTTGATAGCAATGAAAATCATGCTTGTTTTCACCTTAAAACTCAAACTTACAACGTGAAATATAGTTTCAGTCACGCTCAACCTCAAGTATAAGGTATGCACTATAGAACAATTAATTCATCGTACATCTAAACATATAATTCATCATTAATCATTCATAACATGTTGAATTATAATAAAAATTACTAAGATATTAAGATTTTTATTATTAAAGTTTAGACTTGTTGTCAATATATTAAGTCTTGTTATATGTGTGAATGTTAGAGTAAGAATTGGAAATATATTATTTAATGTTTTTGATATTGATTTGATACATCAAATCTATCAAATCTAACTTGGTGAAGTCTTTATCATACAATAATTTTATTACTTTCTCAATTTTAGATTTATTTTATATATATCAACAATTTTCATTCTTTTAAAAGTTCTTAACCTTAATTAGTGAATAAACATAATTTTTATGAAAAATGCAAGTCTACGTGAAAAACAATATATGGACTTATCTACTTTATTACTTGTAGTATTTAGTACACTTGTCAATTTTGTAACAAGTCTAGGTATATTCATTAGACAATTATCCATACACTAATAGGATGAGTCTTAACAACAAACACAAATCAAGTTTGTTTATAAACTGATTAGACAAATATAGCAATATACATTAGATAAGTTTGTTCATATATAGATTAAACAAGTATACAAATACATATTAAATGAGTATGTTTATTCACTGATTAGATGACTCTATCCATATACTTATTAAACGAGTCTACTAACAATACATTAGACAAGGTTTTTCATACAAAAATTATACGAGTTTATGAATACACATTAGACGAGTTTCTCCACGCACTGATTAAATGAGTTTTACAACACATATTAAACAATTCATTGGGAATCCAAGTGTGAGTCAAAGTCCCACATTGGATAGAAATGAGAAAATATGACACTATATAAATATGAAAGACTCATTAACCCATTACCTTAAGGTTTTGGGTAGAGAGTGATGTCAATCTCTTACGTGAATATGATGGTAAGTTCTCATTGGTGTTCGTGAACTCTCTCTTTGATAGATCCAACAATAAAGTCTTGACAAAAGAAGACTAGTATAAAAAATACATATTAGATAAGTCATTATCTAAGTACATTCAACAAAATCTAACAATATGATTAAACTGTTAGTTTGACAATAAAAATATTTTTTTTCCATTTTGGATAAAAAAGACTTGACTACTAATAAATGGATTCGGAAAGACTATTTACTTGGATGTTTTAATAAAAAACTTATTAAATAAATATTCAAACGGGTACTTAAATATTATTATGCTGAGTAATAGATTCTTAAAAATATTCGTTAAATTTGTCTTTACTCAATAATTTTCCATCAGACTATCCAAAAAGAAAATAGAAAAAAAAGCCAAAAAGAAAATAGAAAAAAAAGGAAAACAGAACCTCAACCATCAGTGAACACACATAATCCTTTGAATCCCCATATGTTTAGTCCTCAGGTTCTGGATTACTTAGTGATTCGTGAGTCATCAATACCGTTCTTACTCCTCCATTAACAATTGTCTTGCTATTCGTTTAAATCACAGTGCATGGTTTCTTTTTCGTGAAAGCACAATGCATGGGTTTTTATTTGTATGTTTCATGGGATCTGGTATTAAGCATCAGAATCGAATAAGGTTTGTGTAGGAATTTTAATTTTCGTACTGGGCATATAAGTCTTTGTCTAGTAAATCAGTGTAAATCCTCTCAAATTAGCGAGATGAGTTCAATAGTGAATTCTCGCAAATCAGCTGATTTATATCTTCGCAAATCATTGCATGAGAACAACGCCCATATTTCAAATCCATCCTCAGATATAAGCGTGAACAGTTCTTTTCCTTCAAACGAACACAACATAAATAAGTCAAATTATGAAAGGGAAAAAACCAGAGAGAAGAAGAAGAATCTAGAAACTGACAGTAAGACAAAAATATAGAAAGAGGATAATCAGTATTTTTTTCCCTCCCTTCTGCTGAGTCAAGAGGTGCTCTATATAGGCACAGATTATTACAGCTAATATTCTCTGTCACGTGGGTAAAAACGGTTTCTCCCTTTTCCGCTAAAATTGTTACATCACTTAATAATATAATCGTTCAGGTACGTTGGCTGACGAGAGAGACCCTTTTAGGAAGCTCAGCACTAGAGTCTGTGGTAGTACTTGGGCTGTATATGCCTTGCACTTTGTCAATAGACTCCTCATTGATATCAGCGGATGACACGGGCCCAATATTCCTTTCAAATTATGTCTGATTTTTTCAAGATAAATATTTTAAACTGATTTGATTTTGATGGACATTTAACATTTTCATAACTGATTTCATTTTCAGGTGATATGTCATTTATTTAAAATGTAATTTACAATAAGAACTAAATTAAAAATAAATTATATTCTTTAAAATAATATTGAATAAAAAAGACTAAGACCATTTCAAATAAATTTCACAAAAATAAAGATCATCAATACTATTAAGCGTTTTGACAAAAATAAAGATCATCAATACTATTAAGCCTAAGTTAATAAACCATATTTTTACTAACAAATTTCTTACCATTATTTAATACTATCTTTTTTATATCTTTTAAAAATATATATAAAAAATTATTATTTTATAATTATTTTATTTTTATAATATATATCAGTTAATATAAAGATATATCACGTCTACTTTGATTATAATCAATTATTATTTGACAGTGCCAAATGAACTAATTTCTTATTTTACTCTAATTATAATCAAAATATTATTGTTTGACAGTCAAATGTAGTTGTTATTATGCAGTATCATGATATCACTCCTAAAAGAAACAGTAGAGACAAGACAAGCCATTAAATTAAAAAAGAGATAAATTAAACTACTGTGGGCTGCTCCGAAAACCAATGAAAGTCAGGGGCATCACATTAACTTACAGAACTAATTAAGTTGTGCTTATAAATACAAAATATATAATAAAATATTTATTATTCATAAATTTTTAAATTAAAATGTTTTATTTAGTTTTAATTCAAATCTATATTTTATAATTTTAAAAATATATTTTAAATGATTATAATAAATTTAAATGACAATTTTATATATTTTAAAAACATGTTTAATTAATAAAAAATTAAATATGATTTAAGTAGTCACAAATTTCAATGTCTTATATTATTGTATAATTTTTTACATAAATAAACATATTAAGAATTAATTATATTTATTTTTTTTATTTAAAATGAATATTTAAAAAAAAAATCTAATGAATTGACTTAGCTTATATAACTTTCGTGAATATTTTGACCTAGTAACTTTTTTAACTTTTTCAAAGGAGAACTTTTTTATCATTTTTTTTAGTTTTTCTAATCCCAATTTATTCGGATCCAGAGTCAAACTTTGCTAATCACAATTATTTAAGAATCTAGGATAAGACATGTATATGAAACCATTGAGTATGGTAAAGTTATATCATGAATGACGACTAGAGGCAGAGTTGGTATTTGATATTGCATCAACAACATACGAAATTTTCAAATTTTTTACTCAAAGCAGAGATAGAATAGCATAAAGAAAACAGTATAAAACGCAATCAGATTCATGCAGCAAATTCATCATATCATATCATATCCTTCATTGAAGAGAGAAAAAACATGGGTGAGAGAAACAATGGAAGCAAAAGCAGCAGGTGGTCTTTGCAGGGAATGACAGCACTGGTCACAGGTGGAACCAAAGGAATCGGGTAACTTTTCTACCTTCTTCTTCTTCTTCCACTTTGTTTTTTTTTTTCGTTCCAGTTTTTCTTCCTACTATATACATATATGCTATACTTAATTTCAAGTTTTTAACAAAAACAGGGGCTAATTGATTTGTAAGTCTTTGGTGATTTCTACAGAGCAAACATGGTTGTATCAATGAACTATAGTGATTAATAATTGCAGAAAACAAGAGGGTAAATTTTTGTTTTTGTTTCTCACTATTCATTCCTCTCATATGTATATATATAGATATTCTATAGTGGAGCAGTTGGCAGAGCTTGGGGCCACTGTACACACTTGTTCTCGGAACCAAGCTGAACTCAATGAATCCTTGAAGGAATGGACCACAAAAGGATACAGAGTAACCGGTTCAGTATGTGACGTGACCTCTCGTGTTAGTAGAGAAGAGCTGATAGCTACTGTCTCCTCTCAGTTCAATGGAAAACTCAATATCCTTGTAATGACATCTTTTTTCACCTTTTGATACTAAAACTTGTCTAACTATGACAAGAATGAGAGCTAATTTGGGGTCCAACTTGTAGGACTAAAACATATTCTTTTTCGTTAATATTTTTGAATGGATTTAGGTAAACAATGTGGGAACAACCGTACAGAAGCCGACCCTGGATTTTACAGCTGAAGATTTCGCATTCGTGATCAATACGAATCTTGAATCTTGTTTCCACTTAAGCCAGCTTGCACATCCTCTCCTAAAAGCTTCAGAAGCTGCAAGTATCGTTTTCATATCCTCCGCTGCTGGTGTTATAGCTTCAAACATAACACCCGTTGTATATAGTGCAGCAAAAGGTGATTGTTCATTGCACTGCATGTGGTAGAGTTAGCTAGATAAAAGTAGTAGCCAATTGTAGCTGGTAATTTGAAAACGTGCACGTAATTGGCATGCAGGAGCTATACACCAAATGACAAAAAATCTTGCATGTGAATGGGCCAAAGACAAGATAAGGAGTAATTGTGTTGCACCTGGGGTAATCAGAACCCCTCTGGCGGAAAAGGTAACCCTTTTTGTTGGCATTGTTAGTGTATGATTATTGTTGTCATTTGTTTTGTTTTTGTCTCTGGACTGAGGACATCATATTATTGTGTTGTGTTCTTGAAGGACTTGAAAGGGGAAACAATGAATGCTGTAATATCTCAAACCCCTCTGGGACGGATTGGAGAGACAGAGGAAGTGTCTTCGTTGGTGGCATATCTGTGCTTGCCTGCAGCCTCTTACATCACTGGACAGACCATTTGTGCTGATGGTGGCTTCTCTGTGAACGGCCTCTACATATAGTCTAGCCTTGTTTTCACATTTTCTGTGTTAAGTCAATTACCGTCTGATTGTATTGGTTTCTGTGACATGTTAAGAATAAATCAACAGAGTGTGGTTTCGTAGTTGAGTCTCGCAGTGAGTGTAGTATGTTAAATGTATTTTGGAATGACTGATGTTTATTCTTTTATAGCAATAAAACTCATGCTTGTTTTCACCTTAAAACTCAATCTTCAATGTCAAATATAGTTTCAGTCACTCTCAACCTCAAGTTTAAGGTAAACACTATAGAATGTTAGAATGGATGAAATTTCTTAAAAAACCAGTGTAGATGGAAGTAAAAATCAACATCAGTTAAAGTATTTCAAATAGCTTGAGTTAAAAATCAACTAAAAAACTTGTTGGCAGATCAATTTATCAAGAGAAAAGGTTCATGGTAACAAATCAAAAGAAAACTTAATTAGCTTATGAAATATTATAATTGAGTAAACGATGGGTAGAGTTTTGATTTCAATAAAATCATAAAGAATAAAAAAGAGTTACTCTTTAAAGGGGAAAAAGAAGAATTGTTTATATGAATTTGAGTTGGATCTCATTAGTATTAAATCTTCTCAATAAACCAACCATTTAAATTGTAGATCATTCACATAAATGACCAAAATCATATCACCAGATCTTCTTATCTAATTTTCACATCATTTATGTGCTTTTTGAGTTTGTTTGTTTCTCTCAATATTATAAAGAAATTGTTATTTATATTTACTTATACTGATCACTGTATTAGGTTAAAAAGTTTCATAAATAGCTTAAAGAAGTCACTTTTTTTTATTTTTAATAAAATCAACTATTATTAAAACTAAAACTAGATTTAGATTTTAAAACAATCTAACAGATTTTAGCTCCAATAACAAATGCTTTGAAAACTATAGCAGAGATTATTGAACCTGTTTACACGTTTTCTTTATTTATTGCTTCATGTTTTGAAAAAATGTAACTTGCATTTGTTATCCAAACTCTAGTCATCACATCCTGGATGCAGAAATATGCATTCAATTCGAATTTTAAAACATTTAAACTATTTAAAAAATTATTTAATCAAGATTTTTAAACATTAAATTATATGGCATTCACTTAAGAACGATACACATAAAAGCCTTTCTTTTGTAAATAATTTATGTTTCTTCCCATCTTTTCTTATTATATCATATATTTTATAAATATTTTTTTATTTGTTCTCGTTTTTAAGTCAAGAAGAATATTTTGGATTTTCATAAAATATTTTCAAAGTTTATACTCTTATTTCAATAATTTACTCTATTTTAGTGGCGAATGAAAATGAACCAAAGAGCGAGCTTGATCCTGAGAAAGGAAGCAATTTGATCTAATTTTGAAGGAGAATAGTTGAACCAAGTAGAAATTCAGTTGGGAAAAAGGAGAGAAAATTCCAGATTGGGCAGAAACTAGAAAGCAAAGTGATGAGATTTTTATGCTCCAACTTAACAGAGCTTGCTTTTGGTCCTTTCTTCTTTAACAATTTGATGAAAGAAGACATAGTAAAAATAGGGAAAAATCAGAGTTCAGGAACAGAAGATGAGAGATATTAGCCAAGGGAAGTATAAGAAATGATACTGATATTAGTTAAGGGGATTTGAAGTTGAAGAGAAGAAGAAAAAAAGAAAGGGTAATGTAAAGCTAAGAGGAAACTTTCAGAATCACCGTCAATGGATATGGCATAGCAAACTACATTATTTATTTCATAAGAACAATATATAAAAGTTATTAACAAAAATTTTCTAACCTAAACTCATGAGTGAAATTCGTAAATTAGATATAAAATCTCTCATGATCCAATTTGTATTTCCACCAGACCATCCAAAAAGAAAATAGAAAAAATGATAAATGAAACCTCAGCCATCTGCGAACACACAGAATCCTTTGAGTCGAGTTTTCGCAGTCCTAGAAAATACTGTAATGGAAAACCAAATTACCATAAAATGAACAATCCTGGTGGCATGATTTGCCAGTGATTAGAACAAAATGCATCTGAATTCCCTCATAAATCCAACTTCTTATCTTCCATTACCGTCAAACCGCACTACCACCTCTTTCATTTTCAATCACGGAAGAAAAATGAAGTCCAATTGCATTCGAAGCCAGTCCACACAGCAAAGGTGGACTCTTCAGGGGATGACAGCTCTCGTCACTGGTGGAACTCGCGGAATTGGGTATCAAAATTCCTACTTTCACACCCGTGTTTCATTTTAATTCCAACCCTTTTAATCTCATCATAATTTAACTTGTGATTTCTATTGATACATGTTAAAGGCGGGCCATTGTGGAGGAATTGACGGGGTTTGGAGCCAGAGTTCATACCTGTGCCAGGAACGAACACGAGCTCACTGAATGCCTGAAGAAATGGAACGATTCGAGCTTTGAGGTCACTGGCTCAGTTTGTGATGTCTCAGTTCCAAAGCAGAGGGAGGCGCTCATGGAGTCTGTTTCCTCTCTTTTCCACGGGAAACTCAACATCCTTGTAAGTTGTGGATAAAAATAACCTATTGAATATTGTACATGAGTAAAATGGTGCATAAAAGTCGAAACTAATCTTGTGTTATGAACTAACTGTTGGGGATCAAGGCTCAAAAGCAACTCATTAGACAGTACCGGAGTTTGTTCTAGTAACTGTTAGGCCTATCGGTTACACGACACTGATAATTTATTTTACCACCCCTAGATGTTTAGTCCTGTTGCAACAGTGGTTCTGGATTACTTGGAGGTTTAGATTGGATCAGTAGGCCTTATCAATGTTAATGTCCCTGCTAACCTGATAAATTTGATGTATAGATAAACAATGTAGGGACAAACATTCGGAAACCGGTGACAGACTTCACAAGTGCAGAGTTTTCCACTCTTATTGATACCAATTTGGGATCTGTCTTTCACATATGTCAACTTGCATATCCACTTTTGAAAGCATCGGGAATAGGAAGTGTTGTGTTTGTCTCTTCTGTTTCTGGGTTTGTCTCACTGAAGTCAATGTCTGTTCAAGGAGCAACAAAAGGTAATTTGCCTGCTGGGTGATGTATTGCAGCTTGTTTAACAAATGCTGTGATGTTGATGAGTTTATCAAATTTTGAAGGTTGGTTTGTTTTCTGATATATAGGGGCAATTAATCAACTCACAAGAAATCTAGCTTGTGAGTGGGCAAAAGACAATATAAGGAGTAATGCAGTGGCACCTTGGTACATCAGAACTTCAATGGTAGAACAGGTTGTTCTTCTGCTTTGTCCTGTAACCATTGGTTAGAATGAGCTGCTTATGACACTCATTAATGTTATTTTCATAATGGTATAGTAATAACATCACCTTTTGACTTGCTTTTTTTTTTGTTTTAAATTTAGTTGGGTGCGAAAATACTATTTCCAAGCTAAGCAGCTTTTGAAATTACATGCACACTTGCTTTTTAAGTTTCTATTTTACTAGAGTATACCATAGAAAGTTATGCATTGTTATTCCAGAAACTCTATAAGTCAGATTACTTGTTATTCATTTGACATCTTTTAAACAATATTAGATATCTCCTGAGAAGTATTCCTGTCTATTTGGCTCATGCCTATGATCTCTATTCCTCTCCCTCTGATTAACAAGATCTTCAAAAGAACATAATTGATTCTAAATCTTCGTATTTGTATATATACGTAATCAATCTCTTTCCTCTACCTTATCTTAGGTAGATTGTAATGAATATATTGTCTAGTGAATTGCTACCCTAGCTACTTATCTTGAATCCAGTCGTCTGGAGCAGTAACTCTTCCACAAGCGTGTATGACATCCCAATGATAATCTGGATCTAAATGCACAACCACTGCCTCTATTAGACCAAACAAATTTAGACAAAATGGCAGATACAGAGACACAATAGATTCTAACTACATTCCAAACATCCAAAACAGGAGTTTTAAGATATTTTTTTCTGGTCCCATAGTTGGACCGTCCTGGGATTTGATTGGGAGTCTAAATCAGTAAATCCCTGTAAGCCCTTATTTTAAAAAACTACTAGCACTCTTGCACCAACAAATCACATTTTCTTAGCATAGAGATTAAAGAAAAATGTGTCTTGGACATTGTCTTTGGCTTTGTTACTGAGTGAATTTTTGTTTGTGATTGTCCTTACCTAAAATTGATGCTGCAGATTAGCTCTCTGAAAAATTCTAATAGTGGTCAGCAGTGTTCCATTCCTATGTAACAACAATGCAATTGGGTTTACTTTCTTCATTTGGAATCTTAGTCTTTCAGGAACATTCATGGTGCTCTAATAACAAAAGTCTAATGTAGTGACCATATATCTAGTTATCTAACTTTACCCACTTCTTTCAGGTGCTCAGCAACAAAGACTATCTGGAAGAAGTGTACTCAAGAACTCCTCTTAGGCGCCTAGGAGATCCAGCAGAAGTCTCTTCTATTGTTGCGTTTCTTTGCCTACCAGCATCATCATACATCACTGGCCAGATTATTTGTATTGATGGAGGAATGTCCGTGAATGGTTTCTACCCAACAACGCAGTTCTAAGAGGTACTGCTTATATCATGCACCCTCCTTACTAAGTTTCCTATCCATCGCCATTCCTGTGGAGCATTTGACATGGTTTTCTACTTTTCTGCCAAGCTTGCAAGAGTTAGTCCTCTCAACAACCCCTGCTATGCCCTTCCAAGGTTTTGGAATCTGCAAATGCAATTATTTTTGTTTACTAAACCACAGTGTACTGGTTGTGCTATAATGAGATTTCCAATAATTTGTTTCCTTCATTCTGGTAACTCTATTTACTGATCAACACGTTTCTCGTTTAAGCAACGTTTTGATGAAACCTGTCTTTGATGAGAAATTGTTTGATAGTTTCCAACCACTAGGTGTCTATAGTCTCACTCAATCTTTCTGTAACTGATAGATGAACTTTTTATGATAAGAATTAATCGTTATAACATAATTGTGAATCATTTAAAATTTGGTACTTGTGATGTGATAATCTAAATAGCATCGATAACAAATATACGTTGATATTAATTTAATGTAAAGTTTTATTTTAAAAGTTGTCAAAATAAAACTCTAATTCACATAAAAGCAGCATCTGCTGTATTCTAAAATTCAAGTTTACTCTCTTCAACGATAACACTAATCATGCACACTTTATATTCCCTTGCCAATCACAACGATTTAAGAATCTAAGATAACACAAGTGTATGACACCATTTAATTCATTTCATCTGGTACTTGAGTTATAGCCAAATGCTACTTTTTACGGTACATTGATTTTTTTACTTGTAATTAAAAAAAAAAAGTTAAATCTGTTCTTGAAATAAAAAATGTAAACCTTATTCTATAAGCAGCATCTGTCATGACCCCGTAAAAGAAATATCTATTTTGAATTGTTCCAAGCAACATTGTAGAGTGTTGTATTTTAAAAAAGTGCTTTAATTAAAATTAAGCATTTAGTATAACATGCATTAACTGCAGTTAAATCATGAATTTCGACTAGAGGCAAAGTTGGCACTTGATCTTGCATCAACAACATAAAAAATTTCAGAATTTTGACTCAAAGCAGGGAGAAGGAAAAATTCTCCACCAGAAATAGAATAGGACAAAAGAAAACAGTAGAAATATGACAAGCGGTTAGAGAGAAAGAAAGAAATAGAGAAAATATCTGTCAAATAATTGAACAATCGGCTACTCGGAAAACCAATGGTGTTAAGCAGCCTTCAATTTAAGCTTACAGAACTAAGTTGTGATTATAAATACAGAAAACGCATTCAGATTCATCCATCAAATTCATCATATCATATCATATAGAGAGAAAAAACATGGGTGAGACAAACAGTGGAAGCAAAAGCAGCAAGTGGAGTTTGGAGGGAATGACAGCACTGGTCACAGGTGGATCCAAAGGAATCGGGTAACTTTTCTACCTTCTTCTTCTTCCACTTTTTTTTTTTTTTCGTTCCAGTTTTTCTTCCTACTACATACATATATGCTATACTTAATTTCAAGTTTTTAACAAAAACAAAAGGGCTAATTGATTTGCAACTGTTTGGTGATTTCTACAAAGCAAACATGGTTGTATCAATGAACTATAGTGAATAATAATTGTAAAAAATAAAAGGGTAGGTCTTGCATGAAATTTTGTTTTTGTTCTCACCATTTATTCCTCTAAAATGTATATATATATATAGGTATGCTATCGTGGAGGAGTTGGCACAGCTTGGGGCCACTGTACACACTTGTTCTCGTAACGAAGCTGAACTCAATGAATCCTTGAAGGAATGGACTACAAAAGGATACAGAGTAACCGGTTCCGTCAGTGACGTGGCCTCTCGTATAGACAGAGAAGAGCTGATAGCTAGAGTCTCCTCTCAGTTCAATGGAAAACTCAATATCCTTGTAAAGACGTGTTCTTTTTCACCTTTTCATACTAAAACTTGTCTAACCATGACAAGAATGAGAACTAATTTGGGATCCAACTTGTAGGTCTGAAACATATTCTTTTTCGTTAATATTTTTTAATGGATTTAGGTAAACAATGTGGGAACAAACATACAGAAGCAGACCCTGGATTTTACAGCGGAAGATTTCGCATTTCTCATCAATACGAATCTTGAATCTTGTTTCCACTTAAGCCAACTTGCACATCCTCTCCTTAAAGCTTCAGAAGCTGCAAGTATCATTTTCATATCCGCGGTTGCTAGTTTTATAGCTACAAATTTAGTATCTGTTATTTATAGTGCAACCAAAGGTGATTGTTCATTGCATTCCATGTGGTAGAGTTAGCTAGCTAGAGTAGTTAAAACTAGCCAATTTGAAAACGTGTACGTAATTGGCATGCAGTTGCAATGAATCAAGTGACAAAAAATCTGGCATGTGAATGGGCCAAAGACAACATAAGGACCAATTGTGTTGCACCAGGGCCAATCAGAACCCCTCTCGGGGATAAGGTAACCATTTTGTTGGCATTGTTAGTGTATAATTATTCTTGTTATTTGTTTTGTTTTTTTCTCTGGACTGAGGTTATCATGTTATTGTGTTGTGTTCTTGAAGCACTTTAAAGAGGAAACAATTAGGAATGCTGTAATTTCTCAAACCCCTCTGGGACGTATTGGAGAGGCAGAGGAGGTGTCTTCCTTGGTGGCATTTCTGTGCTCGCCTGCAGCCTCTTACATCACAGGACAGATAATTTGTGTTGATGGCGGCTACGCTGTTAAGGGCTTCCATATCTAGCCTTGTTTTCTCATTTTCTGTGCTATGTCAGATACACTCTCATTGTTTTTGTTTTTGTGCTATGTTACGAGTAAGTTAACAGAGTGTACTTTCATAGGTTATGGATGTATTTGAATTCACACTAAGTTGCGAGTGACTCTCACTGTGAGAGTATATTATTTTAAATGTATTTTGGAATGAATGTGTTATGTTTATTGTTCGATAGAAATAAAACTCAGTGCTTGTTTTCACCTTGAAACTCAAACTTCAAAGACAAATGGTCATGTTAAAAATTAGGAAAAGGATTATTTGACACCGGTTACTATTATTTGAAAATCCTTTATAGAAGTAAAATGATTCTAGCAAAAATGAGAAAAAGATAGTGAAAAATAATGTTAAATAGGAGTAAAAGAAATTTTGATGTCAAAGTTTCATTGTTATAAAAATTAGTAGACGAAGGTAGACTGATATAATTTGACTTTTTCATTCATAAATAAAAATATGAGATAGAAGCTTAATAAAAGTGACGGATGTGATGTGGGAAATTGATTTTTAATGGGATAGCTTGTAGAATTAGACATGAAACAAAAATGTCTAAAATTAAGGCTTCCCCTTATTCTAATAATAGTGTTAAAATATTTCACAGTACGTCCAAAATCTCATTATAGTCTTAAAGAAGTCAGGTCTGATTTTTCCAAAATGAAGATTTTAAACTGATTTGATTTTGATGGCATTTAATATTTGCACAACTAATTTCATTGACACTGCATTTGACAAAATATAAAGCAGGGAGAAGGAAAAATTTTCCACCAGAAATAGAATAGGACAAAAGAATACTCGTCCTACCGTCCACGTTCATGATTTTGGAAAAAGAAAACAGTAGAAACATGACAAGTGATTAGAAAGAAAGAGAGAGAAAATAACAGTAACTTACTTTTAAACAACTGTGCAGACTGCTAAAAACCAATGAGACTCAGCAGTCACCACAGTAACTTACAGAAGTAATTAAGTTGTGATTATAAATACAAAAAACGCATTCAGATTCATGCACCAAATTCATCTTATCATATCATCTTCTTCATTGAAGAGCGAAAAAAACATGGGTGAGAGAAACAGTGGAAGCAAAAGCAGCAGGTGGTCTTTGCAGGGAATGACAGCACTGGTCACAGGTGGATCCAAAGGAATCGGGTAACTTTTCTACCTTCTTCTTCCACTTTTTTTTCATTTCAGTTTTTCTTCCTACTATATATATATATATATATATATATATATACACACACACACACACACTATACTTAATTTCAAGTTTTTAACAAGAACAAAAGGGCTAATTGATTTGTAACTGTTTTGGTGATTTCTACAAAGCAAACATGGTTGTATTAATGAACTACAGTGATTAATAATTACAGAAAACAAGAGGGTAGGTCCTGTATGAATTTTTGTTTTTGTTTCTCACCATTCATTCCTCTCATATTATATAGATATTCTATAGTGGAGGAGTTGGCACAACTTGGGGCCACTGTACACACTTGCTCTCGGAAAGAAGCTGAACTCAATGAATCCTTGAAGGAATGGACCACAAAAGGATACAGAGTAACCGGATCAGTCTGTGACGTGACGTCTGATGCAGACAGAAAAGAGCTCATAACCAGAATCTCTGCTGAATTTAATGGCAAACTCAACATCCTTGTCAGTAATTCAGACAACTCAATTGCATGGAAATGAAGTTAACTTTTCAATTTTCTCATAATAAAAAATCATCCTATGAGGAAGCTCGATAATTAACTTTTGCATTAATGTTTTATTGATATTTTGGATTTATTCAGGTAAACAATGTGGGAGCAAACGTATGGAAAGAGCTACTGGATTACACAGAGGAAGATTTCTCATTTGTGGTGAATACGAATTTGCAATCTGCTTTCCACCTAAGCCAGCTTGCACATCCTCTCTTAAAAGCTTCAGAAGCTGGAAGCATCGTTTTTATATCCTCCATTGGTGGTGTGGTATCAATAAATATAGGATCCGTTGTGTACAGTGCAGCAAAAGGTAATTAGTTGTTTAGTGTTAAATTTGCAGTGGAAGTAACAGAGAGAGTAAGTTGGAAGTATGCATGTTTTGTTTTGACATGCAGGAGCAATGAACCAAATGACTAAAAATTTGGCGTGTGAATGGGCCAAAGACAAGATAAGGAGTAATTGTGTTGCACCTGGCGTAATCAGAACCCCTGCAGCTGAAGAGGTAGTTAAATTTGTGGTGTTTTTGTTAGTGTATATATGATTATTGATTTTGATGTTATGCTTACATTGAACTTGAATGCAGTTCTTAAAAGAAGGAAACATTGTAAATGCTTACATTCCTCGAACCCCTCTTGGACGATTTGGAGAAGGAGAGGAAGTGTCTTCGTTGGTGGCATTCCTGTGTTTACCGGCAGCCTCGTACATTACAGGACAGACCATTTGTGTTGATGGCGGCTTCACCGTCAATGGCCTCCATATAAGCTAGCCTCACTTAAGCTTATTGTAACATTTTCGGTGCTTATTGTATAATGAAATATATTTTATATAATTGTAAGTATGTAAGTCTCGACTTCGTAACCTATTGCTCTCTTTTCTCTTTCTTCATTTGTCTTTCCTTTCCCTTTTCTCTAATTTTTCCCTCTCATAATCTTCACATAGTAGAACCCTAGAGGAGAAGAGCTCCTTCTCTATCAAATATATCTTCCACCCATATTTGAACAACCACACACAAGATGGAGATAGCTTTATCCTTTCCAAATTTTCTTTTACCATTAAGAAATCAATCTCTTAAACTTGGGGTTTTGTTTGTGGCAAACTGTTTTTAGTTAAGGAGAACTAATCATAACCTTCTTATGTTTAATTTTATTGTCTAAATAGATGAATTTGAATTATGTCGTGGTTTTTAAACTGTTGATGTACCGTATGAGGACGAGTGGTGTACTGTATGAGGACGACCTGTTGGTAATTCATTGGTAATAGTTAGGATGTCTTGAATGATCACAACAACAAGATTATCGACCGAACGGTAGAGAATCTAACAGTAGTAATTGACATCGATTCGGACGGTAAATTAAATCCTGACGTCCATGATCACAAGATTATCGACTGGACGGTAAAGAATGTAAGAATAGCAGTTGAGAGCGATTCGGACGGTCAATTACATCCTAATCTGTCCGGCCAAAGTAATGCCATTAACAATAAAGGAAAATTAAGAAGATAAACAGGATTACAGATGTCTGGGCCGATATTGGGCCGTGATTAAGAAAATATCAACTGTAGGCCCATCAGGGAAACTATAAATAGAGGTCAGAGGTGAGAGTTGGTAGGTTACATTGAATGCACTTTTGCTGTTGATTCCAGTTTTCTCTCTCTATCTCTATTGTGGATTAGAAACCTGACTTGAGCGTTAGAGCCTTTTTAGCAGGTACCCGGCCAGCCTTAACCCATCGGCAAAGGGAGCAAGTGAAGTGACCGGACGTCGAGAAGAAATTGTGAAGGGGAACCAGATTACAGTCCGACCGAAACAGTTCAATTGCTTGATTTTGATTTGGATGGAGTGATATGTTTGATTTAGTATTGTTTTACTTGTGGGATTGATTTGATTGTGTTAGAATTATCCAATCTATCTTATTTAAGGTTTATTTTGAACTAAACAATGAATTTTCTACTAAAGAGAAACTAAAATAAACTATATTGGAAGATTGGGTGTACTACTAACATAGTTGAATTGGTGATTTTTTGCTAATATAGTGTCTGACGGAATCACAGGATCATCAAGCGTCATATGAAAAGTAAGTTAGAAAGTCTTAGAGGTCCAAGGTGCCAAGTATCACTTTTGGATCGTCGAGTGCTCTCAAGGTAGTGAGTTTTATGGTCGAACACCACTTTCACAGCATTGGACGCCATCCTTGTTTTTCTAGTTCGAGTTATCTGAGTTATCTTAAGAAAATTAAGATTTTTGCTTAGTTAATGGTTGGATGGAGTTGAAATTTTGATTGTTGATCCTAAACACACGACTCTATATTTGAGATCTTTAATTTGTGATATGTTGTTAGAAAAGTTAGTCTTTTATTGTTGCTTATCTTCTTCTTTTTTCTCTTTTGTGAAAAACATTTCTATATAATATTTTGTCGAATTGTTATATGTTTATTTGTGAAATTGATTTAATCTTAAAAATAAAATAATATATAGAATAGCATGCAATATCAATTAATATATATATATATATGTTTATCTTATCTTTTTATTTTTTAATACATTCAATTGTTTTATATAAAGATAAATATGTTTTTAGTTTTTAAAGTATTATAAAGCATATTTTCTAAAAAAAACACATATAGACAAACAGTTGCTGTTTCCTTTTTTTTTTGTAAGGAATATAATTGCAAAAAGAGTTAGAATAGCATGCATATAAGCACTTCTTGTGAAAGAAAGTGTTACCGTTGTTATTTTGCTAACGAATATACTAAATGCAATGCAATATATTGTACTTTAGCTTAATACAGTGGATGATAGATTAAATAGGTTGTATTGCAACAATTAGTGGTATTTAAAGGTATGAAATTGATAATGCAATGCACATGTAAGGTTTTGTAAAATTAAAGCCAAAGGTGTGTACACGTGGCAGCCAAGCATTGGGTAGAGTTCTAAAAATAAATTTTTTATAAAAACACTTCATTCTAAGTTTTAGCCCATTCCTCTACCGTCCAGACAGACACACCTCTCCTTCTTCTTCTTCCCTTCATTCCTCTACCTTCCATCTACCACTACTCAAATTCTAACCGTTTGAATTTCAAATTGAAGCTACCCAAGCTTTTAGAACTGCAAGAGGAGCATTTTCCACCAATTGAACCTTCGTTCCGTCCAACCGGTAAGAAAGCCCTCTTTTCCCTCTTTGCTCTAGGGTTCTAGCATGTAAATCTTGTTACATGCAACCCATCTCGTTTTCTCTCTTACTTTAACTTCAATTTGATCCTAAAACTCTTTTTCTATCATCAATTGACGATTTTAGGTGTTTCTCATACTTTGGGTTCAAAGTGCTTGGGCTAGGATCATTCCTTGAGTGGGCCGTGCACACTAGAGGTAAGGGGAGCTAGTTTTCTTGTTATTTTCGTGGTATGTTGTGAATGTATGATAAATTTGAAGTTATATGTTGTTGGAAGCATGAAATTGGTTGAATTGGTTTGAAATTCATGTATGGAAATGGGTATGTTGTGTAGAATTGATGATTTATGATTTTGGGCTGTTTGGAAACCCTTGGTATGTTGAATTATGCATGATTGGGACTGTGGTGATGATTGAAATCTGTTATGGTAGTGTTTGGAAGGAAAATCAAGTGCTTTAGAGTCACTTTTTAGCCATTTTAAGGGAAGTGAGGTAGTGATTTTTAGTATTTGGGGTCTGTGGTGTTTGTGGACTGTTGGGACAGTTTCACTTAGTGTATTGTGACTTGTTTGAGTCACCAAATTAGCCAAAATAGGTGTAGAATGGTAAGTTTTGGTTTTGGGTCCCTAAGTTGGGAAAATGAGAGTTTTAGAGTTGAAATGAAGCTTAAATCACTTTAAAAATGTGTTAGGAATGTTTAGAATCACTTAGGTATGTTTAATTACGTCTAAAACAAAGATTAGAGGTGTTAGAAGTTGGTTAAAATGGTTAGAAATGGTCCCAAGAGGTTTTGTCGAATTCTGCAGAATTATGCAGAATTATGCAGAGTTTGGCCGTTCGGTTTTTGTAGACCTTGGTCAGAGAAGGTTCTCTCTTCTCTTGACCGTTCGTTTTGGGAGTCTTGGTCAGAGAAGGTTCTCATTTCTCTTGACCGTTCGTTTTGGGAGTCTTGGTCAGAGAAGGTTCTCTCTTCTCTTGACCGTTCGTTCTGGGAGTCTTGGTCAGAGAAGGTTCTCTCTTCTCTTGACCGTTCGTTCTGGGAGTCTTGGTCAGAGAAGGTTCTTCCTTCTCTTGACCGTTCGTTCTGGGAGTCTTGGTCAGAGAAGGTTCTCTCTTCTCTTGACCGTTCGTTCTGGGAGTCTTGGTCAGAGAAGGTTCTTCCTTCTCTTGACCGTTCGGTCTGACATTATTCTTGGCCACCTAGGATCCTCAGCTTTAGCCACTCTTAGTCTCATACAGGGTTTCTGGTTCGGTCTTGTTCTCAGCTTGTATAACCGTTCGGTCAACACAGGGTAAGAGTTAGTAGTCCTTTCGCATGACCGTTCGGTCAGCTTTGCGTTCGGCCATGGGAGGATTTGCCCACCCCATAACCGTTCGGTCCTGACCATCTCAGCCTTAGGTTCTTTACCTTGGATTCCTCACAGCTTTAGAAGTCCTCGACCTGTATGACCGTTCGGTCTGCAGGGTCTCGGTCAGATAAGAGCTAGCTCTTCTCTCGACCGTTCGGTCTAGCATGAGTGTCTAGTATTGGCACCCAATTTAGTTCCAGTGGTTCGGCCACTGCTTCTAGTGTTCGGATTATTGCTTTAAGGTTATGATTGGTTAATTTATCTAATTGTTTGTGGCAAATTGAGATGTGTATGATTTATATGACTTGGAGAATTATCAAGTAATTGGATTGGTCGGATTCGGTTGTGGAATTATGATCTCTCGGTGAGATCTATTAGTGTATTGATTGAATGGCGAGAGGCTTCCATATGGGGGGTTATCCCTAACGCTCCAACGGTCTTTCATTCTCACTTAGAGAGGATTGACGCGTGTGGTGGGAGTAGTGGGAGGTCCTAGGGTAGGCGCTTTCACTGTAGGCCTATACCGCGGTAACGGATTAGCCTTGTGTATGATCGGGTGGAACCCCTCGGCAATGGCTTTGCAAAGCAGTAGAGGCATCACAAGTGCACAACCCGCCCCAGCTCTACATTCATTCTATGTCCGGACGTGTCTAGGAGTCCTTGCATGTTAATATGATTGATTTTGGTTAAGTTATGAACTGTGTGCTCATGAACATGATAACTTGTATGCTTGTATGCAAATTTATGTTTTCTGCCATGCTAGATTACCTTGCTATGAATTGTATGTTGATTTGAAAACTAGCTCACCCTTGCACTTGTATGTTGTGTGTGTTTGCTTCTCTCTTGCGATGATCATCCAATCCTTTGGATGTGAGTAGTAGGTGATGATGTGCCTCTGGAGCAGACGTTGGAGACCGAGGAAGATCCAGCACCTAATACTTATGATGCTTTTAGACTTTCCTAACTCTTAGTTTTATCTTTATTTTGAAAAACCTTAGACCTTTGTACTTTAATTATTAGTCGTTTTAATTTCCCTCTATAATTTTGGATGACTGTAATTTATACTTAGGCAGTTAACTGCTAATCTCACTGCTTTCTTTAATTATGACTGTTACATTCCATATCTATATACATAGTTATATAATTTGGGATATTACATAAATTTTGTAGCTTTTAAAACTAAGCAATTGCTTCTTCCTTCACCTATGAAGAAAGCGAATGCATTTTGAATGTCTATGAAGTTGACGCAAAATCGACTAGAGGTTAGAAAAGAAAAATCACCTTAATTACTAGGTTTACAACTTTAAGTACAAAAGTTGTATTTTCCTCAGTTTTCATGCCCATTCAAACTTTAATTCTAAAATTCAACACAAAATTATAATTTGTTTTTATTTTAAATTTTAATACATTTTAATTTTTTAACTTTAAAAATTAAATATAGATATAATTCTTTTTAATTTAATTACACTAAATTTTTTTAACGTGTAAAATTGTTTGAAAAATTGCATACTGCTTCAAAAGTAAAAAGGAGAGAAATGTAAATTTCGTTTTTCCTTCTTTCGCGGTGAATGAAAAAAAAAAAACATAGGTTAACTTTCTCTGACTTGTTTCTTTCAGATTTTCCCTCCTTCTTCGGTACTTCCCAATTGTGTTTTTGAGATGGTTGAATCGGTGGTTGTGGAGGTTTCCGGTGGCTGTGAGGTTTCCGGTTGGCGTTTCCATTTTTATGGCTTATTTCGTGTGTGACTTTGAGGTAAGGGTTTTCTAATTTTTTTTTCTTGTAGTTTTACCCTTTTGAGGAGTTGGGGTGATGGACTGTATAATAGTTAGTTTCTGGAAATTGTATGTCTAGTCTCTGCATGTGAAGTTCGAATGTTTTTATTAAGGCAGTTTGGATACAATGTGGGTTGTTATTATTTTGGTTCGAGCCAGATAAGAGTTTATATCCGTTCTCTGGTTGAATCTGAGTGTGGATACATTTGTTTATTGATTTGTGTTTCAACCGTGATATGCCCTGTTTTGACAAAATTAGTACGTTTAAAAGTTTACAAGGGAAGGCTGTCTTCATTAGGGGACGATGATAATAATGTTAAATTCTGTGCCCGTGATTAATAAGATATTTGTTATATTATGCATGTTCATATATATTGTGTTGTTAATTAAATAGGCTCTTGTTTTTCTTTTGAGCTGGCTGGTTGCCATTTTCACGTGGGAATATTTTAGGGACCCTCTGAAGACATTCCTTCAAGATTTTTGGGGCTGGAAAGGGAACATTCATTCATTCATTCATTCAAGTTCACTAAACTAATGCAATCTCTAAAGTTACACCCTGCTCTTTTATTTGCACTTTTCAATCAATTCTCTTCTCAGTCTCTGACATCCTTCCTTTCTTTCTCAACTAAATGCCGTTGCCTACACTTCAACGTAACCACTTCAATGATTGATTACCTAAATTCCAACTTCCAGTTCTCAAAAACACAATCCCTTTATATCTCCAAACGTGTTTCACGGGGCAAATTCCCTCAAAACCCCTTATCAGTGCTCACTTTCTTCAAACAAATAGGCTTTTCGCAAAGCCAGATTCTCTCCCTGATTCGTCAAAGACCCCAGATACTGTTTACAGACGTTGACAAAATCTTAAGATCCAAAATTGAGTTCTTTCAGATGTCTGGATTCCAGGGTCGCGAGTTATGCAGCTTCATTTCAAAGCATCCCTCCATTTTGACTCATAGCTTGAAGAAAACATTGGTCCCCTCAGTTGAAGCTATTAGGAAAATTGTGTGCGACCAGAAAGATTTTATTCTTGTGTTGCACAGATGTGGCTGGATACTCCCAAAGTACAAAAGGTTTATGGATAATGCCGTCTTCTTGGAGAGGTGTGGCATTCTTGGGACTCATCTTGCATTGCTACTCAAACTTCACCCAAGGATTTTCATTGCACAGCAGTCCACTATTCAAAATCGTGTTTCTCGAGCTGTAGACTTGGGTTTCCGTGAAAATTCAAGAATGCTTGTCCATGCAATTCATACATTAAGTTGTTTGAGCGATAAAACATTTGAGAGAAAGCTGAAACTAATTAATAGTTTTGGGTTTTCCAACGATGAGGGCCTACAAATGTTCAAGAGAACCCCGACTTTGTTCAGAACATCAGAGATGAAGTTGAAAGTTGGAATGAAATTCTTCTTGCACACAGTTATGCTGCCTAAGTCAGTCCTTATTCACCGGCCTCAGATTTTAATGTACAACATGGAGGATCGCGTGCTTCCTCGATATAAAGTCTTCCAGCTGTTGAAATCCAAAAATCTCTGCAAGAAAGTCCCCAATTATATTCATGTGTTGTGCTTGTCTGAGGAGATGTTTTTGGACAAGTATATATCACAGTTCGGGGAAAATGCAGAGGAGTTATTAGTAGCATACAAGGGTCATTATCTGGAGGCATAACCATACCTTCAATTCTGTTTTTTCACTCTTCTACAGGAAGGCTGGGCAATTTGGGACCAACAGTAAGTATTTGAGAATTTATGATCCCGTTATGACTTGTTAATCATCCTTTAACACTCCGATCGCATATTTCAATCAACGTAATGTGTTTCTTTTTCATATATGCTCCTATCCAAGGTTTTGAAAAGTGGTATGCAACTGTGATTTCAGCTGCAACATCAATGTTTTTGGAGTGTATTGTTAGCCAACGTGCTAAATGAAAGTTATGCAGAGGAGGGGATTATGCAGAGAGTAAGAGAGGTAGAGAAACTGAGACTTTTTCTCATTAACCAAAGAATGAATGAAATACAGAAATATATGGATGACGACTAGAGGCGAAGTGGTATTTGATATTGCATCAACACATATGAAGTTTCAAAGTTTTGACTCAGCAGGGAGAAGGAAAAATTCTCCACCACAAATAGAATAGCATAAAGAAAACAGTATAAAACACAATCAGATTCATGCAGTAAATTCATCATATCATACCGTATCCTTCATTGAAGAGAAAAAAAACATGGGTGAGAGAAACAGTGGAAGCAAAAGCAGCAGGTGGTCTTTTCAGGGAATGACAGCACTGGTCACAGGTGGATCCAAAGGAATAGGGTAACTTTTCTACCTTCTTCTTCTTCCACTGTTTTTTTGGTTCCAGTTTTTCTTCCTACTACATATATATATATATATATATATACATACATACATACATATATATATATATATATATATATATATATATATATACACACACACACACACACACACTATACTTATTTTCAAGTTTTTAACAAAAACAGGGGCTAATTGATTTGTAAGTCTTTGGTGATTTCTACAGAGCAAACATGGTTGTATCAATGAACTATAGTGATTAATAATTGCAGAAAACAAGAGGGTAAATTTTTGTTTTTGTTTCTCACTATTCATTCCTCTCATATGTATATATACAGATATTCTATCTGGAGCAGTTGGCAGAGCTTGGGGCCACTATACACACTTGTTCTCGGAACGAAACTGAACTCAATGAGTCCTTGAACGAATGGACCACAAAAGGATACAGAGTAACCGGTTCGGTTTGTGACGTCAACTCTCGTGTTAACAGAGAAGAGCTTATAGCAACTGTCTCCTCTCAGTTCAATGGAAAACTCAATATCCTTGTAATGACATCTTTTTTTCACCTTTTCATATTAAAACTTGTCTAACTATGACAAGAACGAGAACTAAATTGGGATCCAACTTGTAGGACTAAACTATATCTTTTTTCGTTAATATTTTTGAATTTAGGTAAACAATGTGGGAACAACCGTACAGAAGCAGACCCTGGATTTTACAGCTGAAGATTTCGCATTCCTGATCAATACAAATCTTGAATCTTGTTTCCACTTAAGCCAGCTTGCACATCCTCTCCTAAAAGCTTCAGAAGCTGCAAGTATCGTTTTCATATCTTCCGCTGCTGGTGTTATAGCTACAAACATAGCACCCGTGTTGTATATAGTGCAGCAAAAGGTGATTGTTCATTGCACTTCATGTGGTAGAGTTAGCTAGCTAGAAATTATAGTAAGTAGTAGCCAATTGTAGCTGGTAATTTGAAAACGTGACGTAATTGGCATGCAGGAGCTATACACCAAATGACAAAAAATCTTGCATGTGAATGGGCCAAAGACAACATAAGGAGTAATTGTATTGCGCACCTGGGGTAATCAGAACCCCTCTGGCGGAAAAGGTAACCCTTTTGTTGGCATTGTTAGTGTATGATTATTGTTGTCATTTGTTTTGTTTTTCTCTCTGGACTGAGGACATCATATTATTGTGTTGTGTTCTTGAAGAACTTGAAAGAGGAAACAATTATGAATGCTGTAATTTCTCAAACCCCTCTGGGACGGATTGGAGAGACAGAGGAATTGTCTTCGTTGGTGGCATTTCTGTGCTTGCCTGCAGCCTCTTACATCACTGGACAGACCATTTGTGCTGATGGCGGCTTCTCTATGAATACACTCTCGTTGCATTGCTTTCTGTTTCATTAAGAATAAATTAACAGACTATACTTTCTTAAGTTCAGTTTATGGGTATGTTTGAATTCACAATTAAATGTTGCATGATGTTTATTGTTTGGTTTTAAGATTCATGTCTCCATTCACCAAATTGTATGGAGTTCTCATCAAGTTATTAAATTATTATTTCTCTCTTTTAATTGTTTATTAATTACTTTGACAAGATTTTCGTACATATGTATTTTTTAATTGACAAAAGTAGTAAGGCTTTGGATAAATAAAATTATCATATTCTCAAGAAATTATTGGTTCAATTTTAAATTTGTATAATAGTATGTATTTTTAATATGTGATTATAAACAACGTTTGTAATAATGATAAATTAAATGAAACTAAGTAATAACCATTCATGATATTAAAAATAGAAATCATAGTTATTTGTGAACTCATGAAAAGCATCTTACAACCAATATTTTTTACAATTATTTTAATTTTTTTTTTATAACGACTCCTTTTTAATCAAGTCTATTCTCATAAGCTTATTTACCTTCAAGGTATATTTACATAAAATATTTTTCTAAGATGTAAAACTGTATGGAATTCTCTCATAATTTAATTTTCAAAACAAAATAAATCAATATATTAAATTATAATACGTTCTTAACAATTTAATATATTTTAAATTAAAGATTATTTTTTAAATATTAAGAACAAATTAATATACTTCCTTTTTGCTTAACTTAAACTCTTATTTATAGTCATGTATAATTAAGTACTTGAGAAATTAACAGGAGATTCAACGGTAATAATGAGTCAAATTGCATAAATATTATTTCTAATTCAAAATTTAACGAAATTATGATATTTTGTATAGATTTTTTTATTTATATTTAATTTGAAGATTTAGAATCACATTTAAAAATTTTTAATAATATTTTTTAAAATGTGAATTTTTTCACATTAATATATATTTTGAACACAAGTATTTTAATAGATATAAGATTCAAAGGGAGGTAGATGTAGTAGATCTGTCTCCTTCCCTTTTTTTAAAAAAAAAATATAAATTATATATATATATATATATATATATATATATATATAAATATATATATATATATATATATATATATATATATATATATATATATATATATAATTATTCTTAAAAGTCAAATATAATTTATTTTTTAAGAAGGCGTTGTCTTTTTCAACTTTGAAGTGATTTGTAAATTATAACCTTTTATTGTCCTTTCGAATTCTCTTTTCTTGAATTTATGTATATGCTTTTCCTTACTAGTAATAATTTCTTGTATTTTAGTTCATCACAAAAAAACAAAATGTTTATATAAACTTTTGTCAATAAGACTTTTAATATGAAAATCATATTATATTTGTTTAAGTAGATTGATAAGAGAAATTTTTGACTCTAATATCACATTAAAAAATTTAAATACAAGTTTTAAGTAAAAGTGATAAAGTTAAAAAGCATATAGAAAAATGCTCACAAAGTCATCTTATGATCTTAATATAAGCTTAAATTTTATGTTGAGTAGAAATGATAAAACTCAGAAAACTCACAAATCTATTTTTATATTATGGAAAGTAATATGAATTCTTCGTCTTAATTTAGCTCAAGTTTTATTAAATCTTTCTCATAAATTATCCTAAAAGGATCTGACAAAGTTAAAGTGTAAATCATTATGAGATTTTGAATTTGTTACTTTATACCAGCATTACAAGAAATTATTATTTATATCTACTTATACTAATCACTTTATTAGGCCAAAAATAATTTCATAAATAGCTTAAAGACGTGACTTTTTTTAAATAAAATAAACTATTATTAAAACATAAATTCGATTTAGATTTTTAAACAATCTAACATATTTATATTTGATGTAATGTAACAGTATCGGTTCCAACAAATAAATGAATAATAACACTCTGTATTGTATTATGTATTAAGTATGGGTTTCTTACAATGAAGTATGAAAAACTCTAAGACCATATATCAGAATAGAGAAACCAATGGAAATAGCATAACAGAGAATGAAGAAATCCCAGGAAGGGCCAGAGGAAGAGAAAGTCAGATCATAAATTCCACACCCTTATTTCTTTTGTTTTCTTCTTTTATATTCACTTTAACCCCCAAACATAATCCTTGAGCGCTGAGTTAGTTACTCTTTTTCTCTCACTTTTTCGATTCACCATGATTTCAGCATTACCATCCACGTGTCCCACTCCTATAACAGTATTCCCATGCATTTCATCAGTCATTTCTTCTGCACTCGTGACAGTTCCTCCCCCATAAAAATCAACCTTGTCCCCAAGGTTGAGGTTAGGATAATTAGCCTAGACTAATGATAGATCTTCCCAAGTAGCTTTAGTTGTATCCATTCCTTCCCATTGGACCAAAACCTGCAGAATCTGATCATGGCCACGTAGAATAATTCTGGACTGTAATACCTTAGATGGTTGAACAATATGACCAAATTCATCAGTCAATAGTGGAAGAGGAACATACGGTTGTTGATGTTCACCTTTGCAAGGCTTCAACAAGGAAACATGAAAGACGGGATGAATCTTGGCAAAAGCTGGGAGGAGTAGTTTGTAAGCTACAGAACCAATTTTCTGCAAAACTGGAAAAGGACCAAAATATCTAAGTCCCAACTTCTGATTTTTGCGTAAAGCAACTGAGTGTTGCCGATACGGTTGAAGCTTAACTAAAACCAAATCACCAACGTTAAACTCCAAATGTAATCGTTTCCTATCTGCATATTTCTTCATATAGTGCTGAGCTTTTAGCAAATTATTCTTCAACTGGCAGATAACTAAATCACGATTCAACAATAATTCCTGTAAAGAAGGAGGGTCTTGATGGTCTACAGTATACTTGGTAATTGTGGGAGGATGTCGGCCATAGACTGCTTGGAAAGGAGTCATACCAATGCTGGACTGAAATGAGGTATTGTACCAAAACTCAGCCCATGAAAGTAACTTACTCTAGCTTTTGGGATTGTCAACTGTGAAACATCTTAAGTACATTTCCAAACATCTATTAAGTGCTTCAGATTGACCATCAGATTGTGGGTGATATGCTGTGCTCATAGCCAAAGTGGTCCCACTCAACTTAAACAATTGCTGCCAAAATTTGCTAGTGAATACTCTGTCACGATCCAAAACAATGGACTTAGGCATACCATGTAATCGAACGATGGAATGCATGAAAATGTTGGCTACTGTCGTGCTCGAATAATCAGCTTTGAGTGAAGCAAAATGAGCATATTTAGATAAGCGATCAACAACCACCAGAATTACAGTAAACCCGTGTGAATGAGGCAAACCCACAATAAAATCCATAGCTAAATCTTCCCAAATTTGTACTGGAATTGGCAAGGGTTGGAGCAGTCCAGCAGGTAAAGAAGTAGTGGTCTTAGCTTGTTGACAGAGCAAACAATTTTGGACAAAAAGTTTAATATCCTTTTGCATGCCATGCCAATAAAACTGAGAAGCAACTCTAGCCAATGTCCGCGCTCTCCCCGAATGGCCTCCGATGGGGGAAGTATGAAATTCATTCAAAATTTGTTGTATAAGAGGATGGTTGGAAGGAATAACCAACCTGTGCTTCCAAAATAGTAACTGGTCGTGGGCAACATAATTCGGGTGAGGAGGAGTACCTTGAAGACATAAGTGAAGTATTTCTGACAATTTGGGATCATCAGCAATAGCGGCCCGCACCTTGGAAATGATATCCCACTGAGGTTGAGAAATAGCCAGAAAGAAAGACCGAGATAAGGCATCAGCGGCAAGATTGTCACAACCCGGCTTGTACTCTATGGTGAAATCATATCCGAGGAATTTAGGAAGCCATGCCTGTTGCTCTGGGGTCTGGATAGTTTGATCGGTGAGACTGCGTAAGCTTTGCTGATCAGTGCGGATAATAAATTTATGTCCCAACAAATAATGACGAAATTTAGCTATAGCTTCTGTAATAGCGTAAAACTCCCGCACGTAGGCTGATTGTTTCTGCATTCTTGGAGATAATTTTTTTGAAAAAAATGCAACAGGGTGATGGGCTTGACTCAGAACCGCACCAATACCTGTACCAGAGGCATCTGTTTCCAATATAAACTGCTTAGTAAAATCTGGAAGGGCCAAGACAGGAGCCTCAGTAATAGCTCGCTTGAGATTGTGAAAAGCTTCAGTCGCAGCAGAGGTCCAATGAAATTGGTCTTTCTTTAAGAGATTGGTTAAGGGGGAAGCTATAACGGCATACCCTTTAATAAAGCGCCAATAATACCCCGTGAGTCCAAGAAAGCCTCGGAGTTGTTTAATGGACTGAGGAAGTGGCCAATCCAAAACAACTTGGATTTTATGTTTATCCATGGTAATGCCAGTGCCTGATAATGTATGACCCAGATAATCAATCTCCTCCATGCCAAAATGACATTTAGACAACTTGGCAAAAAGATGGTGCTCTTGCAGGAGTTGTAAGACAGCTTCTAAGTGTTGCAAGTGGGAAGACCAAGATGGACTATAAACCAGTATGTCGTCAAAGAAAACCAATACTGATTTCCGCAACAGCCCTTGGAACACCGAATTCATTAAACTTTGAAAGGTGGCTGGTGCGTTGGTGAGGCCAAATAGCATGACAAGCCATTCATAGTGGCCTTGGTGTGTTCTAAAAGCTGTTTTAAATCTATCCTCTGGAGATACAAGTATTTGATGGTATCCCGAACGAAGATCTAACTTAGAAAAGTATTTAGCTCCAAAGAGTTCATCAAGCAATTCATCAACAGTAGGAATAGGGAAAGAATCTTTGATTGTTATGGCATTTAATGCTCTATAATCAGTGCAAAAACGCCATGTCCCATCCTTTTTTTTAACCAAGAGAATCGGTGAAGAAAAAGGACTGGTGCTCGGGGCTATGATTCCTTCCTGTATCATCTCTGCAACCATTTTCTCAATTTGTTCCTTTTGGCTGTGAGGGTATCGATAGGGACGGACCTTAACAGGCTGACTATCTGGAATTAAAGGAATAACATGGTTGTGTGACCGGTCCGGGGGTAACCCAATAGGTTTGTCAAACACCTTTTTGTAGGTGTGAAGCAACCGAGCTATATCCGGAGGAATGTCAGCAGGAAAGTCAAGCCACTGAGCGGAAGGAAGCTCCTGGGGCTGAAGTTGTAGTGTATACAATTCGGCAATGGCATGAGTGTTGCACATTCGTCTGATATGGTGAAACTGAGCGGGACGTGGTAAGTGAGACTGAGCACCATGCAATGTAACAAATTCACCCTCCAAATAGAATTTCAAGGTCAGAGCACTATAATCAGAAACATGGGGACCCAATGTAGAAAGCCAGGCAGCCCCTAAAACAAGATCTGCACCAGAGACAGGAAGCAAATAAACTGGCAATTTAATAGTATGCCCTTGAATTGTGACCTTCACATCTTTGACCAATCCTTCCACTGTAAGGGAATTTCCATTACCAACGAGGACCTGGAAACTGGAAATGGGCTCAATAGGTAACTTCAAATAATGAGCCAAGCATGGTTGTAAGAAATTGTCGGAACTCCCACTATCAAGCAAGATTTGGACATTGACACCGTTAATCGAGCCATGAAATCGCATAGTGCCCAAACTGGATGAGCCGTTGAAGGCATTAAAAGAAACATGATGGTCAGGGTTAACCTCAGGACATGGACTGGATATAGGGTCTGGTGGTGCTAAATCTGGAGGTGGATCATCATCTTCCTCCATATGAAGTAATAGGTATTGTTTGTTAGGACAACGATGCGTAGGAGAAAATTTATCGTCACATGTATAATAAAGACCCTTCTCGCGTCTGATTTGCATTTTGGCTGGAGACATTTTTTTTTTATATTGGGTGATTTGGGTAGGTGGGTAAAAGGTTTCTGGGAAGGGTTAGGCAGAATAGCAGGTATGGATGGTGGTTTCTGATTGGTGTTTAGGTAGGGGGATGAGGTTGTGTTAAGGTGTCTGGAAGAAGTGGTGGTATAAGCTGGTTTGTTGGAGGTGGAATATTTTTCCTCATAGAGCTTAGCAAGGGAGACGACTTTAAGGAGGGAATGAGGACTCTGGGCAATGACATCACGGCGGATATCAGTTTTCAAACCACTAATGAAGCAATCTAAGAGGGCATCTACCGTAATCCCAGTAACTCTGTTAGCCAACGTAGTAAATTCGATATAATAATCATTAACCGAACCTAATTGCGAAAGCTTAAACAAGGTAGAGCGGGGACATTCAAAAGGGGAGGGACCAAATTCCAACTCCAATGCTCGAGTAAAAGCAGCCCAGGATTGGAATGGATTATTCTTACTCATCATCTGGAACCAAGGAACAACATCCTTGTCCATATGTACCGCTGCAATCGTCAAACGGTGTAAATCTGGAGTAGAATAATACTGAAAAAATTGGTCCGCCTTGAAAATCCATTGTAACACATTCGATCCATCAAAGCGTGGGAAATCCAACTTGATGTTGCGCACCTGAAAGGGTTGTGTGTTGGGATGCATCATAGTTGAGTTCGAGCCACCGATGGAGGACGGACTGATCACTTGCTCGAGAGCTAATTCGAGCTTCTTAAACCTGGCAGAATAATCTTGTTCTCGTTTTTCCATGAGCTCCAAAATCTTCTTGACATTAGCATCCAGGTCCTTCAATCGAGTATTCTCAGCCATGGTGGCAGTGAAAGCACCAAATGTAACAGTATCGTTTCCAACAAATAAATGAATAACAACACTCTGTATTGTATTATGTATTAAGTATGGGTTTCTTACAATGAAGTATGAAAAACTCTAAGACCATATATCAGAATAGAGAAACCAATGGAAATAGCATAACAGAGAATGAAGAAATCCCAGGAAGGGCCAGAGGAAGAGAAAGTCAGATCATAAATTCCACACCCTTATTTCTTTTGTTTTCTTCTTTTATATTCACTTTAATCCCCAAACATAATCCTTGAGCGCTGAGTTAGTTACTCTTTTTCTCTCACTTTTTCGATTCATCATGATTTCAGCATTATCATCCACGTGTCCCACTCCCATAACGGTATTCCCATACATTTCATCAGTCTTTTCTTCTGCACTCGTGACATGTAACCAGGTGCTAGTTGGCTGGGGAATGACATAACTAATTTATTTCTAATAACAAATGCTTTGAAAACTAGCCTCTTAAAATTATTGTACCTGTTTACATGTTTTTTTTTTGTTGCTTATTTCATGTACAAAAGCTGGAAAATACGTAACGTACGTCTGTTATCCAAACTCAGATTCATCACACCTGTTCTCTTTATTTTATTTGGCTTTATCCTGGATGCAGAAAGTTACGTGGAAAACTTCTCAAAGTATTCAATTTGAATTTTAAAGCATTTAAAAGATATTTAAAAAAATATTATACTTAATCAATATTTGTAAAATTAAAATATGTCATTATTTTCGAAGAAAAATCTCAAATTGTTCTAATGTCTTCTATGTGTTTCAATTTGATTTTTATTTTAAATTTTTTTTATGCAATCATATTATTTTTATTAATAATATATTAACACAGTTAAAAAATGTTATATATTAGTTTGTAACTTTTTATATTTTATTTTTTTAACTAATTTTATTTTTATTTCTTATTTAAAAAATGGTCACAAATTTCAAGCTAAAATCAGTCACGTGATAATAATAGTATAACTTGATAATAACAGTATAGATGACAATGACAGTGTTACTATATCAGACTAAATAATATAGTCTTTTTTCAAATTAAAATAAAATTTAATTTTTGCATAATGTTATAAAATTATTTTTTATTAAAATTGATATTTTTATTAAATATTTTTAATAAGGTTAAGTTTATTATATTTTACATTATTTATTTAAAATTTTTTTCAAATTTTAAATTTATTTGTTTTAAATTTTTTTAAAATTGTTTAAAATAATTTTTAGATTTTACATTTGAATTTGTAAAATTATTGATTTTTAGATTTTAACTCTTAACGAAGATAGTGACTATAAATTAAGGCACTTAGAAGGTAGCAATATCAATTATTAGATACGATAAAGCTTCATTCATCATATCATCATATCCTTCATCGAAGAGAAAAAGAAATGGGTGAGACGAACAGTGGTAGCAAAAGTAGCAGCAGATGGTGTCTGCAGGGGATGACAGCTCTGGTCACCGGTGGATCCAAAGGAATCGGGTTCATATCATCTCTCCTTTCTCCACATTTTTCATTCTCTTTTTGTTTCTGAATTTCAAACTTGTTTCTGAAAAATACCTATTAATTTGTTAGCTATCAATTACCAACGAAAGCTAGTGGAAAAAGTTGTTAATTTTTGTGTTTATCTGTAAGAATGTTTCTACCAATAAAATATAGTAACAAGAAAGAAGTACAGTAAGTGGATATTGCATGAGAATTGTTTCTGGTTATTAATTTATCTGATGTTATTATTTGGACTATCACACATAGATATGCTATCGTGGAGGAGTTGGCACAGCTTGGGGCCACTGTACACACTTGTTCTCGAAACGAAGCTGAACTCAATGAATCCTTAAACGAATGGACCACAAAAGGATACAGAATAACTGGTTCGGTCTGTGACGTCACCTCTCGTGTCAAAAGAGAAGAGCTGATAGCTAGAGTCTCCTTTCAGTTCAATGGAAAACTCAATATCCTTGTTAGTAATTCATTCGATTCAATTGTTTAGAGTTGAAGTTAGGTTTTCAACCTTCTATTAAAAAATTATATATATATATATATATATATATATATATATATATATATATATATATATATATATATATATATATATATTACTCCAAACTTCACTTCTGGCTTTATAATATTGAAGAAGGTTTAAAATGGAATACTTAATAGCATTAGTGGTTTTATTTGTTATTTTATTAGATTCGGCTTACGTTTTGTACGGATTGTAGGTAAACAATGTGGGAACAAACATACAGAAACAGACCATGGATTTCACAGCGGAAGATTTCGCATTTCTGATGAATACGAATCTTGAATCTTGTTTCCACTTAAGCCAGCTTGCACATCCTCTCCTAAAAGCTTCAAAAGCTGCAAGTATCGTTTTCATATCCTCCATTGCTGGTGTTGTAGCTACCAACTTAGCATCCGTTGTATATGGTGCATCGAAAGGTGATTGTTCATTGCATTCCATGTTGCAGAGTTAGGTAGCTAGAGAGTAGTAAAAAGTAGGCAATTTGAAAACGTGCACGTAATTAACATGCAGGAGCAATGAACCAAATGACAAAAAATCTTGCATGTGAATGGGCAAAAGACAACATAAGGAGTAATTGTATTGCACCTGGGGTAATCAGAACCCCTCTGGCGGAAAAGGTAACCCTTTTGTTGGCATTGTTAGTGTATGATTATTGTTGTCATTTGTTTTGTTTTTTTCTCTGGACTGAGGACATCATGTTTTTGTGTTGTGTTCTTGAAGCACTTGAAAGAGGAAACAATTATGAATGCTGTAATATCTCAGACCCCTCTGGGACGGATTGGAGAGGCAGAGGAAGTGTCTTCGTTGGTGGCATTTCTGTGCTTGCCTGCAGCCTCTTACATTACAGGACAAACCATTTGTGTTGATGGCGGCTTCTCTGTGAACGGCCTCCATATATTGCAGCCTTAGTTTTCACTTTTTCCGTGTTACGTCAGTTCACTGCATTGCTTTTTCTGTGTCATTTAGAATAAATTAAGAGACTGTACTTTCCTAAGTTCAGTTTAGAATATATATGACAGAAGTACGATGATAAATTATAAAGTGATATAGATAAAATAAATATGTATAATGTGTCTTATTTTATAACGACTTCTTTTTAATCAAGTCTATATCATAGCATGAAGCATTACGTTCTAAACCATTAATTCATTATTATCTATTCTTATAATCTTATTTACCTTAAAGGTATTTACATAAAATCAATTTTCCAAATATTTTTCTAAGATGTAAAACTGTATGTAATTTTCTCGTAATTTAAGTTTCAAAACAAAATAAATCAATATATTAAAATATGTTCCTGACAATTTAATATATTTTAAATTAATTTAATTAAATATTATTTCTAAATTTTAAGAACAAATTAATATACTTTCATTTTGTCTAACTTAAACTCTTATTTATAGTCATGTATAATAAATTTCTTGAGAAATCAAGAGGAGATTCAACAATAATAATGAGTCAAACTGCATTAAAGTTTAATGAATTTATGATATTTTGTTTAACTTTTTTTATTTATATTCAATTTGAGAGATTATAATTACATTTAAATTCTCTAACATTTTTTTTCTAATATAAATATATATATATGATAATCTATTTATAAATAAGTTATAATAGAAGAAATTTAGGCTAAATCCAAAATATAAATAAAAAATAATAACAAACAAACTAAAAATAAAAAAATAAAGATAATATATCTAATACTCTTATTAAATTTGTACATACAAATCATATGTATCAAGCTTGTTACTAATATAATCAATAAAAACTTGATGAAAATATTTGTTTTTACATTCAAATGACACCAAATTATTAATGATTTGCGAAAACGACATAGAAGATGAAATATCAACTCAGAAGACTCTTATGAGTAACAAATTTCATTGCTTCATATAAACTTCTTGCAAACAACTAATAGCAGTGGTGGAGAATAATATTGGACAGTGGTGGACTAATGCAAAACTTCAATTATGATGACTTTGACAAAGGAGATTACCATCAATAGTGGATGACGACCAGTAGTGGTGGACAATAACAAATTGTGGGGACTAGATTGCCATCAGTAATGGATGGTGGCTTGCAATGGCTGACAACAATAGACTGCAAGGACTAGATTGGACCATATAGAAAATGACTCCCCCTCATGGCGAATGGCGAAAATGACAACGCACTGATGATAGACACTGAAGATGGAAGATCTGACTCTTTAAAAGAATGGTCTCCTTTATTCATTAAAGCACCTAGAAACAGACTCCTCCCATAGGGAACATCAGTGGACAGAGATGGCGAACAATGGATAATAGTGAAAAAGACACTAATAGAGAACTGAAATTAGGAGAGCAAGACTTCAGTATTCAAACACAGGTGTTGATAAATAGAATTTTTAAGCATTCGATCGAGACGATCATAATCGTGTTGTCATTGGTCAAAACTAAAACTTTGATTATAACAATAGTAGACAGTGGTGACACTGACAGCGAGGATAGACGGTGGCTCCACCGACAATGGCAGTAGCAGATGTCGTCACTAGTAGTGATGGGTATAGTGACAAAAGTGACAATTTTTTTTCTCAAAGAGAACCAAATGTTGATATTGGTATCGCGCAACAAAAAGTTTTAAAGAGCGTGATAAACTATCAATAACCAAGAGCGGAGGGGTGAATTTGTTCTTTTAAAATTATGGTTTTATTTCAAAAATTTTATCGAACAGTTTAAGATCAAGAGACGTAGAGATAAGGAAAAGTACACAAAGGATTTTTATACTGGTTCGAATCAAAAGATTCTATGTCTAGTTGTTAATCACTATAAAAGAGTGATTAACCTTTCACTAAAAGATAGCTCCCAACTGCCAGTAATAGTCAATTATAAAAAATGATAATCAATTATTTTAAGCTGTTATAGGTTTTGAAAAACATGATAATCGATTATCCTTAGTGACACATAAGATACCTATATTGGTAAGAGGCTTTTGGAGTGATACCAAAAACAAATCTATGAGAACTTTACCTAAAGCGGACAATAGCTTACCTGTATGAAGATCTATGTGTGTGTTGAAGTGATATTATGCACCGAACAACTAAGACAAATTTTGGAAAGTAATGTGAATCAACTTTCTTCCGATTTTGTGCGTATTCAAACCTTAAACATTAAATCCTACATAATATCTTCAAATAAATTAATTTTTAAGTTAAATATGTTTTTAATCTCTGAACTCGAATGTAAAATTGTAATATGTTTTTGTTTCAAATTTTAATACATTTAAATTTTTAAAATTTAAAATTAAATGAATATACTCTTTTTAATTTAATTAGATTTTTTTACGTGTAAAATATGTTTGCGTTTGAGTTTTTACATAATTTAACATATTGTAACTTAAATTTTGATTTCAAACACATTTAACAAACTAAAAAAATTGATTTGATTGAGTTATGTAGTATGTAAATACTTAAAAGGTTAATGAAAGAGTTAACATATTGTGTTGTTCGACAACTAAAAACATGCATATGAACAAAATAATTTAACACGGATCCTCCAAAATTCTCAAGAATTGATTAGATTTTCTCAATGCTTTAGCTACTGAACAATAATATATATATATCAACGGAATATTCAATCAGACTTTTCCTGCACAGAAATTAAGCAAGGGAGTTTGGAAAAGAATTCCTTTATTCTCAGTTGGGATAAATGTCAAACTATTCTTATCATGGCTTACGTTTAACTCTTAATTTTCTCTATGAAGATAGTGACTATAAATTAAGGCACTTAGAAGGTAGCAATATCAATTATTAGATACGAGAAAGCTTCATTTATCATATCATCATATCCTTCGCCGAATAGAAAAAGAAATGGGTGAGACGAACAGTGGTAGCAATAAAAACAGCATATGGTGTCTGCAGGGGATGACAGCTCTGGTCACCGGTGGCTCCAAAGAAATCGGGTTTATATCACCTCTCCTTTCTCCACATTTTTCATTCACTTTTTCTTCCTGAATTTCAAACTTGATTCTGAAAAATACCTATTAATTTGTTTGCTATCAATTAACAACCAAAGCTAGTGGAAAAAGTTGTTAATTTTTGTGTTTATTGTAAGAATGTTTGTACCATAATAACAAGAAGAAGTACAAAATATTGCATGAGAATTGTTTCTGGCTATCTGATGTTATTATTTGGACTATTACATAGATATGCTGATAGCAAGAGTCTCCTCTCAGTTCAATGGAAAACTCAATATTCTTGTTAGTAATTCATTCAATTCAATTATTTGGAGCTAAAGTTAGTTTTTCAACCTTTTATTAACATTAAATTCTTAACTTAATATCAAAGTTATAAATAAAATATATTTTAACAAAATTTATTATATTTTGAATTTATTATTCCATTTGATTTCAAATCATTATCCGATCATTTATTTATTAATGTGGAGTTATTATCTTATATATATATATATATATATATATATATATATATATATATATATATATATATATATATATATATATATGTGGGGTTTGTTAACACGCGTACGCCTGTTTTTCAGTTGGTACGTTTTAACAATGTGTACCGGATTATAATAGACAAAAATACCCTCATTTATCATGGATTATAAGTTTTAAGGTCAAGGATATTTAAATAATTTTCATTCTCAAAAAAAAAAAAGAAACCCCCAAATCCTTACTCACCTCCCTCATTCCTTTCAACCCTTTCTCTTTCATCTCTCTCACTCCAACATTTTCTCTGTCATCTCTCTCACTTCAACATTTTCTCTGTCATCCCTACTGTTGCCTCAATTGAAAAAAAAAATTATAAACCCTTTTCATCAGATATTTTCTCTCTCATTTCAACATTTTCTCTGTCATCATTCCAACATTTTTTTCTCTTATCTCAACCCAATTGAAGATGGTGGTAGCAATTTGAATCAGAGATATTTTTTAAAATTTGAAAAAGTTTACTCTTTTATAATCATTTTATATTTATTAATGTGTGTAAAATGAATATAAACTTTGTCATTTTATGTTACTCTTTCCAAATCTCAAAGGTAAAAAATGATTTTACTGTTTTTTTATCTGGCACAGTGGTAAAGTTCATTCTAAACGCCTGTAGAAGTTGATTCAGTGATAAAAAAGGGACATAAGGAAATTAAAGAAATAGGTATAGAAGAATTCCCTAGGAGTACAATTCTTTCAATTCTAGGTTGCAATCTTACATCATGTATCCCATACCAATAGAGAAAGGAAAAAGAAACACTTTGTGTAAAGGGAAAATGACAAGGGTTTGTGATTTTTTTTTTTCAATTGAGGCAATAGTAGGGATGACAGAGAAAATGTTGGAGTGAGAGATATGACAGAGAAGATGTTGAGAGGAATGAGGGAGGTGAGTAAGGGTTTGAGTTTTTTTTTTTTTTTTTTTTTTTAGTTTTGAGAATGAAAATTATTTAAATATCCTTGACCTTAAAACTTAGAATTAAATGAGGGTATTTTTGTCTATTATAATCCGGTACACATTTCCCAACTGAAAAACAGATGTACGCGTGTTAACAAACCCATATATATATATATATATATATATATATATATATATATATATATATATATATATATATATATATATATATATATATATATATATATATATATATATATATATATATATATATATATATATATATATATATATATACTGGTTTTATAATATTGAAGAAGGTTAAAAATGGAATACTAAATAGCATTAGTGTTTTTATTTATTATTTTATTAGATTCGGCTTAAATTTTGTACGGATTGTAGGTAAACAATGTGGGAACAAACGTACTGAAACAGACCCTGGATTTCACAGCGGAAGATTTCGCATTTCTGATGAATACGAATCTTGAATCTTGTTTCCACTTAAGCCAGCTTGCACATCCTCTCCTAAAAGCTTCACAAGCTGCAAGTATCATTTTCATATCCTCCATTGCTGGTGTTGTAGCCACAAACGTAGCATCCATTGTATATGGTGTATCTAAAGGTGATTGTTCATTGCATTACGTGTTGCAGAGTTAGGTAGCTAGAGTAGTAAAAAATAGCCAATTTGAAATCTTTTACGTAATTGGCATGCAGGAGCAATGAACCAAATGGCAAAAAATCTTGCATGTGAATGGGCCAAAGACAACATAAGGAGTAATTGTGTTGCACCTGGGGTAATCAGAACCTCTCTTGCGGAAAAGGTAACCCTTTTGTTGGCATTGTTAGTGTATGATTATTGTTGTCATCTGTTTTGTTTTATTCTCTAGACTGACGGCATCATATTATTGTGTTGTGTTCTTGAAGGACTTGAAAGAGGAAACAATTATGAACGCTTTAATATCTCAAACCCCTCTGGGACGGATTGGAGAGGCAGAGGAAGTGTCTTCGTTGGTGGCATTTCTGAGCTCGCCTGCATCCTCTTACATCACTGGACAGACCATTTGTGTTGATGGCGGCTTCTCTGTGAACGGCCTCCATATATTGCAGCCTTAGTTTTCACTTTTTCTGTGTTACGTCAGTTACACTCTCATTGCATTGCTTTCTGTGTCATTAAGAATAAATTAAGAGATTGTACTTTCCTAAGTTCAGTTTATGGATGCGTTTGAGTTAACAATTAGTTATCAATCTCGTAGTGAGAGTATGGTATGTTAAATGTAAACAAACTCTTTAGATTCTTAGAACGGATGAAATTTGCTGTTAAAAACCTAGTGTGTATTGAAGTAAAGATCGAGCAAGAATTTAAGTATTTAAAATAATTTGAGTTAAAAACCAATTAAAATTTTGATCAGATCAATTTATTAAGAAAAAAAAGTTATGGTAACGTATTAAAACAAAAGATAACTCTTTCGGGTGTAGGGTAGAATCTCTGCTAAAGAGTCATTTACACTTTTTTTTTTCTAGTATGTTATTTTGTCTTTGAAAACACTTTCTTCTATTTTTCTATGTCTTAATGTTTAGCCTTTAAACTGTATGGACGGATATTTATCAAAGACACTCTGATGCTTAAGTCAACATTCTAATCGATAGGGAGTCACAATAAAATCTTAAGTTCGCAATAAATGCAATCCCTTACCTCTTTATCTCATATTTGTATTTATAGCTTTCGAGGTGGGTCTTGTGATTAGCAAAACTATAATCATGACCTAATACTTAATGAGTAAGGCTTACTAGTAAATTTGATTAGAGGTTGTGCTTAAGGATGCTTGTCCATCCGCTTAGCTCTCTCTGGTCAGTCTCTCTTTGACCTGTATGCGCATACGATACACTGGCCCCCAACCCTAGTCAGTAGCTTCTTGCATTGGGATTTGTTATTAAGCCCCTTTGGAGTGGCAGACCATGGCTCTAGGGGTTTCCTTTCCGTCTGGTCGAGTGACTTACTGCTCGGTTGGAGTTTGAATCTTGATTGTGGTGGGAAAATGCACGCCCTACCTCGTGGTCCGTGTCTCGAAGGAGTGCAGAGGCACGTCATATAGTTCATTGGTCGTGATCGAATCCAATAGTGGATGAGCGCTGGCGGTTACACCAGAGTTTTTTCCTATAAATAAGAGTAAAGTCTTGTTGCCTTTTAACCAATTTCTCTGCCTACTGCACGATTTCTTCTTAATTTCAGGTAATAAAATGTCTATTGTTCATCTGTCTTCTTTTGAGGAGTTGTTGGGAAGGGGAGGCGAAGGATTTGCTAGCGATGACACGTGGTCCTCGTCTTAGTGGACATACAATTCATGTTGACGCATTCATTAAGACTTAAGCCAAATATTTTGCACCTTTAATCATTTATTCTACATAGAACCCTGTACATACAAAATTTCCTAAATAATGACATCCAAATTTCGTGGGGACTGCAGTACATACATCGTAAACAATGATCATTCTCATCTTCAAATTTGATTATCAATAAATGTAACCAATACATTTCTTTGAACATTTCTAGCAAAAAATATGTACATTCAGACCTCATCAATACATATTCAAAAGGTTGTAAACAAACATCAATCATATTGCAAAAATCCTATTCAACAACATCTACATAAGGCCTAAATCTTGCAACACTTCATCCCTCCGCACATTGTCCACATCCAAGATCCAATCACAAACATACTTCTCCTTAACCGGTTACAGTTCCTCCTACAAAGAGATAAATGCACAACATATCAATAAAATGCACCATCTTTTACCAAAGCTCCCATAATGAAAATGTTTATAACTTACAGTTTTGTAGGTGGACATTGTGTTGCCTTCGTATTTCTCAACGTCATCCCACAACTCCATAAATTTCAAAACAATAACTCCACAATCATATCTACATCAAACAAAGTCTAACATACAAATAATGTTATTTAACATATCAATACAATAAAAAAATGGTTCATTGGACATGGAATTGTATATAAATGGCATAAATTGTGTCGAAAGAACTAAACCAGTAAATGGTCAAAAAAATTAGAAAAAACTTCATACTTTCCACCCAAAAACGCCATCAACCACTAAATCTTCTATGCAACTTCAACCCACACTAAACCATACCTTGAAAAGTACCCAAAAAAAACAACACATAAATTCCTTAACAAATTTAAACAAACTAAACCAACCTTTAATGAATAAAGATAGTCTGACCACGCTTTAATGAACACCAACGACTATCGGTGGGTGGCACGGAGCAAGATGGGTGGGTGGGTAAATGTCGACAACGACACTCCGACAAACAAAGGACCGCGACGCTCTAAGGAAGACAAACCACAATGTCTGGGTGGGTGAGTAGACGTAAACGGCGATAGCTCAAAACACGCCTTTGTTGGTGGCGGTTCCAATCAAAGTTTCCAACGCCGCCGGTCACCGAAACGGACACCACTTCATCACGCGAAACTCCGGCGGAACACGCTTGTACCGACATGTTTTTGGGAAGAGGCAAGTTGGCTGGACGGGAGGGAGCGGGACTCACTCTAGGGTTCGTTTTCTCTCTCTAAGCTTGAGTTCTCACCTTGCCTCAAATTCAAATTCTAAAGAGAGAAAATGAATCTCCTCACTTTCAAACCCTTCTCCCAATTCTCTTTCCACCTCCATCTCATTATTATATTTTTTTTTATGTGGACTACTCACATTTAACACGTGTCCCATATCAAAATGTTGTTAAAAGTTACTATTCAAGTATATTTTTTTTTGTTGTTATATTTTTATGATGGTAGACAATATAACTATACTTTTTATTTCGATAAAATCATAAAAATTAAAAAATAATTGCACTTTAAAAACATAGAAGAAGAATTATTGTGAGAAAGATAAAAAATTATATTTTTGGGAAGGCTTTTAACAAGGTAAGGTGACATACGTGTAAGCGTTATACCACATATATGTTTATTTTGAAAATAATAAATATAATATCTTATACCTATATTAAAAAATATATAAAATTTTATTATTATTATGAGTATGTGAATGTAAATTAAAATTAAATATATTAAATATTATTAAAATAAAAAATTATAAATTATTGTCATTATATTATTTTTTTTCTAAATTTATATATATATATATATATATATATATATATATATATATATATATATATATATATATATATATATATATATATATATATGACAGAAGTATGATGATAAATAATTATAAGGTGATATAGATAAAATAAATATGTATAATGTGTTTTATTTTATAACGACTTCTTTTTAATCAAGTCTATAGCATAGCATGAAGCATTATGTTCTAAACCATTAATTCATTATTATCTATTCTTATAATCTTATTTACCTTAAAGGTATTTACATAAATCAATTTTCCAAATATTTTTCTAAGATGTAAAACTGTATGTAATTTTCTCGTAATTTAAGTTTCAAAACAAAATAAATCAATATATTAAAATATGTTCCTAACAATTTAATATATTTTAAATTAATTTAATTAAATATTAAGAACAAATTAATATACTTTCCTTTTGTCTAACTTAAACTCTTATTTATCGTCATGTATAATAATAATGAGTCAAACTGCATAAATATTACCTCTAATTTAAATTTAATGAATTTACGATATTTTGTCTTAACTTTTTTTTATATTCAATTTGAGGGTTTATAATCACGTTTATATTCTCTAACAATTTTTTTTTTCAAATGTAAATTTATTTATATTCATATACATTTCAAAGAATGTATTCTGAATCACAAGTACTCTGATAGGGACTTATCCAAAAGGAGGCAGGTGGGGATCCTACCCCTTCCCTTTTAAAAAAAAAATAATATAAACTATAAATAAAATAAAAGTTAAGACTTGTTTGAAAAGTTAAATATAATTTTTTTCTTAAAAATTATTGTTTTTCTCACACTTCTATTTTATTTGTAAGTTTCGTTATAATAAAACAAAACATGGTTGTCTGAAATTTCGTCAACAAGACTTTTAATACAAAAATTATATTATATTCGATTAAGTAGATTATTAAGATGAACTTTTTACTCTAATATGATATTAAAGAATTTTAATACAAATTTAAGTTCAGATTAAGTAGAAATAAAAAAATTAGAAAATATATAAAGAAAATCCTCATATACTGTCTTAAGATTTTGGTGTAAGATTAAATTCTAGTAGAAATAATAAAACTCGTCAACCTAACAGCATATAAGAAAGAAAACTTACAAATCTATATTTTTATATTGAAATTAATATAAATTCTTCATCTTAACATTGGCTCAAGTTTCATTTAATCTTTCTCATAAATTCTCCTAAAAGGATCTGACAATTTGAAGTGTAAATCATTATGTCATATTAAATTTGTACTTCATGCCAGCGTTATAAAGAAATTGTCTTTTATATTTACTTATAGCAATCACTTTATTAGGCCAAAAATTGTTGAAGTTGGGGTTTCTCTATTGACGAATCAAATTGCATCACAAAGAAAAGTAGATTGCAACAAAACAAAGTTGGAATCACGTGTAGAGAAAGTTTTTTTAACGAGTTGCAGACACAGTTAGAATAACATGAAGATAAAGGAATTTTTGCGAACAAATGTTATCATTATTTATTTTTTTGAGATAGTAAAAATTATGTTTTAAATTAATTTTTTTGATATTAAATATTCAGATAGATAAGATAATCTATTTATAATAGAATAAACTAAGCTCAAAATATAAATAAATAATCATAATAATAAATAAATTAAAAATAAAAAATAAAGATAAGATAAAGATAATATATGTAAAACTATCGTTAAGATTATGGATATAAATCATATATATCAAGTTTATTACTAATATAATTAATAAAAACTAATTAGTGAAAATATTTGTTTCTGCATTTGAATGACATTGAATTATTAATGATTTGTTAATACACAAAAAAGATGAAATACCAACTTCAAAGACTCTTTCGGCAATAAATTTGAGAAGTTGCTTCAGATAAATCTTTTTTTGCAAATCATCGTTGAGGAATGTATTATTGATATCCAATTGAGAAAGAGTGTGAATATAACTAATAACAGTTGTGGAGAATAATATTGGACAATGGTGGACTACCATAAAACTTCAACTATGATGAATTTGACAAAAAGGATTACCATCAAAGTGGACAATGGCCAACAGTGGTGGACAACGAGAAACTACGGGAGCGCCATCAGTAACAGATGGTGGCCTAGAGTGGCTAACAGCGATAGATTGTAGGGATTAGATCGGACCACATAGAAACAGACTCCCCCTCACAGTGATAGATTGTAGGGACTAGATCGGACCACATAGAAACAGACTCCTCCTCACAACGAACGACGAAAATGACGACGCACTGATGACAGACACTAAAGGTGGAAGATCTGACTCTTTCAAATGAAATGTATCCTTTATTCATCAAAGCACCCAAAAACATACTTTTCCCACAAGAAACATTCGTGGAGGCAGCGAATAATTGTTATTTAGACTTGGCTTCCTTTGTCTGTGGACCGGTCAGTCCGGCCGGTCTGGTTGTTTACTTTGGGCTTGTTTTGGGCTTGTTTTGTTTACAGGCTTTGCCTGTTGTGTGTTTACGTTGGTTAAATATAGTAACCAACCCTGTTGCGTATTTACGTTGGTTAAATATAGTAACCAACCCTGTTGCGTATCTACGTTGGTTAAATATAGTAACCAACCCTGTTGCTTGTTAACGTTGGTTATAAATAGTAACCAACCCCGTCTTTTCAATTACAACTTTCAATTCAATAATATTCAGTATTCATTCTCCCGCTCCGCTCTCTCTCTTTTATTATTCTCTGGTTCTAAGGTTTTCTTGAAAAGCCCCAAGAACCCAACAATTGGCGCCCACCGTGGGGCAAGGATTCAAGAATTCCCAAGGAGCAATGGCAACCAAGTTCGACGTAGAAAAGTTCAACGGCGCTAATGACTTCGGGCTGTGGAAGATCAAGATGGAGGCAATCTTGATACAGCAGGGATGTGTTGAAGCGTTGAAGGGTGAGTCGAAGATGAGTGATACCATGACTCAAGAAGAGAAGAAGAAGATGGGAGATAAGGCAAGGAGTGCAATCATCTTGTGCCTTGGTGATAAGGTACTGAGGGAAGTTGCGAAGGAGAAGACTGCCGCTGAAATCTGGGTAAAACTAGAGTCTCTGTACATGACGAGATCGTTGGCTCATAGGTTGTGCCTGAAGCAGCAACTTTTTTCGTTCAAAATGTCAGAATCAAGAACGATAGAGGAGCAGATTGCAGAATTCAGCAAGATAGTTGATGATCTGGAGAATATTGGAGTGAAGTTGGAGGATGAAGATAAAGCTGTCATCCTGTTGAATGCGCTTCCAAAAACCTTCGAGCATTTCAGGGATGCGTTACTCTACGGGAAAGATCAAGTGATCACGTTAGAGGAGGTTCTGACGTCAATTCGAACCAAGGAGTTCCAAAAACTCCAAGATTCGAAGACAACCGAGGAAGGAGCGTCCGGATTGATTGCGGTAAAAGGGAAAGGGAAGAAGCAGTCTGGAAAAGAGAAGAAGCTGAATCCGGACGGTACGAAGCAGGTGCGTTGCTTCAAGTGCCAGAAGATGGGTCATATCAAGAAGTTCTGCCCGGAGAAAGGAAAGGCCGGTCGGCCACAAGAAACCGCTGATGTGGCAGAGGCGTCTGAGGGATATGAGTCGGCTGGAGTGCTGGTGGCTTCGTCTGAAGATCCTCAAAGGAGCTGGGTCATGGATTCCGGCTGCTCCTATCACATGTGCCCGGTAAAGGAGTTTTTTGAGAATCTGGATCAGAAAGAGCATGGTAATGTACTGCTCGGTAATAACAAAGCTTGCCGAGTGCAAGGTGTGGGGTCGGTGAGGCTGAAGATGTTTGACAATCGTGAGATGGTGTTGCAGGCCGTCCGGTATGTGCCCGAACTAAAAAGAAATTTGATTTCTATTAGTGCATTTGATCTTGGAGGTTACACCACTAAAGTTGAAGATAGAGTAATGAGGGTTTGTTCTGGAGATTCTGTGGTTGCCAAAGGCAGAAGGAGGAACGGCTTGTACATTCTGGAGGGGTCAACTGTCATTGGTCATGTCTCAGTAGCAAGTGGAACCGAGAATACCGCCCGGTTATGGCACTTGAGGATGGGACACATCAGTGAGAAGGGTCTTGAAGAATTGGAAAAGCAAGACTTGCTTCTGGGAGACAAACTGCAGAAGCTGGATTTCTGTGACCATTGTGTCTTAGGGAAATCACACAGGATACCGTTCGGAAAAGGGAAACACTCAACCGAACGGCCCTTTGAATATGTCCATGCTGACTTATGGGGACCGGCAAGAACCTTAACTCATGGTGGAGGAGCGTATTTCTTAAGTATAATTGATGATTTCTCAAGGAGAGTGTGGATTTACGTTCTAAAGAATAAGTCTGAAACGTTTCAGAAATTCAAAGAGTGGCACACACAGATTGAGAACCAATTGGGGTGTAGGCTGAAATGCCTAAGGACCGATAATGGACTGGAGTTCGTTTCAGAGGAGTTTAATGGTTTTTGCAAAGAGAAAGGGATCAGGAGGCACAGAACGGTCGTTGGAACCCCTCAACAGAATGGATTGGCCGAACGGATGAACAGAACCATTCTGGAGAGGGTCCGGTGCATGTTGTTGGGATCAGGGTTGTCAAAAGCTTTCTGGGGAGAGGCTGCCAATACGGCCGTCTATTTGATCAACAGGAGTCCGTCTTCAGCTCTCAATTTTAAAACGCCAATGGAAGTGTGGAGTGGACGACCGGCTGATTATTCACACTTGAGAGTGTTTGGTTCTTTGGCGTTTGCTCATGTCAGGGGTGATAAGCTGGATTCCCGGGCGGCGAGATGTATCTTTCTTGGATACGCCGACGGAGTTAAGGGATACAGGTTATGGAGGTTAGATTCACCTTCAAAACTAATCATTAGTAGGGATGTCATTTTTGATGAAACAAGGATGGCAATGCACCCGGAAAACTCTGGAAGTGAGAAGAAGATTCTCGTGGAGGTGGAGCATACTACTAATGGAGCTGGCACGGCCGGTGGGACTGAGGAAAACCAAACGGGTGAAGGGCAAGTTGAAACCGGTCGGACGATAGCTGAGAACCGACCGGATGAATTTCGAACAGACCTTGGTGATGACACAGATGATATGTCTGGCGAGGGAAGTCATGGAAAAGCTGCTGGTGTTGATTTGAGAAACTATCAGCTTGTTCGTGACAGAGAAAGAAGGATCTCCAAGCCAACCAAACGGCTTGGAGAGGCGGATCTAATCTGCTACGCCCTGAACGCTGCTGAAGATATTAACCGATCGGATGAACCGAGAAGTTATAAGGAGGCTCTTGACAGCAGCGACCGGCATCTTTGGCAGGGTGCTATGGAAGAAGAGTTGGAGGCTTTGAAAAAGAATAACACCTGGAGACTGGTGGATCTGCCGAAGGGTAAGAAGGTCATAGGTTCGAAATGGATTTTCAAGAAAAAAGAAGCTACACCGGGCGGTGAGAAAGCGAGGTACAAAGCTAGGCTTGTTGCCAAAGGCTTTACTCAGATTGAAGGCGTAGACTATCATGAGATCTTTGCTCCAGTGGTTAAGCATTGTTCGGTCAGAGTTCTGATGGCAATAGTTGCGCATTGCAATTTGCATCTTGAACAGTTGGACGTTCGGACAGCTTTTCTGCACGGCGATTTGGAGGAAACCCTCTATATGAAGCAACCGGACGGTTTCGCTGTGGATGATAGGGTGTGTCTGTTGCAGAAGTCACTTTATGGCTTGAAGCAAAGCCCAAGGCAGTGGTACAGGAAATTTGATGACTTTCTGATAAAGCTGAACTTCAAGCGGTGCAATTATGATGACTGTGTTTACACTCTGAACCATGGCGGTGAAATACTATATCTCTTGCTTTATGTGGATGATATCCTAATTGCTAGCAGTGACAGGGGCATGATCGGTGAGACGAAAGCAAGGTTGGCGGATGCTTTCGAAATGAAAGAGCTAGGGGAAGCAAGGCGGATTTTGGGCATAGACATTAAAAGGGATAGACCGGGCGGTAATCTTTTTCTGTCACAGGAGTGCTATTTGCAGAAGGTAATTTCAAGGTATCGGATGGCTGAATCTAAAATGGCCAACACGCCGGTCGGTCAACACTTGAAACTTACCAAGGAGCAATGCCCAAAGACCGAGGAAGAAAGAAAGAAGATGGAATCTGTTCCATTTTCAAATGGGATTGGGAGCATTATGTACGGCATGGTCTGCACAAGACCGGACGTGGCGCACGGTGTTAGTGTTCTCAGTCAGTTTATGGTTAATCCTGGACCAACACACTGGGAAGCGTTGAAGTGGATGCTCAGATATATACGGGGGTCTCTCGGTACTGGATTGTCTTTCCAGAATAACTTTCAAGGTGGAGGTTATATTGAAGGTTTTGTTGATTCCGACTTTGCCGGATGCATGGACACTAGGAAATCCCGGTCGGGATATGTGTTTACACTGTTTGGGACTGCTGTTAGCTGGAGGTCTACACTACAGTCGGTTGTGGCTTTGTCAACTACGGAAGCTGAGTACTATGCTCTTGCTGAAGGAGTTAAGGAGGCGCTGTGGTTGAAAGGTTTGGTTCGGGAACTTGGTTTTGATCAGAAGACTGTATGTGTTCATTGCGACAGCCAGAGTGCTATTCATCTGGCCAATCATCAGATTTATCATTCCAGAACCAAGCATATTGACGTCAAGCTGCACTTTGTCAGAAGCATTGTTGAATCCGGTGACGTTCAAATCTGCAAAATTGCATCCGAAGAGAATCCTGCAGATATGTTAACAAAGCCGCTCGCTAAGGAGAGGTTTCTCTTACTGTTGGCCAGGATTGGGTGTCTACCGGTCGGTCACTAATTGTTTGACCGGCCGTTTCCGTGTTTTATGTTGTTTTGTTTTTGAAGCAAGTCTAGGTGGAGAATTGTTATTTAGACTTGGCTTCCTTTGTCTGTGGACCGGTCAGTCCGGCCGGTCTGGTTGTTTACTTTGGGCTTGTTTTGGGCTTGTTTTGTTTACAGGCTTTGCCTGTTGTGTGTTTACGTTGGTTAAATATAGTAACCAACCCTGTTGCGTATTTACGTTGGTTAAATATAGTAACCAACCCTGTTGCGTATCTACGTTGGTTAAATATAGTAACCAACCCTGTTGCTTGTTAACGTTGGTTATAAATAGTAACCAACCCCGTCTTTTCAATTACAACTTTCAATTCAATAATATTCAGTATTCATTCTCCCGTTCCGCTCTCTCTCTTTTATTATTCTCTGGTTCTAAGGTTTTCTTGAAAAGCCCCAAGAACCCAACAATAATGAATAATAGTAGAAAAAACACTAATAGAGAACTGAAATTAGGAGAACAAAACAAAGGTACTCAGACACAGGTAATGATAAACAAAATTCTTAGGCGATCGATAGAGACAATTAGATCCAACTATGACAATAGTAGACAGCGGGAACGACGATGGCGCCACCGGCAGTTACAGTAGAAGACACCATCGCTGACTACGACGGATGTAGTATTAAAGGTGACACAAATTTTTTTCTCAAAAAGAACCAAATTCCGATACCAAGTTGAATGTAATGAAAACTATGTATGAAACTAATATTCCTACACATAAGATACTCTAATTATAATAGAAAAAAGTTAAATCCAAAATATAAATAAAAAATAATAACAATTAAATAAAGATAAAATAAAAATAATACATCCGACAAACTTATTACACTGAATCATAAATTAATAGGTGGTATTGCAGCAATTAGTAGTATTTGAAGGTGTGAAATTGATCAATCGCTTTTAAAACTAAGCAATCGCTTCTTCTTTTACCCTATGAAGACAGTGAATGCTTTGTAGAATGTCTATGAAGATGATGGTAGTTGATACTATAAGGCAAAATCGACTACACGTTCAGAAAAAAGGAAATCAACTTAATGACTCACAGGTCTACAAACTTGAAGTAGAAAACTTGTACTTGAAGTGATATTATGCACCAAATAGCCAAGGCAAATTTTGGGAAGTAAAATGTGAATCAACGTTCCTCCGATTTCGTGCTCATTCAAAACATTAAACATCAAAGTCTATATTTAAATAAATTAATTTTTTAGGTTAAATATATTTTTAATTTCTAAACGTAAAATTATAATTTGTTTTTTTCTTAACTTTAAATAAATATTAATTTTCAAAATTTAAAAGTAAATTAATATAATCTTTTTAATCTAGGTTAAATTTTTTTTGATATGTAAAATACGTTTGCGTTTGAAATTTTATACAATTTAACATATTCTAATTTAAATGTTAATTTCAAACACGTTTAGAGTTGAGGGTTTATGCCTTCAAGTACAATTGATTAGATTTTCTCAATCCTTTAGCTACTGAACAATAATATATATCAACCGAATATTCAATCAGACTTTTCCTGCACAGAAATTAAGCAAGGGAGTTTGGAAAAGAATTCCTTTAGTGAGTTGGGATAAATGTCAAACTATTCTTATCATGGCTTACGTTTAACTCTTAACTTTCTCCATGAAGATAGTGACTATAAATTAAGGCACTTAGAAGGTAGCAATATCAATTATTAGATACGAGAAAGCTTCATTCATCATATCATCATATCCTTCGTCGAAGAGAAAAAGAAATGGGTGAGACTAGCAAAAGCAGCAGCAGATGGTGTCTGCGGGGGATGACAGCTCTGGTCACCGGTGGATCCAAAGGAATCGGGTTTATATCATCTCTCCTTTCTCCACATTTTTCATTCACTTTTTCTTCTTGAATTTCAAACTTGTTTCTGAAAAATACCTATTAATTTGTTAGCTATCAATTATCAACGAAAGCTAGTGGAAAAAGTTGTTAATTTTTGTGTTTATTGTAAGAATGTTTGTACCATAATAACAAGAAGAAGTACAAAATATTGCATGAGAATTGTTTCTGGTTATCTGATGTTATTATTTGGACTATTACATAGATATGCTATCGTGGAGGAGTTGGCACAGCTTGGGGCAACTGTACACACTTGTGCTCGAAACGAAGCTGAACTCAATGAATCCTTGAAGGAATGGACAACAAAAGGATACAGAGTAACCGGTTCAGTCTGTGACATGACCTCTCGTGTTAACAGAGAAGAGCTGATAGCAAGAGTCTCCTCTCAGTTCAATGGAAAACTCAATATCCTTGTTAGTAATTCATTCAATTCAATTATTTGGAGCTAAAGTTAGTTTTTCAACCTTTTATTAAAAATTAATATTGTGAGGAATAGTTCAAAATCCATTGATTAGTTAGGAAAGTTTTGTATTTGTTGGAAATTCTATGTTGAGCCAAGTTTCAATATACATAATATATAAGTACATATCAATTTTATTTTATTAAAGAATATTATAAAATTGAATTAAATTTAAAATTTATTTTTTTACATAATAACTAAGTTATCATTAAAATTTATTTTAATTAAATTTATTATTTTATTTATTATCGGATAAATACAGGATTATTCATTAATATTTAATTAAAGTCATAAATAAAGTCTTTTAGTAATATTTTTTATTATTTATTCATTATTAAATTGTTAACAAATTATTTATTAATTATTTAGTTTTACAATCAAGTTCTATATATTTTTGTATAAATTTCACTTTACTCGCGTCAGTGTTTTTATTTGTTATTTTATCGTATTCGGCTTACATATTGTACGGATTGTAGGTAAACAATGTGGGAACAAGCATACTGAAAGAGACCATGGATTTCACAGCGGAAGATTTCGCATTTCTGATGAATACGAATCTTGAATCTTGTTTCCACTTAAGCCAGCTTGCACATCCTCTCCTAAAAGCTTCAGAAGCTGCAAGTATCATTTTCATGTCCTCGATTGCTGGTGTTGTAGCTACAAACATAGTATCGGTTGTTTATAGTGCAACAAAAGGTGATTGTTCATTGCATTCCATGTGGCAGAGTTAGGTAGCTAGAGTAGTAAAAAGTAGGCAATTTGAAATGGTGTACGTAATTGGCATGCAGGAGCAATGAACCAAATGACAAAAAGTCTTGCATGTGAATGGGCAAAAGACAACATAAGGAGTAATTGTGTTGCACCTTGGGTAATCAGAACCCCTCTGGCGGAAAAGGTAACCCTTTTGTTGGCATTGTTAGTGTATGATTATTGTGTTGTCATCTGTTTTGTTTTGTTCTCTGGACTGAGGACATCATATTATTGTGTTGTGTTGTTGAAGCACTTGGAAGAGGAAAGAGTTGTGAATGCTGTAATATCTCAAACCCCTCTGGGACGGATTGGAGAGGCAGAGGAAGTGTCTTCGGTGGTGGCATTTCTGAGCTCGCCTGCAGCCTCTTACATCACTGGACAGACCATTTGTGTTGATGGCGGCTTCTCTGTCAACGGCCTCCATATATTCTAGCCTTAGTTTTCACTTTTTCTGTGTTACGTTGCATTGCTTTCTGTTTCATTAAGAATAAATTAGGAGACCGTACTTTCCTAAGTTCAGTTTATGGGTGTGTTTGAGTTAACAATTAGTCATCAATCTCGTACTGAGAGTGTGGTATCTTGAATGTATTTTGGAATGCATGATGTTTATTGTTTGGTTTTAAGATTCATGTCTCCATTCACCAAATTGTATTGAGTTCTCAAGTTATTAAATTATTATTTCTCTCTTTTGTTTATTAATTACTTTGACAAGATTTTTGTAAATATATATTTTTTAATTGACAAAAGTCCTACATATTTTAAAAATAATAGTAAATTAAAAATAGTAAAATTAGATTACTTTAATATTAAATAGTTTTAATATAAATAGTTTGGTTAATTGTTTTAAAAACGTCATTTCTAAGTAAAAATTATTTTTTTATCCTCCTTTATTTCCTGATTTTTGAATTCTGTTCATTTATTTAAAAATCGGAAACCACTTTAATTTTTTTTTATAAGGACTTCTTTTTAATCAAGTCTGTAGAATAACATGAAACATCGTGTTCTAAACCATTAATTCATTATTATCTATTCTCATAAGCTTATTTACCTTCAATGTATTTACATAAAATATTTTTTCAAATATTTTTCTAAGATCTAAAACTGTATGGAATTCTCTCGTAATTTAAGTTTCAAAACAAAACAAATCAATATATTAAAATATAGTATGTTCCTAACAATTTATTATATTTTAAATTAATTTAATTAAAGATTATTTTTCTAAATATTAATAACAAATTAATATACTTCCTTTTTGCTTAACTTAAACTCTTATTTATAGTCATGTATAAATAATTAATTGAGAAATTAACAGGTAATTCAACCGTAATAATGAATCAAATTGCATAAATATTATCTCTAATTCAAAATTTTACGAAGTTATGATATTTTGTTTAGGTTTTTTATTTATATTCAATTTGATGATATAGAATCACATTTAAATTTTTTAATAATATATTTTTAAAATCTGAATTTCTTTACATTAATATATATTTATTGAAATATATTTTGAACACGGGTATCTTAACAGGTATCGATTCCTTCCCCCTCTTTAAAAAAAAATATAAATTATATATATATATATATATATATATATATATATATATATATTATTTTCTTTTGAAAAGTCAAATACAATTTCTTTTTTAAGAAAACATTGTCTATCTCACTTTTAAATGATTTATTAGTGGTAACCTTTCATCTTCCTTTCTAATTCTCTTTTTTGAATTTCTATATATGTTTCTTTTTACTAATAACTCTTTTTTGTATCTGAGTTCATCATAAAAAAATGTTTATCTAAATTTTTGTCATTAAAACTTTTAATACAAAAGTCATATTATATTTGTCTAAGTGAACTTATAAGATAAACTTTTTACTCTAATATAATATTAAAAAATTAAATATAAATCTAGATTTACATTAAATAAAAATAATAAAATTAAAGAACATAAAAAAAATTCTCACAAACTCGTTTTAAGATCTTAGTATAAGCTTAAATTTTATCTTGAGTAGAAATGGTAAATCTCCGCAAGATAGAAAAAAACACACAAATCTATTTTTATATGGAAAGTAATACAAATTCTTCATGTTAATTTAGGTCAAGTTTCATTTCATCTTTCTCATAAATTCTCCTAAAAGGATATGACAAGTTAAAGTGTAAATCATTATGTGATTTTGAATTTGTTAAGCTTAAGAAGAAATTATTATTTATATCTACTTATACTAATTATTATTTATATCTATTTATACTAATCACTTTATTTGTTAAGTATGTCTCGATCTTTAGAAAATTGAAGACATTTTAGTTACATCAAGAAGTCGGATATATAGACAAAAAAAAAATCATAGAGGGATTAAAGATAAATAAACACATTAGAAACCCTAAAATAAGATAATCCTGCGAAGCCTAGTTCCAACAAATAGGGTCCATCTAGGAACTATAAATACTAAATGGTATCATTTGTTGCAATCTCACTATCTTACTACCAATAACTAACTTAAGTATCACATTGTTTTTGTAGGCTCTCCCATTGAGGTCATATAATCCTAATTGGAAGAGAACATCTCGACATCCATAGTGAAGAAGACTTGTTATTTGAAGAATAGAGAGAAGAATGGACATTAGATTTGCCTAATACATCTTGATCTAAATGGAAGACTAATGTACCTTTAGGTATATCTTGGCCTAATAGGAATATTTGACGTCTATCATGGATTGAGTTGAATCAGCAAGCATGGTGTCTATTAGGAACATGGCAAGCAATGGACGTAATGACATGAATGAAGGACGGAATCCCATGTCAATGATTGTCAAGCTATAGGAAAAACTTGCCGAACTGAGGAAATAAAGCACCAAAGACACTAAGACAATAAGGATTTTGAAAAGAAGGTTAGGGGATGAGGAAGAAAAGGGAGGAGACAAACCTCATATTCACTCTGAGTTGGTCGAGCAAGGAACCAACCAATATACAGTTGATACGACTAACACATCCACAATGCTCTTAAGCATAAGAAAATATTCTTTCATAAATTGTATTGTGAAGACACCTCTCCCCAAAATGGGAGGTGCTCCACATGTGTATGAAGAGAATACTGACCCAGACAACCATGTACATACTTATCTTGTCTGGGTTAACCTGTATTTAATTCAAGACGTGATCATGTGCAAAGTATTCCTAACTTCACTTAAAGACATAGCCCTCACCCGTTTATCAAGCCTTCCATTTCTCTATAAACTACTTTGACACTTTAGTTAACATGAGAGGATAAGGGAGGGTCATGTTCATATGCTTTGATAAAGTAGCACTCAATATTTCCAACCTTAGTCCTAAATTCATTTTCCACCACATGGTGATAACTTTACAGCCTAGTCCTTTCGCGAACAGCCTATGTGACTCAATGAATTGAAAATGTTCAAGAATAAAGTCTGAGTTGAAAACATGTTGTACAAAAAACCAAACAGGGATAACACCCACAAAATAATGTCCTAACCTCCACTACCAAAAACGCCAAAATTCACCAAGCACACCCCCTTAAATGTTCCTACCTCTACTGTTGAAAGAGGCTCTACATGTCGAAAAATAAATAAGTTGTATGTGCAAATTTTTCAAAAAGAAAAAATAATAAAGAAACTCATTTACTTTAAACCCCTAGACCTAAACAAAAAAGAGGTTGTTTTTATTTACGAAAAGTGCTACATCACTTTTTTAACGTCTAATTCATTGTAGTCAAAAAGTAAATCATGGGACATAATTAATTCATTTTTATGTTAGTTTTATAAACGAAATTAACGAATTTATCATATATTTTGAGTTTAATTAACAATCTAAATGTTTATTATATTATCATTGCGCAAATTATTCTTCTTTATTCAGTATATTTTCGAATTCTTCTACGAAAGAAAAATTTTCGTTTTGCACAGGTTACCATAGAAACCAAAAAAATAAAGAAGGAAATTTTACATTTTCATGAATAACATATATTTTTATAAAAAATACGTTTATGATTAAAATAAAGGTCTTTTTTTAATAAAAGAATGTAAATAGAGATAGAAGAAAAGTGTTTGACATACTAATTAATATGATACTATTAAGGATCAGGAATCCCATTTATTTTCACAGTATTGCATATTTTATTGAAGATTGTCAGATAATCATATGAACTTTTTTATCAATTAGATTAGAGCATACTTCCATCTCCATTGGAGCATTGATTATTGGCTTTGCAATGCTGTTATTATTCAATGTTTAGACTTTCTCCTCTATTTATATATATGAAAAGTAAAACGCAAATTATCTTTTGTCCTTTCTCTATAAAAACACTAAATAGAGTTCCTCGGTTTTTACAAGTAATAAAGTTATGTCATATGCTTAAATTTTTGAAATGTTATTTATGTACTTATGTTCAAATATTTTCAGAACATACAAAAGTAAATGTATCTATAACTAAAATTATTATATACATAGATTAATTTAAAATTATTTAGATAAAAAAATTCTAAAGCACTTTCATATAAAAAATATAAGAATGAAAAGTGAAATGAATTTTTCGGTAAATTACAACTAATATATATATATATATATATGTTATATTTCATATAAATTAAAATTATTGGTTTTTTATGTTATATGAAATATAATTTTGTCATCTCTACCTGAAATTTTTACTCACATTTAGGTTTTTCCAACCTTTCTACATATAAAAGTGTACATAATATGGTCGAAGAAAATCTCAGCGAGCATTGGAATGCATGAATAAAAAACAAGCTAAGCAATTTCATAAGAGTGACTATCACGATAACAACTAAAAGGTTTTCATATGACACAAACCATTTTTTTATAAATTAAACAAACAAGAGCCATTTGCATGAAGAAAATAAGCACTTAAATCGTTAATAAAAGTAATTTAACATATTGTGTCGGTCTACAACTAAAAGCGATGGATCTCACATCCAAAAATCTCAATCACTGATTACATTAAGTCAGACTTTTGTTGCACACAAAATTAGGCAGAAGAGGATAAGTTTTGAAAACTCAGCAAGTTCAATATTATCAAATTATTTTTTGTCATGGCCTACGTTTTAACTCTTAACTATCTGTGTACAGAGAAAATGAAAATGATTATAAACATATCAGTTATTATATATTATAAATCTTCACTCATCATTACATCTCCTTCATTGAAGAGAAAATAATGGGTGAGACAAACAGTAGTAGCAAAAGCAACAGGTGGTCTTTGCAAGGAATGACAGCACTAGTCACCGGTGGATCCAAAGGAATCGGGTTACTATCATCTCTCCTTCTTCTTCCACTTTTTTCATTTCATCTTTTGTTCCTCAATTTCAAACTTCCCACTGAAAAATACCCATTAATTAACTTGTTAACTATCAACTAACAACAAAAGCTAGAGGAAAAAGTGCTTAACTTTTGTGTTAATCAGTAAGAATGTTTGCATCAATAAAAGATGGTAACAAGAAGTACAAAATAAGTGGATATTACATGAGAATTGTTTCTGGTTGTTAATTTATCTTATGTATATTATTTGTACTTCATCCTAGATGTGCTATTGTAGAGGAGTTGACACAACTTGGGGCAACTGTACACACTTGTGCTCGAAACGAAGCTGAACTCAGTGAATCCTTGAAGGAATGGAGCACAAAAGGATACAGAGTAACCGGTTCAGTCTGTGACATGACCTCTCGTGTTAACAGAGAAGAGCTGATAGCTACTGTCTCCTCTCAGTTCAATGGAAAACTTAATATCCTTGTCAGTAATTCATTCAATTCAATAGTATAGAGTTAAAGTTATTTTTTCAACCTTTTTTTTTAAATTAATACAGAGAGAAATAGTTCAAAATCCATTTTTTAGTTAGAACGATTTTTGCGATAGTGTTTATATTTGTCATTTTATCGGATTCTGCTTACATTTTGCGCGGATTGTAGGTAAACAACGTGGGAACAAACATACCGAAACAGACCCTGGATTTTACAGCTGAAGATTTCGCATTTCTGATCAACACGAATCTTGAATCTGGTTTCCACTTAAGCCAGCTTGCACATCCTCTCCTAAAAGCTTCAGAAGCTGCAAGTATCATTTTCATATCCTCCGTTGCTGGTGTTGTAGCTACAAACTTAGTATCTGTTATGTACAGTGCAACAAAAGGTGATTGTTCATTGCATTCCATGTGGTAGAGTTAGCTAGCTAGAGATTGTAATGGATAGTAAAAAGTAGGCAACCGTAGCTGGTAATTTGAAAAGGTATATGTAATTGGCATGCAGGAGCAATAAACCAAGTGACAAAAAATCTGGCATGTGAATGGGCGAAAGACAACATAAGGACTAATTGTGTTGCACCAGGGCCAATTGAAACCCCTCTTGGGGATAAGGTAATATTTTTGTTGGCATTGTTGGTGTATGATTATTGTTTCATTTGTTTTCTTATGTTATGTTCTTGCAGGTCTTTAAAGAGCAAAAAGTTCAGCGTTGTCTCATTTCTAGAATCCCTCTTGGACGGATTGGAGAGGCAGAGGAGGTGTCTTCGTTGGTAGCATTTCTGAGCTCGCCTGCAGCCTCTTACATCACTGGACAGACCATTTGTGTTGATGGCGGCTTCTCTGTCAACGGCCTCCATATATTGCAGCCTTAGTTTTCACTTTTTATTGTTACGTCAGTTACACTCTCATTGTATTGCTTTCTGTCCCATGTAAGAATAAATTAACAGACTGTACTTTCCTAAGTTGAGTTTGAATTCACAATTAGTTGTCAATCTCGCAGTGTTGTATGTTAAATGTATTTTGGAATGTATCATGTTTATTGTCTGGTTTTAGTAAAACACAGCGCTTGTTTTCACCTTAAAACTGAAACTTCAGTCACTCTTCATTTGGTAGCGGCGGTGGCCTAAGCGGTGATGCAGGTGCTTGCTGTTTTTTGTACGAGATATTCCGCGGGCGGTGTTGTTTGTTGGGTGACGCAGGTTTGGGAGAGGGTGCATGTTCCGTGTGTTGTGTTGCGTGAGCTCTTCTTTCAACGCGTGCAGGGTGTCAATCGGTGCGGTGGCGCTGTTTTGGTGTGTCTTGTGGGCTTAATGGTTTCATTTCTCAAACCGCTCTGGGACGAATTGGAGAAGCAGAGGAGTGTCTTCCTCGCTGCCATTTCTGTTAAGAAATAATTTTATGCTGAGACATATTTACAATCATTTTTATATATAAAAAACTGAAAATTTATATATATATATATATATATATATATATATATATATATATATATATATATATATGTCACGTCTCATTTAATTTTTCATAAGTGACGTCCGCGTGTCACTCTCTCGCAGCGTCCGGTGAGATGTAGTGGGAAACAAACTCTGCGCTGCATTAAATTTTCCAACCTCGGGAAACGTCCGGCGGCAAAGAGAAGAAGAAGATCTTCGGTCAGTGGGATCCAGGTGGCGCGTTATGAGTAGACAGACGTTTTAGTGGATACCACGTGGCGGCCTGAGAGCAAACCGACCGTTCGGTTTTGGAGGCATATTTAAGGTAAGCAGAAATACTCTGACACCACTTTTCTGCATGCAATCTTCTTCTTCTTCCTCAAACTCAGTTTTCTGAAATTCCAAATTCTCTTCCTTCTTTCTAAAAGCTTAAAACTTCTCTATAGAATTATTAACCTAAACACTGTTCCGATCATCAACCACCTTTCAGAATTTTTACTCCTACTGTCAAGGCCTTTCATTTGCACCGATCAGTTTTCCGGTCAGAGCTCTTTGGACGGTCGGTCAATCTCGTAGTTGAATCTTAGAAGTCTAGCTGGAATTTAGAAGTAAGGGAAGCTTATAAAATTTAATTTGGATTTTCTGTATGTTTTGAATGTGTGGTTGATTAATGCATGTTTGATTTATAAAGTATATGGTTTGAATTTTTATGAATGGAATATAACATGTTGAGTATGAGTTGTATGATGAGTATAAACTTAGAGAAAATGAGAATCTGAGACCGAAGGTCATTAGGACCGTTCGGTTTTCCCCTAAAACGACCATTTTATACTATTGTATCAAAACTTTAAATGACTTGCTTATTTAGTCGTAACATTATATCTATTACAGAACGCTCGGTCTTATACTGAGTGTTCGTCTTTAAACGTATTCGGTCATAGATCGACTACTTATCTTCATATTGAATATGTTTATGATAGTAACGATCGTCCTCTGTGAACGTTCGTTTTTATACTGATAATCTTTCTTTGAAAGTACTTAGTCATAAACTGAGGACTTTGTTTCATATTAATAACTTTTATTGTTTATAACGTCCGGTCTTATACTGACGTTCGATTTGGGGTTGCTTAGTCATTCACTAAGTATTTATTTTCATATGAATTGTATAGAACTGTCAGTCATACACTGATCGATCGGTTTATATCAATGAGGTTTATTAAAAATGCTAAGTATTACACCAGTAACCAACATTTAAGAACATTCGGTCATAAACTGTACGTTCGGTCATTCAAGTGCTCAGTATTAGACTGATACTCGGCTTATGAAGTATTCGGTTTCACTGTGAACATTATTCTTCCTGAGAACGTCCGGTCATGTAAAGTGCTTGGTCATAGATCTAGTGCTCGTTTTTATGAGATGTTTAATCAGTAACTGGTCGATATTGAGTATCGGTGTTCTTCCTAAAACCTTAACAAATTGGAAATAATAACGAATTACAAATATAATGAAGTAAGAGAATTCCACGGGCGGAATGTCTCATGAACGAGGAATTGATTGGTAAAGTATGAATGTGGGAATGACTCCGGCGTTGTCCTTGATCCTGATATTCCGTGAGGACGCTTCCTCAAGTAGAGGGAGGTCGGTCATGCGTGGGAATGGCAGGAGGTCCGCGGTTATACGAGCATATAACCGTTTGAGGGCTAACCTCGGGTGGCAGCTGAGGAAACAGTTATTACACCGCCCGGGTGCTAGGGACGACCGAGCTACATGTTCATACAGTCCGAACGGAGTCTTATGGTCGGTCTTGAGTTTATGAGTGACATGTTGTATGATTGTCTTGTTTGTATTGTTTGTTTACTTGTATGATGATTTGATAAATTAAATTTACATAAGCTTACCCTTATCTGTTTTGCCTTGTGTATATTGTCGTTCGGTATCCGACCGTTCGACTTTTCTCTTCATGGCTGTGATCATCCTTTTGGGTGAGCAGAGTATACTTTGGAAGCAACGTTAGAGGAAACTCTGGAGGACGCTTTGCCGGTCGACGAACCTGTGGAAGTCGTGCCAGAGAATTGTGCAGGACCGTCCGGTCCTTAGTTTTAGGCTTTCCCTTTTATCTTTGTAAATTTGTAAATGTATGACAATCGCACCTATTTAATGTTGGCCTTTCGGCCGTTGTTTTGCATTCAGGACCGATCGGTCTAACTTTTGTAAAAGTTATATATATTTGATCGTTAGTTTTAAATTATTATTATTATCGTTCGGTCTTCTTTATTCATCACTGTTCTCCATTATTATTTCTATTAACTCCTAAAAATAAATTATGGCTTTGGTTATATTTATTGGGATGTTACATTAATGGTATCAGAGCAGTTTCTTTCTTAGAATGCTTGTAGGTTATGAGTATATCATGCTTATTGCTACGTACTCTAATGTTCGGTCAGAATTCTCTGATTTCTTGTGGACTAACGGATTCCTCTTTCTGATTAAAAACAGAAGATGGCTCCTAGACCACCTCCTCAACCGGTCGCTAGAGATCCATCCGGCAAAAACAATGTGCTGGAGTCAGTTTTGGCCGCACTTCAGTAGCAAAACGCAAATCTCATTCAACAAAACGCCAACCTCGCTCAGCAGAACGCCCTGGCTCTGCGAAATTCAGAGGCCGCCAGAGTTGCAGCAGAATCAACTCAAAGGCAAATAATGGATATGCTGTCGAGCGGTATGCCCTCTGCCAGACCGTCTGGTTCCTCTTCTAACAACCAAACCGAATGGAGTCTGGAGAGTTTTCTTCAGCACCGTCCGGCCAAATTTACTGGGAACTGTAGCGCTGACGAAGCCGACCATTGGCTTCGGGATATGGAAAGGATTTATGACGCTAAGAGATGCGGGGACGAAAACCGTCTGGCCTTTACCGAGTACTTGCTGACTGGAGAGGCCGGTCATTGGTGGAGCAGTACGAAGATGTTGCTGGAGGACGAACGTATTCCTATCACTTGGGAAATGTTCAAGCAGAGATTCTATGAGGAGTACTTCCCAAATAGCGTCCGGTTCGCTAAAGAGGTGGAATTCCTCCAACTCGTCCAAGGGGGGATGTCGGTGTCGGAGTACGCCAATCGGTTTAAACAGCTGATGAGATTCTATACTATGCGGATGAGTGAAGAATGGCAGTGCCGAAAGTTTGAAAATGGACTGATGGAAGATCTGAAGCCGGTTATTGCCAGTCATTGCATTCAAAAGTTCCCTACCCTAGTGGAGAGGGCAAAAGTGTTGGAGAAAAATTTGATGGATGCTGAGAAATGTAAGAAGCAGCAACAGTCGAGTTCTAGGGGGCCTATTGTTGCAAGGAACTCCTCGGGTTCCCGGACGACCCCATACTCCCGACCCCAATCATCGAACTCTTCTACATTGACCGTCCGGTCTGTTAACTACGCCAGACCGCCCGGTCAACCTGGAAGCGTGAGTTGCTTCTCTTGTGGAGGTCCTCATTACATGCGGGATTGTCCCAGGCAAGGGAATACCAAGTTTTGTGCCCGGTGTAGAAGAAATGGGCACTTGGAGAAGGACTGTTATATGGGTAGCCGAACGTTTTCTAGGCCACCGAACGCTGGGAGGTTTCAACCGAGCGGTGGCCGAGCTCAAGCAGCAGGACGAGTGTATGCGATAACGGGGCTGAAGCGTCCAACTCAGGTAACCTCATCATCAGCACTTGCTTATTGTATGGAATGTCTTGCTGTGTGCTATTTGATTCGGGGGTAACACACTCCTTCATTTCGAAGGCATGTGTTGATAAGTTGGGAATAGCCGAGAGTGAAATGCAGCTTGACTTGGTGGTGTCAACACCGGCAGCTAGTGAGGTTAGGACGTCCACTGTATGTGTGAAGTGTCCTATTGAGGTAGAGGGGTACAAATTCAAGGTAAATCTTATATGTTTACCTCTTCAAGATCTAGAAGTCATTTTAGGAATGGATTGGTTGACCACCAATCGCATTCTTATTGATTGTGGGAAGAAGAAGTTGATTTTCCCGAGTGAAGAAGAGAAGCTCACAGTAACGCTCAGCCAGATTAGAGAAGATTTGATTGAAGGTGCTATGAGTTTCATCATCTTTACGTATATGGACGTAAGCGGATCAGACCGTCCGAATCTGAACCGTTCGGTCGTTGAAGAATTTATGGACGGTTTTCCGGACGAAGTTCCAGGTCTACCTCCACACCGAGAGGTCGAGTTTTCCATCGACTTGATCTCAGGAGCCGGTCCGGTGTCCATTGCGCCGTACAGAATGGCTCCGGCAGAATTGGCCGAGTTGAAAAAACAGATTGAAGATTTATTGGAGAAGAAATTCATTCGGCCAAGTGCGTCGCCTTGGGGAGCGCCCGTTCTGTTGGTTAAGAAGAAAGACGACAGCTCTCGGCTTTGCATAGACTATCGGCAGTTGAACAAATTGACTATCAAGAACAAGTACCCATCGCCGAGAATAGACGACCTGCTGGATCAGCTTCATGGAGCCTCAGTTTTCTCCAAGATAGATTTGAGATCCGGCTATCATCAAATCCTGGTCAAGGAAGATGACGTCCAAAAGACCGCCTTTCGGTCTCGATACGATCGTTACGAGTATGTAGTAATGTCGTTCGGTGTTACTAACGCTCCAGCGATCTTTATGGACTATATGAACCGTATCTTCCGGCCGTTCTTGGACAAATTCGTGGTAGTATTTATTGATGATATCCTCATCTACTCCAAGAACCGAGCGGAACATGAAGATCATTTGAGAATGGTTCTTGGTGTGCTAAGGGAGAAGCAACTATATGCTAAGTTGTCCAAGTGTGAGTTTTGGATGGATCAAGTACAGTTTCTTGGACATGTGATTTCGGCCGGCGGAATTGCTGTGGATCCGGCCAAAGTACGAGCGGTTCTAGAATGGGAAACACCTCGTTCGGTGTCAGACGTTAGGAGTTTCGTTGGGTTAGCCGGCTACTACAGAAGGTTTATTGAAGGATTTTCTAAGATAGTAGCGCCCTTAACTCAGTTGACCAGAAATGATCAACCGTTCGTCTGGACCGACCGGTGTGAGTCCAGCTTTCAGGAATTAAAGCAGAGATTGACGAACGCTCCAGTTTTAGTAATTCCGGACGTCAACCAACCGTTCGTCGTGTTTTGTGATGCTTCATATCAGGGTTTGGGTTGCGTATTGATGCAAGAAGAGAAGGTCGTTGCCTATGCCTCTCGGCAATTGAAGGTTCATGAGAGGAATTACCCAACTCATGATTTGGAGTTGGCGGCCGTAGTGTTTGCTCTGAAGATTTGGAGGCACTATCTATATGGCGCTCGGTTTCAGGTGTTCAGCGATCATAAGAGCCTCAAATATCTATTCGACCAGAAGGAGCTGAATATGAGGCAAAGAAGATGGATGGAGTTCTTGAAGGACTATGATTTCGATCTACAATACCATCCGGGAAAAGCAAACGTGGTAGCGGACGCTTTGAGCAGAAAAACCGTCCATATGGCAGCAATGATGGTTCAAGAGATGAAACTGGTCGAAAGCTTCAGAGATCTAAGTCTGCAGTGTGAACTAGAGCCGACCGGTATTCGGTGTTGTTATATGCGGCTGTCAAGCAATATAATCGATCGGATCAGAGAAAGGCAAGCGTTTGACGAGGAATTGCAGAAGATTAGTAAACCGCACGGTGTGCCACCCCACCAGGACTTCAATGATAGAACGGACGGCTTATTAAGATATAATGGAAGAACTTGTGTTCCGAATGATGACGAGTTGAAAAGAATAATTCTGGAAGAAGCTCATCAAAGTCGTTTGAGTATCCACCCGGGTATAACTAAGATGTACAAGGATCTTCGAATGTATTTCTGGTGGCCAGGAATGAAACAAGATGTCGCTCGGTTTGTGGAGTCCTGTCTAACCTGTCAAAGGGCTAAGATAGAATATCAGAAACCGAGCGGTCTTTTACAGCCGCTAGAAATACCCGAGTGGAAGTGGGACAACATCGCTATGGACTTCGTGACTCATCTGTCCCTAACGGTCAGACACCATGATGTGATTTGGGTAATAGTTGATAGGCTGACCAAGAGCGCACATTTCCTCCCTATCAACTTGAAAATGCCTATGTCCAAGCTGGCTCAGCTATATATTAAGGAAATCGTCCGGCTACACGGAGTGCCGTCCGGAATAGTATCAGACCGAGACCCAAGATTCACATCTCGGTTTTGGCAAGCGCTTCAACAAGAAATGGGAAGCAAACTCCAAATGAGTTCTGCCTACCATCCACAAACGGACGGTCAATCTGAGAGGACGATCCAAACTCTTGAAGACTTATTGAGAACCAGTGTTCTGGACCACTTAGGAGTTTGGGATGAAGTTTTGCCGTTAGCTGAGTTCACCTACAACAATAGCTTCCATTCAAGTATTGGGATGGCACCGTACGAAGCTCTTTATGGGAGAAAATGCCGAACGCCCCTTTGCTGGTTTCAAGAAGGGGAAGCAGTATTAACTGGACCGGAGATCGTTCAGCAGACGACGGAAAAGGTGAAGTTTATTCAGGAACGACTTAAAGCGTCTCAAAGCCGACAAAAGTCTTATGCCGACCAAAGAAGGAAGCCGTTGGAATTCGCCGCAGGAGATCATGTGTTTCTCAAACTGAACCGTACGACCGGTGTTGGACGAGTCGTTCGACCAAAGAAGCTATCTCCACGATTCCTTGGTCCATATCAAATACTAAGGCGTATTGGACCGGTCGCTTACGAGCTAGCTCTACCTCCTCCTTTGTCCAACCTTCACCCAGTATTCCACGTCTCACAACTCAGAAAATATATTGCCGACCCTTCGCATGTACTTGAAGCCGACCACATTCAACTTAAGGAAGATTGCTCCGTGGAAGTCCAACCGGTAAGAATTGAGAAGAACGCAACCAAGCGACCGTTCGGTAAACGCACTACTCTTGTTAAAGTTATCTGGGATGACCGAACGGGCGATGTCACTGGGGAGCGTGAGGAAGTCATGAAGGAAGCTTATCCGCATTTGTTTGAAGGTATGTCCTAATTTTCGAGGACGAAAATTTTTATTTGTTGGGGGGATTGTCACGTCCCATTTAATTTTTCATAAGTGACGTCCGCGTGTCACTCTCTCGCAGCGTCCGGTGAGATGTAGTGGGAGACAAACTCTGCGCTGCATTAAATTCCCCAACCTCGGGAAACGTCCGGCGGCAAAGAGAAGAAGAAGATCTTCGGTCAGTGGGATCCAGGTGGCGCGTTATGAGTAGACGGACGTTTTAGTGGATACCACGTGGCAGCCTGAGAGCAAACCGACCGTTCGGTTTTGGAGGCGTATTTAAGGTAAGCAGAAATACCCTGACACCACTTTTCTGCATGCAATCTTCTTCTTCTTCCTCAAACTCAGTTTTCTGAAATTCTAAATTCTCCTCCTTCTTTCTAAAAGCTTAAAACTTCTCTTTAGAATTATTAACCTAAACACTGTTCCGATCATCAACCACCTTTCAGAATTTTTACTCCTACTGTCAAGGCCTTTCATTTGCACCGATCAGTTTTCCGGTCAGAGCTCTTTGGACGGTCGGTCAATCTCGTAGTTGAATCTTAGAAGTCTAGCTGGAATTTAGAGGTAAGGGAAGCTTATAAAATTTAATTTGGATTTTCTGTATGTTTTGAATGTGTGGTTGATTAATGCATGTTTGATTTATAAAGTATATGGTTTGAATTTTTATGAATGGAATATAACATGTTGAGTATGAGTTGTATGATGAGTATAAACTTAGAGAAAATGAGAATCTGAGACCGAAGGTCATTAGGACCGTTTGGTTTTCCCCTAAAACGACCATTTTATACTATTGTATCAAAACTTTAAATGACTTGCTTATTTAGTCGTAACATTATATCTATTACAGAACGTTCGGTCTTATACTGAGTGTTCGTCTTTAAACGTATTCGGTCATAGATCGACTACTTATCTTCATATTGAATATGTTTATGATAGTAACGATCGTCCTCTGTGAACGTTCGTTTTTATACTGATAATCTTTCTTTGAAAGTACTTAGTCATAAACTGAGGACTTTGTTTCATATTAATAACTTTTATTGTTTATAACGTCTGGTCTTATACTGACGTTCGATTTGGGGTTGCTTAGTCATTCACTAAGTATTTATTTTCATATGAATTGTATAGAACTGTCAGTCATACACTGATCGATCGGTTTATATCAATGAGGTTTATTAAAAATGTTAAGTATTACACCAGTAACCAACATTTAAGAACATTCGGTCATAAACTGTACGTTCGGTCATTCAAGTGCTCAGTATTAGACTGATACTCAGCTTATGAAGTATTCGGTTTCACTGTGAACATTATTCTTCCTGAGAACGTCCGGTCATGTAAAATGCTTGGTCATAGATCTAGTGCTCGGTTTTATGAGATGTTTAATCAGTAACTGGTCGATATTGAGTATCGGTGTTCTTCCTAAAACCTTAACAAATTGGAAATAATAACGAATTACAAATATAATGAAGTAAGAGAATTCCACGGGCGGAATGTCTCATGAACGAGGAATTGATTGGTAAAGTATGAATGTGGGAATGACTCCGGCGTTGTCCTTGATCCTGATATTCCGTGAGGACGCTTCCTCAAGTAGAGGGAGGTCGGTCATGCGTGGGAATGGCAGGAGGTCCGCGGTTATACGAGCATATAACCGTTTGAGGGCTAACCTCGGGTGGCAGCTGAGGAAACAGTTATTACACCGCCCGGGTGCTAGGGACGACCGAGCTACATGTTCATACAGTCCGGACGGAGTCTTATGGTCGGTCTTGAGTTTATGAGTGACATGTTGTATGGTTGTCTTGTTTGTATTGTTTGTTTACTTGTATGATGATTTGATAAATTAAATTTACATAAGCTTACCCTTATCTGTTTTGCCTTGTGTATATTGTCGTTCGGTATCCGACCGTTCGGCTTTTCTCTTCATGGCTGTGATCATCCTTTTGGGTGTGAGCAGAGTATACTTTGGAAGCGACGTTAGAGGAAACTCTAGAGGACGCTTTGCCGGTCGACGAACCTGTGGAAGCCGTGCCAGAGAATTGTGCAGGACCGTCCGGTCCTTAGTTTTAGGTTTTCCCTTTTATCTTTGTAAATTTGTAAATGTATGACAATCGCACCTATTTAATGTTGGCCTTTCGGCCGTTGTTTTGCATTCAGGACTGATCGGTCTAACTTTTGTAAAAGTTATATATATTTGATCGTTAGTTTTAAATTATTATTATTATCGTTCGGTCTTCTTTATTCATCACTGTTCTCCATTATTATTTCTATTAACTCCTAAAAATAAATTATGACTTTAGTTATATTTATTGGGATGTTACAATATATATATTTTAAAATAAAATATAAGAAAATATAATATAATATAAATATAAAAAAATTATGTACGTAAAAATATCATTTTTCTGCGTCACTACTCAAAACCAAGGACAGAAGCACTCCTGTTGCTAAGAATAAATAGAGGGTGATCCCTTTATTTTATTTTTTTTTCCTATGTAGTTAGTAGATAATATCCAATTATCTACTAATTTTACGTAGATTTTGTTTGTGAGAAAAGTTATATTTTTAGTGAATAATCATTATAACAATTATTAAATCTTATATTTTTAAAATTAGAAGAAAATCTCAATGAATTTTCTTACAATTATAAAATATTATTATAATTAAAATTTAACTATAAAAGATGTGATATCATCTTAAAATTCAAGATACGAAAGCAAACCACTCTCAATCCTGAAACAGATATTTTTCTACTATAAGGAAAGAATTATTTATTGGCTTTCAAATAATAAATAAAAGTAAATAGCATTTTCTGGGCGAAGCAATTACATTGGAAACGTTCAAATTATTTAGCAAAATAAAACTAACGTATGGCATGGTATTGGTATAATGGTATCTGTTCTAATTTTGTGAGGGACGGAATCTACATAGGAAACATGTTGTTTGGTTCTTTTGTACTTGGTTGTTGCCGGCTATTGAAGAGTCTCCACGGAGAGATTTTTTCCACGGCAACATCAGGTTAAATTTGTTGTCACCATCAACAACATCAACATCTACGTAAACAAGTTTTTCTTCATTTCTATAACTTTCTCTTTCCTTTCCAATCACTCTGACCTAAGCCCTCAATTCCTGAGACCATTCTTAATTTCCAATCCATTTCCTAGGTTCCACCACCGCTTCACTTCTACTGGTACGGTTTATTTATTTTATTAATTTACCTCCGCTTCTTTTCTGCAAAATCATTTTTTGTTTTTTGACTATGGACCCCAATAACTCTAATTTCTTAGCTTCCGTGCTGTCTTCCAAGGTAATTCAAGTTTCGGATTAACGCAAATTTTTCACGTGTAAAAATACTCATTCCTCTTATGATGTAATTGGCGTTTGGCTTCGCCACTTTCAGTGATTTTCCCAACAAGCCCCTTAATAAGTAATGCCATCTATGTTTATTTTATTTTGATTGCACACTTAAAATTGAAGAAGTCCAATTTATCGTTGACCCGATAATATGTCATTTTTTATCTTATTATTGCTTTAGTTTGAAATGGTAAAATAATGTACAATTTACCTAATTCTTGCTGTTTCTACATAGGAATGTAATTTTGAATGCTCTTCCTGGTGTTGGTGTTGGTTTTGGTGTTGATGATGGCAATCTAACAATAGACTGAGCCTTGGGGTGACTTTTTCTAAATGGTTTTCTTGTTTTGTTTAGGGTTTATAAGTACCCAGATTTCTGGAGCAAATGGAAAACGAGGAAGCCCCCAGCTTGGTGGAAGAGAGGATAATGCAGGAAATTGAGATACCCATTACATCTGAAAGACTTGATGTTCTTCCTATGAAGGCAGAGTCATCGTGCTGTTCTGGCTGTCCTTTTTCTGGACATGAAAATAGTGTTGTGACATCAAAAGAGTCTTCGAAGTCGGCAAAGAAACTTTGTGGTCTTATTGTTTTTTATGGTATTGTCATGGTAGTGGAACTTATTGGTGGAATAAAAGCTCACAGCCTAGCTGTCATCGGTGATGCAGCACACTTGCTTTCTGATATTACTGGATTCTCTATCTCTCTATTTGCAGTGTGGGCTTCAGGTTGGGAGGCAACACCACATCAATCTTTCGGATACAATCGTCTCGAGGTTTTGGGGGCTCTTATATCTGTTCAGTTAATCTGGTTGATATCTGGTTATTTGATATATGAAGCAGTTGGTAGAATTCTTCTACAAGAGGCCAGTGTGAATGGAAAGGTCATGCTTGCAATTGCAACATTTGGATTTGTTCTTAACTTTATCATGGTTGCATGGATTGGTCATGATCACGGTCATCATCATCATCATCATCATCATCATCATCATCATCATGGTTGTGAAGACTCTGGTCATGATCATAGTCATCATCACTGCCACACAGACCATGATCATGGGAATAAGGAGCTATCTATGATAAGTGATGAGGAGAGTGTTACCCTGGTTTCAAGTAATCACAGAAATACAAATGTCTTGAACCTAAATCTTCAGGGGGCGTATTTGCATGTCATGGCTGATATGATTCAATCTGTTGGAGTGATGATTGCCGGAGCCATAATATGGGCTGAACCTAAGTGGTTTATAGTTGATCTTGTGTGCACTCTTATATTCTCTGTTTTATCTTTAAGTGCTACCCTCCCCATGCTTAGGAATATTTATGGCATTCTCATGGAAGGGACCCCAAGTGAGATAGATATCAGCAAGCTGGAAAATGGCATTAGAAATATCAAGGGAGTGCTGGATGTTCATGACTTGCACATTTGGGCTATAACTGTTGGAAAACTTGTTCTTTCTTGCCATGTAGTGGCTGAACCTGGCATAAGTTCCATTGATTTACTAGGCGTGATTAAACATTACTGTGAAAAAACATATCAAATACAGCATGTAACCATACAAATTGAGTAAGGCAAATATTTTTCCTCTCCTTTACCAGTGAATAATTGGTTGATGCATAGTCATAAAAATTTAAAAAGTGGGGTTTATTCTTTAATATTTTGACTTAAGAGTGAATTTGATATGCTAAAAGTTTAAGACAGCACAAAAAAATGTTTCATGTTTGATTTCAAGAATTGCTAAGAATAGACAAGTTTGAAATTCTGTTACTCAAGACTATTATGCACAAAATCATCCAAAATTAAATAATTCTCAATTGTTTTCCCTATCATTAATATCCCTGCTCTTTATATGTAAAGAGTGGATGAACTCAACTTGTCTGTCAATTCTCTCCATCTCTCCTTTCTTTCCCTATTCTATTTAACAGTAAAAACAAACTCCATCACACTGAAGAGCATAATGTGGATGAATATGAAGAAATCACCATGATCCATTTAAAGCTACAACATCGAGAGATGAGGATTTGCTTGCCTGATGTCAAGTTGGGGGCAATCATTGTAAAAAAGAATGTAGAGAAAAGTGTAATAGTTTCAAGTTTAACACAATGATCAAAACAATCTTTGTTAATGTATTGTCCTTCCTTGTCTCTACCAACAATTGCATCTTTTATTCCTCTTCTTTCCTCGTCACTCGTCTTCAACTCCAACGGATTCCTTTTCTTATCAACATTTTTAAGTACTATTAAGCCTTATGAAGGTTAAGTTTCAATCTTTTAAGTCTTAAGTCCCTTTGAACTATAACTATTCCTGGACTAAAATGCGATCACTACCATCAAAAGTTTACTTGATCAGAATAGGATAGTCTCTGTCATAGACAATCTTAAATGGAGTGATCCCAATACTATGATGATAAGAAGTGTTATACCAATACTCTGTCTCTGGACAAACAAAGCATGTTTACACAAACTCCTTGACATCTTTATGGATATCCTTACAACGAAATCGAGCAAGATTCAAGCCAATGTTTTTCTAAAACCAGGACCACCTCCTATTAGTGAGCTATAAAAACTCCTATAAATTTAACCAAAGCTTATGAGGGAATATCCAATTTGTCTTTCCAGTAAAGCAACTAATCTTGCACTAAATAATAGAGACAATGAGGTTTTTTTCCGCAAACACAAATCTAGAATTGCCTTTAGTTTAAGTATTTATAGACATAACTTCCTTCCAGGTAGGTAAAATGTGAGATGAAGGTTGAGACCATGCCATGAAAAGGATAATTTTCTTACCATGGAATGTATGAAACTAAGTAAATATAAATTGCATACCTGTCATAATAAGAAAACGGTAACAGAGTAATAAAGGGAGAGGATTCATAGTTGTTCCATCCATGTCTTCTCTTTCCTTAACCGACATAATATATATTAAACCCTAGATGTATCAAAATCCTTAAACCAAAAGTTAGTTACGTGGATTATCATACATTTCCTCATGTTCTTATCAATGTTCTTATCGTTATGATGAGTTATCATGTGCCCTCCTTAGCTGTACCCGCTATTTTTTTAATTGTTCGAGATGCATTTGTTACACAAAGTTATATATACTGAAATATATATCACAAGGAAAAATTGATTGTGAAAGGGAAGAACACAACTTTTGAGTGGAGGAGTCATAAAATGTTTTTATATTGTAAGGAAAATTGATCCAACGACTCATGATGTTGACTCGCATGTGGGATCAGAGGGAATAACCATGGATAGACACATAGTGCAAAGCACGAAAAGCGAGATAACAGGAAAAGGTGGACGATCCAAGAGCGTAAGCATAAGGTTGAAGGAATATGAGTGGAGTATTCGATAGTATAAATGTAATAACCGTTTAGTGCAAGAAGCTGCAGAGTGATTGAAATTTCATCGCTTTAAAAAAATGCATATTACTAACTCCAGATGAAATGTATTCTTTACATATTCAGTTAAATAGAGTTCCTCAAGATCAATTTCTAGAGTTGCCTATTGATATGGATCCAAAAATAGCCTTGTTACTAAACACATATCAGCAAGTGTTTGTTGTGTCATCTGGTTTACCTCCTCTTAGATCTCATAATCATGCCATTCCCCTTATACACGGTGCTAATCCAGTTAAAGTCAAACCATATTGGTATCTTTTTAGTCAAAAATAACAAATTGAAGAATAGTCCACCATTGTCACATATAAACATCATTTGAATGAATCTCCAAATTATATCTCTCTAAACAATTGCTTAAGCCAAACAAACTCACAAGTCGCTGAAACCATAGTTCTATATTATGCTTTTGTAATAGATCATGTCCCGACACTCTATTTCTTGTGCAATGAAAGTGTGGTAGGCCCATATCCCAAAAATTGGAACTTGGCTCCGATTCCATGTTAAATGTAGTAAAAACTATGTATACAATTAAATCTCCTTTATATTGAATATACATATAAAGTATAATCTATTTATAATAAAAGAAACATGGATTAAGTTCAAAATACAAATAAAAAATAATAACAAACAAATTAAAAATAAAAGATAAAGATAAAATATATAAAATATCTAATAATCTAATATATTTAATATTAGTAAAGTGGTGACTGACTTTTTTTTTTAAATACAGTGAAATTACGTGGATTTCATAAGTCAATTGTCTCGAATAGAGATAAAGTGTTCAGTTAGTTTTGGAAATATTTGTGGCAAAGTAGTGGCATAACATGGAAAATGTCATTTGCATATCACCCTCAATCGGATATTAATCGGATGACCAATATGAGATTCTCAACAAATGTTTAGAAACATATCTCATATGTTTGACTTTTAACTCTTCGGACCAAGTTTCTTCCCTAGGCAAAATATTGGTATAACACAACATACCATACAAGTGCTGGCATGACACTCTTCAAAGCTGTATATGGTCGTGATCTCCTCCAGCTATTAAAATATGTCCCTCAAGGATCCCATTGCTGTGACAGAGAAATTGTTTACAAGAGATGCTATATTGCAAAAGTTGAAAATGAATTTGCAAATGACACAATAGATTCAAAAGAAGTATGTTGATAAAAAAAATAAAAAAAGAGAAGAAAGGATGTGCAATTTGAAGTGGGTGATTTGATGTTAGTTAAATTGCAACCATATCGACAACATTCATTAACTCTGAGAAAGAATCAAAAGTTTGGCCTGAGATATTTTGCTCCCTTTGCCATCATTCAAAAAGTCGGAAAGGTTGCTTATAAATCGAAGCTTTCAGATTTAAGAAGAATTCATCCAAGTTTCTCAGCTCAAATTGTGTCGTGAAAACTATGATAACCTTATACGCCATTGCCATGAATACGTGAGGTATTTCTGTTAAAAAAAAAAAGAATAATCTTCTTGCTCTAATTATTATGATTATTTTTTGTGTTTCACATTATATATATATACTTATTAGTAATTAGAAAATTTAAAGAAGTGTCCATGAAACTGTTACTAATATTTATCAATTTATCCAACAGAAGCCCAGTACACCGCATATGATAAAAACCACTAATATGTTGATATTTTTTTTCTTGTCCAACTACGTATTTTGCAATAAATTAGATTTTGTTGCAAAAAATTAAGATTCTTTCTTGCATTAATGAATTATCTCAAACAATATGTAAGTGCATTATTCTTAACCGTTATATCCACTCATCGGTTAATATATTAATGTGAAGATTGGAATGTAAAAAGTTGAAATAAAAAGATATCAAAACAATTGTATTAAGATCAAATTCTTGTGTAAACACAAACATTGCACTGAACAGATAATATTGTAATAAATTTTGTATTGCTGTAACCAACACACTGTAGCTTGTGAAGAGAATACGACCAAAGTGTCCCTAAATTTGCAATAGAGCACCATAAAACAATCAAAATACACCTAAATGTAAATGTTTTAAGGTCATAATACCCCTTTAATTATTATATGATGTTAGTACGGATTCCACAACACAAAATTCCAAAATCATTGCAATTTAAATTATAATGACAAAAAAGTTGCTTCCCCCCATAAGTGAGGTGCTTGTAATTCTCTATTTGCAAACTAGGCGCTTGATTTTACCTCCTGAATCAGCCAATGAGCAGAAGAACTTGCAAGAGAGATTATTATACACTGCCAAGCAGGTAACAGGTTTAGCCTTGTAACAACAATGTATCGACAAAAACCACTCAGAAGGTGTAATATCTTACATGACCTCTCTCTGAAGTGTTAGATTACCGTTAACCATCATATTATATCATCAATTTCTGTCCGCCGTTAAAATATTACATTAACTCATTAGAAACTATCACATCACAGAATAGATAATCCAAAGAAACTAGCAAGACTATTGTTTTATAAATTTCACAGACTTCGTTTTTGCAACTCAATGGAGTAAATGTAATCTACATGTGTCTCTCTCACCCATAAAGAAAAAAAAAATCAAAAAAGATAAAAAAGAGAAAAGGGCAAAACAGAATTGGGGGGAAAAATACTATCTGCTACCAACGCTTTTCCCTCAAATGTCACATTAAGTGGAGCAGCAGCCTCTCTTTGTATTCCCAGATGCCTCCCCAACATTGATGGTGGTACCTTGACCAGGAAGTGTGGTACCACCAGCTGCTTCCTGAGCTGCGAGTGCCTTTTTGCTAACAATATGATAAATCTCTGTCAAAATGGTCTGGAATGCCTTCTCAATGTTGGTTGCCTCCAGTGCAGATGTCTCAAGAAACGACAAACCTTCCCTCTCTGCCAAGTTTTGACCATCGTCCCCCGAAACCGCTCTTAGATGGTTCAAATCAGATTTATTTCCAGCCATCATGATAACTATATTAGAATCCGCATGGTCCCGCAGCTCACGCAACCACCTTTGGACATTGTCAAAGGTTTGTCTCTTAGTTATGTCATATACAAGTAGAGCACCTACAGCTCCTCTGTAATAAGCACTGGTAATGGCACGGTACCGCTCCTGACCTGCTGTGTCCCAGATTTGTGCTTTCACAGTCTTCCCCTCTACCTGTACAAAAAGAAAAAGCCATTAGTAATGCTGTAATGCAAACAAGCCTTCATGATCAAGGTTTTCAAAAAACCTTCTGCAGCCGTGATTAAGACAGCAAGATTGAGGTTTCATGGGTCTCCAAATGCAACGGGCAATGCACCAGCATTGCGTTTGTAATTTTCAGCAACGTCAAAATATCATGACAAAAATACAACCTCGAGTGCAATTTAAAACCTTGTTCATTCAATTGACAACCATCCATCCAATTAAGAAAACCTTCAAACATAAATATCCAAAAATTTTCCACAAAATCACCATTTAATATTAGTCCTAAGTTCAAAGATAATTTCTTAATCAATTTTTAACTGAGAAGCAATCCATCCCATCTGAAGGTACAAAAATCAGGCTAAAACAACTGTTTAATTATTATGTGACATAAAATATTAATCCAAATCCTCATCCACTTGATCGTAACACCGAAAGCTAAAATCATTCCTCCAAAATATTATATTCAACAGAGGTTTTGAAAAACACCCTGTCATCATAATCTTGATCACAACATCAAGGTTTTTGTCCATAAACTCATGAAACGTAAAGATCACAGAAAGCCACCAGCGCAACTTAAAATCTTTATATTATTTCCTCAGAAAAAGATCTGAGATATAAATAAGCTATTCAATCAATCCTTTAAAGCAAAGACTAAAAAAAGACCATAGTCGCATGCAAATAACTGGCAGAAATCCAAGCAGAAAGAAGAAAATAACAAGAAAAATCAAGAAATCATAAAAGCATACAATCAATCAGGAAAAACACACGTGTCCATTACGGAAAATCAGCAAAGGAAAAGGAGGCAGAAGTACCTGAAGAGTCCTGGTGGCGAACTCGACTCCGATAGTGGATTTGGACTCCAAGCAGAACTCGTTTCGAGTGAACCTGGAGAGGATGTTGGATTTGCCAACACCTGAGTCTCCGATCAAAACGATCTTGAACAGATAGTCATACTCGTGGTCCACTCGATGCGTCATGGCTCCTCTCCCCTCCGATCTCTCAAACCTGCCAGATCCAACACGGAACACCACATATTATTCATCCAGATCCAAAACCTAACCGTTAGGAGAGCACAGAGGCGCGTGGCCACACGCGCATAAAAAACACATTCTCAAAACGACGAAGCGGATCTCTCAACGAACTGAATCGGAAAGAAAAAGAACTCACCGCAAGACCACGAAGAACTGGTAAACGAAATTCGTTTGGTGAAGTGTGTTTAGTTGTTCAGTAAGCGAAGTAGGAAAGCTGAGAGAGCGAGAGAGGTGGGAAACCGGAGCAGAGCGGAGCGGTTCGGATAACCGGAGGAACCGCAGGGGATTTTGGTGGAGATGGAAAAGGAGAGTGGCCGAATTGGCCAACTGGAGAGAACAGAAATGTCTACGAGTGAGAAAGCAACGCCAACGCAAATAAATATGTTCATTTTTTAGGAAGAAAAAAAAAAGAAATATATATAATATATATAAATAATGTTTAATTATTATTATTATTAATTTATAATTTGTGGTGTTGAAGAATGTGAGAAAGACAAAGTCCGTGTGATGAAGGTGTAGGTTGTGGCAGGCTGGCTGGTGGAGGGTGGGGTGTGGTGCGTTAAGGACAGGGTGTCCCTGTTACACTGCCTTTTTGTTCTTCTGTTTCTTTCTCCTCATACTCTTCTCTGCTCTCCCTCCCTCTTCTAACCAACCAATCACAACCTTTTTAATAAGGCTAATCTCAATTTCAAAACTATAAACTATAATTCATTTTAAAAATTTTATAGAGTATGGTTTAGTGATGATTTTTAAAACAATTTACACTATCATAGCATTTAAAATAGATATAGACATTTGTATATATTTGTACAGACATGGTATGTACTTGTGTATATATCTGTTCGCTCGTACGTACAGATAACATGTGCTCCTGCACCTGCCTCAGTCTAAGTTTAAGAATAAGTGCCTATGTATGTCAAAGTTAAAGCGTTATTTTTACTCTGAAATATATATTTTAATAATTAATAATTTGAATATAGAAGTTTTTTTACCGAATTATTTAAGTAAATTTAATGTAAGGTTGAATAGATTAAAACCGTAATTCTTCTGTTTAAAACATTGATGGAAAAATATATTGTTTATTTAAACTTTATGAGCTTAAGGATTAAAAATTTAATAAATGAAATATTATAATACTCTTATTTCTTTAAATGTTATTTTTAAAATTTTCTGTATTCTTTACCGTTCTGATTGTCTATCATTATTTCATAACTACAAACCTAATAGAAAATAGTAATTTAATTTGAGAAGTTTAAGTAATTAATAACATTTACTTGCCAACACTAAGCCAAATTCAAGATTTGCATTACATATCACTACCAAGTATTTATATACAGTGATGATCAATGAAATGTCTTGAATTTGTTTCTGAAAAAAAAAACCAACAAGACGATTAAATTGAGTTAATTTTAAAAATAAAACTTGAGATATTAAAAGCAGACATAATTTAATATTTAAAAGAGCATGGTCTAACTAAATGAAATGTTAGAAAGGAAGATGAGAAAGTGGTTAAGAGAGACACAAAAACACTGTTTGTTTTCCTCTTAACTTATTTTTGTCAAAGCCATCAATGTCTAAGGAAATAACCAACCATTCCTTGGTAAAAACAAATTATTTAGGTTGGTCTCCTGTCTCCATTTTCTGCCATAAAATATGTCTAAATAGTAGTTGTCCACAAAATCAAACTTTGAGTTTTTCTTCTCTTTTTTTAATGTCAAGTTACATGAAGTTATCTGTCATGACATAAGTGTACATACTATTATAGTCTGTATATACATATGTATTCATAAACTTATTCAATTGTTGACTAAATCAATACAGTTTGTCAAAATATAAATTTATTGTTATTTACTCTGCCACTATACCAGACCAAATGACTCCAATTCCAAAGCAGTTGGGTTTTATTTACTAATGTATAAGTGGTTGGACAAGAATGAAACAATGAAAATGAGAGTTATTTATGTTTACATTTATTTATTTTTACGATAAGTGTTAAGGCAGTGTTTGACCAGTGTCCCCCACCCGTAACTGCAAACTGGGCCTAGTCCAAATCCTTATAGGTTAGTTGGTTTGGTGGGCCCAAGGCTTAACGCGCCGAACGGCGTCGCATTGATTTCGAAACGGAATTTTAGAGTTTCAGTTCGACTTACTCACGTTGAGAGTGTAATGCGGCAATGGAAACAGTTGGGAGAGGTGTTGGTGGCGGCCTCTATCACCAAAACGCTATCCCACTCTCACTCTGCAACGCTCAATCTCCCACGCGCCGTCGCTCTCGGACTCACCCAGCCTCTTGTTCTGAAAATCCTTTCCAACCAATCGATTCACCCTTCGCAAAAGCTTCGTTTCTTCGAATGGACCCGCTCCCACCACAACCCTTCCCCGGCCGCGTACTCCCTCGTCCTCCGTTCCCTCTCCGGCGGCGGATTCTTCTCCGACATCCCCTCCGTCCTGCATTCCATGACGCAAGACGGCGTCGTTCTCGATCCCCACTCCCTCAACCTCCTCCTCCACTCCTTCATTCTCTCCTCGAACTTCAGTTTAGCTTTCCAATTATTAGATTACGTGCAGCACCTTCACCTCGATGCCACCACAATCTACAATACCCTCATCGCTGCTTTACTCACAAAACACCAACTCTCTCTCGCGTTATCCATCTTCTTCAAGCTCCTCGACGCCGTCGATTCGAAGTCCATCGCTTGCAACCAATTGTTGGTTTCTCTGAGAAAAGCGGATATGAGGGTGGAGTTTAAGCAAGTGTTTACAAAATTGAGGGAGAAGAAAGGGTTTTCGTTTGATACGTCGGGTTACAATGTGTGTATTCATGCATTTGGTTGTTGGGGTGATTTGGCTACTTCCTTCGCGCTCTTCAAGGAGATGAAGGACGATGGTAAGGGGTTGGTTGCCCCTGATTTGTGCACATACAACAGTCTCATCACTGCGCTTTGCAGACTTGGCAAGGTGGACGATGCGCTTGTTGTGTGGGAGGAGCTCAATGGCTCAGCTCACCAACCTGATCGCTTCACCTACACAAACCTAATTCATGGCTGTTGCAGAACTTTTAGAATGGGTGATGCCACAAGGGTTTTTAACCACATGCAGAGCCATGGGTTCCGTCCGGATACGATTGTTTATAATTCTCTGCTGGATGGACATTTTAAGGCCACCAAGGTTGTTGAAGCCTGCCAGCTGTTTGAGAAAATGGTTCAAGAAGGGGTGAGACCTTCTTGCTGGACTTATAATATTCTCATTCATGGGCTGCTTAGGAATGGCAGGCCGGAAGCTGCTTATACTATGTTTTGTGACCTCAAGAAGAAGGGCCAATTTGTGGATGGGATTACCTACAGCATTGTTGTGTTGGAGCTTTGTAAGGAGGGTCAACTGGAGGAGGCGCTGCAGTTGGTGGAAGAAATGGAAAGCAGAGGTTTTACAGTTGACCTTGTCACCATAACATCCCTGCTGATTAGCATTCATAGGCACGGTCGCTGGGATTGGACGGACCGGCTTATGAAGCATATCAGAGAAGGTAATTTGGTACTTTCCGTTCTTAAGTGGAAAACTGGAATGGAAGCTTCTATGAAGAACCCTCCTGGAAAGAAAAAGGATTACTCACCTATGTTCCCTTCCAGAGGAGATTTTAGTGACATCATGAGCTTCATGACTGGTGCCCAGGATACCACCAACATTAATGATGGGGAGGAAACTTCCTTCGATGGGATTGACGAGTGGTCATCATCACCGCACATGGATAAATTGGCCAATCAAATGTGCTCTACTGGCTATTCTTCCCAGCTTTTTGCTCCCTCTCGCGGTCAAAGAGTCCAAGAAAAAGGACAGGATTCTTTTGATGTTGACATGGTGAATACTTTCTTGTCTATATTTTTGGCAAAGGGAAAGTTGAGCTTGGCTTGCAAATTGTTTGAGATTTTCAGTGATGCAGGTGTGAGTCCAGTGAGTTATTCTTATAATTCTATCATGAGTTCTTTTGTCAAAAAGGGTTATTTCATTGAGGCTTGGGCTGTTCTGGCTGAAATGGGAGAAAAATTTTGTCCTACTGATATAGCTACATACAATATGATACTTCAAGGTTTAGGAAAGATGGGACGAGCTGATCTAGCTAGTGCTGTTCTTGATAGGCTACTGAAGCAGGGAGGTTATCTTGACATAGTTATGTATAACACTCTCATCAATGCTCTGGGGAAGGCAGGCCGAATCAATGAGGTGAATAAGCTCTTTGAGCAAATGAGGAGCAGTGGAATAAATCCGGATGTTGTCACTTACAATACATTGATTGAAGTTCACAGCAAGGCAGGGCTATTGAAGGATGCTTATAAGTTCTTAAAAATGATGCTGGACGCTGGATGCGCCCCTAACCATGTTACAGACACAACTTTAGATTATCTTGGGAGGGAAATTGATAAATTGAGATTCCAAAGGGCATCGATTTTGAGTGAAAAAAATGATCCTTCTTGAGGAGACTCAGTTGTAACATAAGTGCTGGAGATGGGATGAAATTCTAGCACTATATAAAATTGGAATCTGTAATTTAGTTTTTGCATTATCTGAACTGTGTTGTGATCACAGCTGATGTACTTCACGATCAATTCTATTTTATTGTCTTGGCTTCTTAGCTGGCGAATGGCTAGTCAATGTTATATATCCTCTACATCCTCTGCTTTAAACGCAATTAACCAAAATTTTGTATTTTATGTTCTTGGAACAGTTTTGTTTTGATTCAATGTTTTAAAACACTGTATACTTGAATGTATACTTGAAAGTACTTCTTTTAATAAACACTATAAACCATAATTCTTTCTATTCAAATCGCTGCATCTCTTTCTCTCATTTTTCATGGGTTTTTGAAGTGTTGTCTACAAAATAGGGATTATGATCATTATTGCTCCCTGCAACAATATTAAATTAAATGTATATTTGGTTTCGTATTCAGTGAAACCAAACACAAATTTTTTATGCACTGAAATTGTTGTGATAATATTTGCTCTTTCTATATTTAAAATATGAATTGGACACTAGAAACGTCAAATATATAAGAGGTTACATTGAGAGTAAGAATAATAAGATTACTATGAATGCATTGTGATTTCAAACATTTATGGGTTGCAACTTTGCTTTGTTACAGAAAAATAAAGGTTCATCTTTTAATTTATTTACTTTTTTTAACGTTGTTACTTTTTGCACAGTTTTGAGAAGGAAACAAGTTAACTGGGTTTGGTTCCAAACGTAAGCTTATACGCCACTCTCAACACACAGTAACGCATTCGTTAAATGGTTGCTTGCAAGCAATACAAAACACAATCCTTGAGCTGAGAAAACAAAACCGCATTTGCGGTTTTATGCGAAGAGAAATATAATGCTATCTTTCTTAGGTTTGGTTTCATCACCGGAAATGTCCAACGTGTCTCGCCGGAAGATGACGACCACCAGAATTCACATAATGGCCTTAGACGGCATCGTCAACGTCAACTCTCTCTTCACCTTAGCCCTCTTCCTCGGCATCACCACCACCAGCACCACCAACACCCTCATAGACGCTGACGACACCGACTGCGCCGCCGGAACCTCAATTTCCGAAGGCCTCATTGCGTTCCACGTCTACTCCTTCAGCTCCTTCCTCTTCTCAAGTCTCATCGCCTTGGCTCTCAAAAACGTGATCAACTTCAGCAAGGAAGTCGACGACGGTGACGTTTTGGGAGCAAACAACAACAACAGCTGGGTCCACAGTGTTGCGAAAATTAACACCGTGGTTCTGAGGTTGGGGACTCTGGTTTCGGCTTTTGGGTCGGTTTTCGGATGCGGGTTTCTGGTGGTGGCTCTTGTGGATTTGGTGCAGATCAAGTTGGGAACCATTGCTTGTGGGAGTCCTCATACTTTCGCTGCGGTGGCTCCCTTGCTCGTTCTTGTTCCCTCTGCGCTTCTTATCTATGTTTTCCTCGTCCTCTATGCCTTTACTCGTTAAACCAATGAAGAAAATATACATGATTCACTTCAACCATGTTTAAGGTGTCAAAGTGAATGATGTTATCATTAAGGATTCAAAGATCGTTGATGGAAAATGCTGATGAAATCAAGAGATCGAATTCAAACGAATTCCAAGTTCTTTATTCAATTTTGCTTTGCTATTTGTCTTGCAAATTGTTTGCATCATTCAATCTTTTTGCATATATCAAATTATAGATATATATTTTTAATATTATCATAAAAGAAGTGTTCAGGTTACTGAAAAATTGTCTTAGCTGTGTTTGCTTGAGAGTAAGGAACAAGGCGAAGTGATATTAGGATTATTATTTAAATTAATTAAAAATACATCATTTAACAATATAATTATACATATTAAATTAAAAATAAAATAAATATAGTTAAAATATTATTATTTAAAGTTTGGTAAATTAAATATTTTTTTAGTTACTGTGAAAATATCACCTCATTTTCCTTATTTAAATAGTAAATAATAGTTATTTAGTGAGCAGCTTTGACTTTCGTCTCCAAAGGTTCGCTTTTCGAGTTTATGTAAGGAAAATGATAGTTTGATACTAATTTTTTGACACTATTTTGACACTGCACACGTGTTAAAATATGGTTGGACGATTTCAAATTAAAAAAAAAAAATTTTGGTTTTTCTCTTCCAAATATGTCTTTGTCTCAGTTTTTTTAATTTGAAATCGTCTAACCACATTTTGACACGTGTACAGTGTCAAAATTGTGTCAAAAATTGGTGTCAAAATATTATTTTCCTTTATGTAAGTTCTGACTCTAAGCATTTATGAATTGCAAAATGATATTCCAACACCACAATTTGACACTATCCACGTGTCAAATTGTGGTTGGGGCATTTTAAAATTAAAAAAAAAAACTTATGTTCAGTTCATGCAAGGGCAGAGTTGGAATGAAAAATCTAAAATTTGAGTTTGGCGGTTTCTTTTATGCTTTCGTTTTGTCTTTCGTTCTGATTCTCGCTTCTCTGCAATCCTTTTCTCTCCACCACCGAATGCCTGCCCTACCGTGCTGCACAAACTCTCCCCAATTAGCACTCTCTATTTTGTTTTCTCCTTTGAACCCACTCTTTCGTCCTCTCAGTTCACCATAATGTCATTTGTTTTGTCTTGCAATCTCCGGTGAACCCACCGATTGGGTCTTTCGTTCTCTTCGAGGAGCACTCCGTGTTTCGTTTTGTGTTCGATTCTCCGGTCAAGCCACTCATTGCCGTATCTCTTTGATTTTTTGGGGTTCCATTGTACAAACCCATTCCGGTGAACCCATTCCCTTGCTCTCTATCGCTTTTGGTCATTTTTGTGTTGTGACTCATTGGTATTTGTTTGTCGAAGTGGTAAAGGGAGCGTTATCTCTCTGTCTCTGGTTTTGGTGAAAGCATTGGTCTTTGTCTGTTTAGGTGAAAGGTCATCTCTGTCGTTGTGATTGTGTGTTTGTTTTTGTTATTTTGTACCTTTTTGGGATCCCAAAATCAACTCACCACCCCCAACAAACATCTTAAAACCAAAAAAATCAAAAACCTATGAAAGTTTGCCAAAAAGTTAAAATTTGACATCTTGGTCCCCTGTGTACAAAAGGTGATCCCTTGTGAAGGACTTTCTGTACAAATTCAAGAAAGGACTCGCGTAAACGTTTACCACCTATTGGTAAACGATTACACCACTCATTTTCAAGGCACTTGACTTTGGATTTCATCCAACTACTTTTTGTGAACACGAGAGCTTCCTCAATGGTATTTGGGGTCCCCAAAATCAACTCACCACCCCCAACACACATCTTAAAACAAAAAAAAATCAAAAATCCATGCAAAGTTTGCCAAAAAGTTAAAATTTGACATCTTGGTCCCCTGTGTACAAAAGAGTGGTCCCTTGTGAAGGATTTTCTGTACAAATTCAAGAAAGGACACGCGTAAACGTTTACCACCTATTGGTAAACGATTACACCACCCATTTTCAAGGCACTTGGCTTTGGATTTCATCCAACTACTTTTTGTGAACACGAGACCTTCCTCAATGGTATTTGGGGTCCCCAAAATCAACTCACCACCCCCAACACACATCTTAAAACAAAAAGAAATAAAAAACTCATGCAAAGTTTGCCAAAAAGTTGAAATTTGACATTTTGGTCCCTTGTGTACAAAAGAATGGTCCCTTGTAAAGGACTTTCTGTACAAATTCAAGAAAGGACTCGCGTAAACATTTACCACCTATTGGTAAACGATTACACCACCCATTTTCAAGGCACTTGACTTTGGATTTCATCCAACCACTTTGTGTGAACACAACACCTCCCTTAATGGTATTTGGGTCCCCAAAATGAACTCTCCACCCCCAAAACACAACTTAAAACCAAAAAAATAAAAAACTCATGCAAAGTTTGCCAAAAAGTTGAAATTTGACATCTTGGTCCCCTGTGTACAAAAAGTGGTCCCTTGTGAAGGACTTTCTGTACAAATTGTAAAAAGCTCTCGCGTAAACGTTTACCACCTATTGGTAAACGTTTACACCACCCATTTTCAAGGCACTTGACTTTGGATTTCATCCAACCACTTTGTATGAACACAACACCTCCCTCAATGGTATTTGGGGTCCCCAAAACACAACTTAAAACCAAAAAAATAAAAAAACTCATGCAAAGTTTGCCAAAAAGTTGAAATTTGACATCTTGGTCCCCTGTGTACAAAAAAGTGGTTCCTTGTGAAGGACTTTCTGTACAAATTGTAAAAAGCTCTCACGTAAACGTTTACCACCTATTGGTAAACGTTTACACCACCCATTTTCAAGGCACTTGACTTTGGATTTCATCTAACCACTTTGCATGAACACAACACCTTCCTCAATGGTATTTGGGGTCCCCAAAATCAACACACCACCCCCAACACGCATCTTAAAACCAAAAAAATCAAAAGCCCATGCAAAGATTGCCAAAAATTTAAAGTTTGACATGTTGGTCCCCTGTGTACAAAAAAGTGGTCCCTTGTGAAGGACTTTCTGTACAAATTCAAGAAAGGACTCGTGTAAACGTTTTTACCCCCATTTTCTAAACCATTACAACACCTTCTTTCAATCAACCAGGTTTCTATATTGAACTAAGAATGTTGCCAATGTCCACATGCATTGTTTCTTTCATCCATTAAGTCCAACATCAATAATAATATTTGTCAACTATAATATTTAACAACTGTATCGTAACATTATTTCCCAAGGACAATGACATAACTCATTCATTTCACTTCAATACCATGTCACAAAATTGAAGTTCAATATAACATTCATTACAATTCAAATTACTAAACAAATGTTTCAACAATACAACATATCTCAACAACTAGGAAAGTTTCAAATCGTTCAACATATCACAAGGTCACACATGTTTTATTCTTAGAGTTCCAATAAAAGGAGTTTTTAGGGCTTTGCTCTTGAACCGCGGTCGTGAACCCTTCCTGACATAAGTTTCCAATGCAGTTGCATCAGTCGACATGGCTGTGAAGGAAATGCCTTCCGGGGAAACGCCTCCCGGGGAAATGACATGCCAACACCAAGATCGACAAGATGAATCGCCAACACCAACGACGAAGAACGATGTAACCAACAAAGAGATGGGAAGAACGAACCCCAACCGCACCGGAATCAGAACAAAAGAGATGGAAAGATCGAAATATTGCAAGAACGGAAATGGCGGCAGTGAGACGGAGTGAGAAGGTGAAATGAGATCAAAGAGAACGTTCAAGTGCCTATGAAACAGGTCAAGGGCAAAACGGGAAGGGAAAATTTCAAATCTGAACCTCTGCAGTGACGTCATAAATTGGATTTTTAAAATAAAAAAAAAAAACAACCAATCACTTGTCGACACCTGGCAATGTCAAAATGATGTTAATATTTTGGTGTCAAAATATCGGGACGCTTAATTTGTTCGCTTTTCTTTTCTGACTCTAAGCATTTATGAATTTATCACTATCGCATTTTCCTAATTATCTGGATATTGTTCCAACTTTGTTTCTAATATGAAGAATCTTTATTTTAATCTAGCATAACTAATAGTAAGAGTGATATTTGATATAGCACATTATAGGAAGAATCTTCATATAAGTCTTTTAACAGTTCTTGCTTATCGCTTTTTGTTTCTATTAGTAAGAGTGATATTTGATATAGCACATTATAGGAAGAATCTTTATATAAGTCTTTTAACAGTTCTTGCTTATCGCTTTTCGTTTCTATTAGTAAGAGTGATATTTGATATAGCACATATGAAGAATCTTTATGTGAGTCTTTAACAGTTCTTGCTTATCGCTTTTCGTTTCTATCAGGTCGTTGATAAAAGATCAGTTTCACACAATGAATACCGGTTCTGATCATGCTATCATCAAAAGATACAGATTGCGAATGGGAGATTACCGAAATGTAATACTGCATTTACATTTATATCTTTTAATTTTTTTTTGTTTATACCGAAAAGTAACGTTGGATTTATATTGTTGAAGGTTACTTTAATTAATTTGCGCAAAAGAACTGTATTAGCCTATGGACTATACAGATTAAGGGAAATGCCAACAACACATGAATTTGCAGCAATTACTATGCAAGTTTCTGCTACTGAAGAACCCAACAAAGAAAGTTCGGCAGCCCATCAAGAATTTACTTCGATTCCTATTCAAATTTCTGTTACAGAAGAAGCCCATGAAGTAGGTTCGGGTACTGCAGAGGAAGGCCGTCAGCAAAATGTTCAAGGAGCAAACGAAGAATGTTATTCGTTCAAGTTATTTCAGGAAACGTAGCGAGCCTTCATCACTGCCTACTGTATTATGTTCTTCACCTATATCACAAAAGCTGATATTAAGGTTGTCACTAAAACAGCATGGGCCGGTATTTTAATTAAACCGATAGTTGAAATTACTCTGTTTAAGTTTCGACATATCGATTATGGGATAGCAAAATATTTAGGAATGCTAATCCTATCTGCATTAGGTTATTTCCTCGGTGGTGGGTTTGCCATTTGGCTTTGTAGTGGTATTTTAGAACTCCAATTTAGAATCGCGACGATAGTCACTATTACGCTTGCCACGTCAATTTTGTTAGTCATTCGTCATATTAGGGATCTTGTAAAATGTAGCTATACCTACATATTTTTATCATTATGTGTTGGATGCATGATCGGAGCGTATTACGTTAATAAAAAATATTCTTAAATATCATTCCAATGATATATGATTTTCCACTTAGTATTCTCACTGCCTTTGCCTTATAAAGATAATTGTAGTGCTATTTTTATCATTCCGTCTTGTATGCATGATCGGAGGAACACGAGACAGTGTCCAGTGGGGAATAGATGTCATTGAAGCTATAGAACCGAAAGTGTCAAATGGACATTGTTTCATATTAGTTGCGATCAATTATTTCACCAAATGGGTTGAAGCTGCTTCTTGAGCCAATGTGACTAGAAAAGTGGTGACTAAATTCATAAAGAAGGAGTTGATTTGTAGATACGGGCTCCCTAACAAAATTATCATTGATAATGCTACCAACCTGAACAACCAGAATTACTTGCCTAGCAAAAGACTCTAAGAAAGTGAAATATAATATTCAATTTATTAACCCCGAATCTTGACTCTGACTACATGAGCATTTCAAAATCCTATAGATATAGAAGACTAAAAAAAATGATTTTTTTATCCTCATTTAATAAAAAGAAGGAAGTTCGTTTTATCAATTTACACCGATTTAAAAAATATCATAACCTATTTTAACTTATAAATAATTGACGAAATCGTTTCTGAAAAGAATATCCAAATACCAAATCCGACCTCTATAAAACCTACGCAAAGTCAAAGAAGTTCTTGGAAAAATCAAAGAAAAAAGATCTTGAGTTATGTGAGGAGTTCAAAATTCATCATCTTAATTCCTCTCCTTATCGTCCAAAGATGAATGGGGCAGTAAAGGCTGCTAATAAAAATATCAAGAAAATTATCCAGAAGATGGTAGTCACATATAAAGATTGGCATGAAATGCTTCCATTCATTTTGCATGGGTATCGCACGTATGTACGAACATCAACTGGGGCAACGTCTTTCTCGCTTGTGTATGGGATGGAAAAGAGACTAACGGCAGTGTGCCACGGACAATTGTACCAAAGAAGAATGAAAAAGGCTTTCGACAAAAAGGTGCGCCCAAGGGAGTTCCATGAAGGCGAACTGTAACACCCCCGTTTTGGGATGTCATGGGTTAAAAAAAAACTTTTAAAAACTTAACTTCGATACTATCGCAGAATACAATTTGCATAAAACTCCTATTCATTTTAACTAAATTTAGAAAACCTCATAACTCAAATGTAACAATTATAAAGTGTTCACAAAACTTCATTACAAAACTATTAATGTTGAAATTCAAATCCCACCGTTCTCCCACATATCTCGTCACTCAACTTCGCTTTAGCTACACCTGTAACAACATCTACTCCCGTAAAAGTACGATCATTGTAGGTGGAAACCACAACCACAAGCATGCAAGGGTGAGCTAACAAAAACAAGTCATCAAAATAATTCATAATTATACTATCAGAATTCAAAGTCACTCACATATAACAATACAATTATTTCACCACAGTAACCAAATCACATTCAGACTCACTCAGTGACTCACCAACTCATACCTAATTTGTTGAAACCATTCACCACATATATTAAATCACTAGCAACTACTTACATACAACTATAAGGTTTAAGTGTCACTCCCCCCACCATTCTCTTAAAGAACTTCACCGGCCAGTATACTTTACCACACCCTTACGCAATGACATTTCCCACCACTCTCTAGAAGGCTTCACCGGCAAGTACACCACTTCCCACCACTCTCTTAGAGCTTTCCCGGGCAAGTATATGTTTTCCACCACCCTCTTGGACTTCACCGGACAAGTATACACTCCCTACCACCCTATTCCTTGAGAGCTTCACCGGACAAGTACCAGTGCTACTTCCACCACTCTTCTAGAAGCTTCACCGAGTACCACAAACATAAACCAATTTTACCAGAGATAAACAATATTATACTCATACCACCAAACGACAAACCCGCCCATAATAATCATTCTCGAAATAATAATAAAGTAATCATAAAAGTAATAACAAGTCAACCAAATAAAATCATAGTCATATATATATATATATATATATATATATATATATATATATATATATATATATATAACTTTTCCAGTGGAACTCATGTCATTAAATTCTTTCATTCACATTCACTGCATGAAGCATTTATTACATAAAATATGTAACTTTATACCACTTTTCCAATGCAATCCGAAACACACATATATATTCCTTTTCATTTTAACTTTCTCTCACGGCTCCCACCCAAGAAGTGAAAACCCTTGTCTCATGCAGACTACTCTCTACCAAGCGTCCCTAAAGAAAACTAAAACCCCTCCGGTCACCTTTCTATCCAAGAATTAATACCATAATAGGGACCTGTATAAATACCTAACCTGCTGGAAACCTATCAAATGAACTACAACACTCAACAACCTCATTTGATCCTTCCTCTAGAATAATATTGCTTCATTCCGATATACCTAATGCAAGCTTGATAACCCCTATCAGATTAAAACCCCAAGTCTTATTTCCATGCCAATAATTCGTTCACCTGAATTTATCCCGCTGTTATACGTATAAGCTAAAACCCATCTCCATATGTATATAACACATAATACACCGAAGTTCCAACATGCAAAACATTATTCCAACATGAGCATCAATGTAGTATATCCATACAACACAGTACATAACATCCAACTTTAAAAGCAATAAATCACAAATCCTATCGATACCCACCAACATACATAAATATAAATATGATAACTCCCCTTACCTTTTTTTTTTCTTTTTTTTGTTTTGGATTCAAACCTCCAAAGTTTCCGACTTCAAAGTTGCTTAGCAAGAAGCTTCTCCCTCGTTACAGTGCCTCTCCTTCTTGTGTCAGCGTCTCTTTCCTGATTCACTCTTTTCTCAATGCTCCAAGATTGAGTAACGGTGGGTTCTAGGGTTTTCTTGTCCCTCTCCCTTGACTATCGTATCATCCCCACTAATTCTAACCTAACCACTCTTAAATCTCTCACACAACTGGGCCCTCACATTTGGGCTTTAACTCTTGCTGAGATACCCAACAAAAAAAAATGTTAGTTTCTCTATTAAATCCCTCCAATAACTCAGATTTTCTCCCTTTAAACCTAAAAATAAAACCAATTAACTCTCCATAATAAAACATACATTGAAACATTTTCTGCCAAAAAGAAGTCACTGTAACTACGTTCCCTGGTTGCATGGCATGAAGATATAAAAGAAATCTCTTCTCTCCTTAAAGCAAGATAAAACCATGCATTCATTCATTAAATAAAAAGATTCTCTCTCTAATCATTACATCAATTTTTCTCCCATTTTCGTAGCTTTTCTCTCTCTTGCATTTAATTCTTCTCTAGCTTTTCTCTTTCCGTAATTAATTCTTTCAGCAAGTCCCTTCTCCTTCTTCCTTGTGGGTCCCACGCTACCAATATCACAAAAAAATAACCAACATATATCCCTCCAAGGTTTTGAACTCATAACCTTGTATTCACAACACAGAGAGGCAACAACCAACGACCACTACGCCAACTAAATTTCATTGGTATAAAGCTACAAATAATAATATTTAGTATATTTCACACATTTTACAAAATTAATTAAAACAACTATAATTAATTTTATTTTCTACTCCAACACTTTTTAACCCACATAAACAAAATCATAACAAATTATCCTAATATAAATAAATAAAAATATATTTTATTTTTATTTTCTACAGGTCTTACATGAACTAGTGTTGAAAAAGATTTTGCCTATACAAAAGGATCATAGAGGCAAGTGGACCCCAAATTATGAAGGGTCATTTGTAGTGAAAAAAGCATTCTCTGGTGGGGCACTAATTCTCACAATGATGGATGGAGAGGAGTTACCTTTACCGGTTAATTCTGATGCGGTAAAAAAGTGTTACGCATGATGATTCTGCGATAGGGGATGGTATTAAGGGATATTAACATTGTTTTTGAATTCTGTTGTATTTTGTGTTACTTCATTCAATAAATACCATATGGTTTTATCCAGGATTCAACTCTTATGCTTTTTCTTTAACACGATTCATGTCGTACTGAGCTTTAAAGTAAAATAACGAAAAAGGAAAGTAATAATAATTAAAGCATCTCGAGTATATTCGTTAGGTGCAAGCTCGTTTCTAAAGGATGTCATGAAGAAAAATAAATAATAAAAAAGAAAAGAAAGGCGAAAAGGAAAGACACATGTTGAATTCGTTGTCAATAAAGTCGTCAAAGGCGTAGTACTTTCAAAAGCCAAAAACAAACAAAGTTTTGAAAAATAAGATTAAAAAAAACTATATTATTTAATTATTCGGACGAAATTGGGTGTTGACAATTAATGAATTGGTAAGTCTATTTTAAGAAACACCTACTATTAAAATGATTTTAAATATATAATGTCATTTTTTGAAAATCAAATATTCTTATTTCATTCCCGTTGACACTCAAAGAGGTTAAGATTAAGTAATACATTACAACTCACTATTATATATATATATATATATATATATATAAAAGAATTTATTACTTACACATGGATTTATCCTAACTTAAATTCATTTGTTGTAGACTTTAAATGACATATAACACATTATAGCTTATACCAAACAACATGGACAAAGTATTTTGTTAATATATATAACAATTTAGAGTAGTTGACAAATTAGAGCGTATTAGTTTATAGAAATTCTATATTTTTATCGAACTTTTCTTATAAGATTAGAATTTTATTTTAAATTCATTGAACTATTTAGAATTACAGAACGAATTTGTTTTTGGAAAACTTGTATTAGATGTTTAATATGCATATCTAAGACCCCATTTTAAAAAATATATCACTTTTAACAATGGTTCATATTAGAGTTGTAGTTCGAAGTGACTTTTAACAATGATTCTAGAAAGAATCATCTTTGTTCCCTTGATCCAATTTTTTTTGTTCTTTGCTTTTAATATTCTATGATACTTATTTTAAATTTTCATTATTGTATACATATGACGACAACTTTAATGACGAATAGTCATTATTTTCTATACATATGATGATGATTAAACTATAGTTGATTCTCCCCACCCTTAATAATGACTTGATTAGCGATGATTAAATAATCGTCTTTAAAAGTCTTATTTAATAGTCATTGAAAGCTCTTTCTATAATAGTGTTTGATTAATCGAATGAATTGAAGGTTTTTTTATAATAATGTTTGATTAATTAAATGAACTAATCACTCATTATTGAAATATGTTACATCAATAATAACATAATAAAATTCGTTCTCAACACATTTATCTTTATCAATTCATTTAAATATTTTTATCTTGCTTGTTCATTATAATCTACTAAAACACTATTTTATTACAAATTAGAACAAGAGTTACTAGAATATAAAAATAAGACACTTGTACTACTGCACTTGTTGAAAATTAGGCCATGGAAAACATCAATAATGAACTACAATCATAAATTAACTTAATTTTTTAGATAAAAAGAAAATTAGCTTATACATTAAAAACAGTCGAATATGATAGTTGAACATGATGAGTCATTATGATTCATCCTGTTTAACATGTCAATTTGTAATTTTTAAACGATTAAAAATTTATATAAAATTACGTTTAATTTTTTATAATTTATTTGTAAAATTTTACTGTTTTTAAAAGAAATAAAGATATGTTTATTTTTATTGCTAGTTTATTTTATAAATTTAATTTCTCTAATAGCAATATAAATTAATATTTAAATAAATTTTAAACTAAATAATTAAAATACTTATATCCTTTGATTAACTTTATAAAATAAATAATGTAAAATTTTTATTAGATCGACGACCTATGGCTTTTAGGTCCTGTACCTCCATAATTTCTTTACACTTCCTCAAATTTTCTAAATGATTATTTTATCTTCTGGAAAAGTGGTTACCAAATTATATATTTCGGAAACATTTTCCGAATAAGCTTTTAGAATTTTTAACACAGCATTTTTGGAACAAAGTTTATAAAATAAAATTTTCAAAATGAAATTTTTAGAATGTAATTTTCGAAATGAATATTCTGAAATGTAGTGTTTTGAAAATTTTTGAACAAGAAAAAGTCTCTCAAACTTATAAAATGCTTTTCGGAATATTTATACATGAAATTTGTTCTTGAAAGAGTTTTTCACGACACATGAAATATGTTCCGTAAAAAACTTGTCAAAACGAGGGTGAAGGGTATTTGAATCTTTCTCCAAGTATTATGGGAGTACAGTTAGTAATTGTAGGAGTGTGGGAAGTAATAGATTCGACCTATTAGTTAAAAATGAGATGCAATTGATGGTTCATTTATTCCTGCACCTCCATAGTTTCTTGCCCATATATTTGAAATTTTCAATTTTATACTATTTTTATTTTGAGTTTCAAAATATATAATCATAAAATATTTCTAAATGTACAATTCAAAATGTAAAATAAAAAATATATTTTAAATTCTCTACTGATCCTTTGACATTGTTCATCTTATGTACCTTTAAACTATATAATTTTAATATTTTAAAATATATTAAAAAACATATTTAACATATTAAAATCAATAATACATTTAGAAACAACACCAGAAAAATCAACAGAGAATCTGAAATCTGTCATTTCTCTAGTTTGGCTTTAGGTTAAGATTTCACCACCCTTTCCCAATTAACCACAACCAGTCAAGTGTTACACCTGCAAAAATACCTCCAAGAAGAAACAACACCAACACGTTTCCCAAAGCATTTTGTTCTGGTCCCTACAAACATAAAAAAAAACATGCACAACATTAATCAATCCGAAACTGAATTTAGAAAACCAGGAAATGTTGTGGCTGTTTAACAAACCTACCATGTAACCTTTGGGTGCTGAAGTGAGAACACAAACAGTGAGGTAACCATTGGTTAACCCCAAAAGGGATGTCAGCATTATCATCCAGCCCTGTGCGCCATACTTTGCAGTAAAATAAAATGCTGGCACAAACAAAAGCCGACTAACAATGACTATGGTCAGCATTTTTCGAGACTGCAACTTCAGGCTTTTCAACAGTGGAATGTATCTTCCAATCAGATCACACACATTGTACATAGCAATTAACACAAGAGCATACCTGAAACAATTCCAAATATCAAAGGTTTATACGGGGACTTAAAATCACATGAAATATTATTAGACAGTTCATTCAACCATCATGAAAAATTATTAGTCAGATAACACTAATCTAGATCATGTTGTGTCTAGTCATAAAGGAACAGGAAAATCGATGGAAGATTCTATGTCTAAAAAGATACAAATATAAATGAAGTAAAGAAGTTATGGTGTTAATGAAAATACCATGTTCCTAAACTGTGTGAACCGGTATCTTCTGATAAGAATCCGGGGAAAATTGATAGTGTAAGTGCGTATATTAGGAACAAATCAATTGCATAATCAATGTTTTCTAATAACAGTTGCTTAGTCCCTTTGCGCTCTAATAGTTTGCCCTCGTCATTGACCTGAAAAAAAGTACTTTCATTGTAAACTGAAGCTTGAATGATTAGGAACATATCGTGATTTGAACATTGAAAAGAAAAGAAACAGTACTCTTGGGGTCTTGATGCCATCTTCAGCAAGGTCAGATGAAAAAGTGTTAGATCCTTCAGATGCTACTTTTGAACGGTAGTACTTCACAATTGGTAATTTAGGAAACACAAATGCATATAGAAGAACACAGAAAAGCTCAAAGAATGTTGATATGGAAAAGAACAAAACTGCAGGCAAGTAGAATGACAAGTGATCAATATCTACTTTGTAAGAGTCATGTGCTGAAACAATATTTATAATATAAAGTTGAATGACATCAAATTAAAATATTGAACAATCATCACAATTTCTTAGGCATTTGAAGAAATTGGCATTGCTACTGTACATAACCATGATTCACGAATATATCTTCATTATCAAATGTCTTAAGCTATGCAGAGTTGAACTTACTGGCTCCTTTGTGAAGACCATTCTTAGAATTCTCAAATGCTGCTTTTGTGATCAACCTCAAAGCAGATGTTAGTGCACCAGATGCTGCTGCACCAGCAAGGAAAGACTACAGCAATAAAACCATATAAGAAGAGAAAAAGAAATGCATATTTTGAAGGAAATTTTCAAAACTTCATAGTAATTCCATGGCTAAAGCAAACCTGAATAAATTCTGGAAGCATGTAAGATAGCTCTCCCACCATTCCACCTTGCGTGTGAGCATCTGCTATTCCAAATGCACCACTAACCATGCATACACCAACAAAAGTTCCAAGTCCTCCTTTCCCAGATGTTACTAAATCCAACTATGGCAGATTAATGGGAAAAATAAAAGCAAAAGTCAAAACCACATTGTCAAGGAATCAAAGATTACAAACAAGTGAATGAGACTTTACAAGCAACACTGCCAAAGAGCTTATGAAGAAAAGAGTATATCCAAATAGGTTTCTTATCCTTGTATTGATTTTGTTCTCTTTGTAAGCCAGTATTGCTAGTGTTCCAACCGCAAATGGCTGATATACAAGAGTAAGCACCCTAGAGGGGTGGTATTTCTGCACAAACAGAACAGAAAAACAAATAAAAATTATTCCAAAGCAATCCAGGTATATAGATTATAACAAGAACAATTAAGGACCGCAAAAAACAAGAAACAAACTGCAATCACATCACCAAGACGAATGAAAAAAGTTACAGCCACTGAAATTTATTGATCAGAAAGTTTAGTGATGTGATAATGAGTTTAGCTTCTGTATAAGATGAAAAGAGACTAGGAAAGTGACTAGAAATTCATTGATGATCTGATCTAAAGTGCATGGCTGAGTATCAAAGGTAACAACATAAACTGATGTAAAGCTCTGTCATCCAAAATACATGTTCTGAAAGCTTCAGGGTTGTTAAGCCAATTCCTAAACTTTTGGCATGCTACAACTTTATCCATAAAGCAATGTTTGACAGAAAAACAAAATGAAATTTGAAGTAGTTCAAATTGGTGAAGTCCCCACAGGAATGAATGAGCAACCAGATGAAAAGAAAAAACAGCATATATGAATTACCGGAAACAAGTAAATATAGTAATCTTCTATAGTCAGCATACTGTTCCATGAGAAAAGGCACCCATTACCAAGAAGCCAACAGACTACTATTGCAGCAAATTTTCCCTGTTAATGGCAAAGAATTTAAGTGAAGAAATAATGCATATTTATTGTTTCTGAAACTAAAGTAATAAAAAAACAAATAAAGCACCTCAGTAGGCCTTAGAGGCTCACTGTTCTCCATGGCTGCCTTAGTTTCTTCTCTTGTATCAACCTCTGCAACAAGCCAGAAAACAAAACTGTAGTCAAGGTGATATATAGCACAACAATCATGGCTTCCATTTGTTTATTGCACCCCACTTGACATGCACCACTAAACCTGTAAATTCCTTCTGCACACCCCAGGTGATATAAAACATCATAGAAAGTACTCATTGACACAATACAAGCTGCAGATACACCCTCCCAATGACACTGCTCGCAAAAAAATCTTTACTTTTTCTAAGCAATGATCTTTTCACGGAAAACCCATTAAATAGGTGCATAAACATATGCATACTATGCCATATATTTCTCGCTTTCTATGCATGGAAAGAACACAGGTGTGCATTATCATGTGCCTAAATCAAAGACAGATGAAACCAAAAACAGGAAAAAGTAAGAGATCATACTCTATCAAAACAAAGCACAGCTCAGAGAGAGAGAGAGTGAAAGTGAAAGAGATAGATTATAGAATTTCTTATAGGTGAAGCAGTTGGGGCTGGAATCAGAATCTAAATACGTGATCTTATGGGTATGTAACTGAAAAGGGTTGTTTTGAATTCCTGTTTATGTTTTTGTATCTCACAAAATCTCAACAAAGTCAAATAAATTTGTCGTGTGTCTTCTTTGTGATTACAATATGAGAAAGTGTTTGGCCACAAGATCATTCAATTCTAGTTCAATCTTTGCGATTAGTGGATAGAGAAAAAAGGGTTTGAAACCGATCTGAACGTTTTCAAACTGCTTCTACACCTCATTTTATAATTCGTTACTAAATTATTCCCACAGTACTAAGATTTCATTATTAAGGTTTATTTATTTGTTTGTTTAATATTTTATCTTTTCATCTTGTTTTTCAAAATTTTAATGGTTTCTTTAATAACTGAAAATTTTAATTTATCAAAGGTTAAATATATTTAGATTTAAATTCATAAAAATCATAAGATTAATATAAAAAATTGGTTTGAATCCATTCATTTTATTATTGATATTTGGATGACGTTGAATTCATGATATGCTAGATCATGTTATCGAACGAATACACATTGAGTCAAGTGTTATCCTCACGCAAACACGCGTCCACACGTAACACTACTCTATTAATACTAATAGTTTTATTTATTATATATATATATATATATATATATATATATATATATTCGTAAAAATATAATAATACAAAATTATACATATTTATAATGTATCCATTTGCGTAGCACTTGCAAAGAATCATGAAAAAAAAAAAGAAAATAAGATTATAATATAATCATCAATGTTCAAGTTAATATGAATAATTATAAAATGAGAATTTTTTAGAAAATACAATCATATTTATAGATCCACGTGAGCTTATATTCATATTTAAATAATATTTAATTCAAGTATATAATAATAACATATTTAATAATAACACAATAACACTTCATTATAAATAATAATTATAACACTAAACTAGAAATATTAATTATATACGTGATATGATTCAAATAAATATAAATATGAAAAAGTTTAATAAATATATGTCTATTGAGTCAGTTAGCAACATGTAATATTATAGATGTTTTCATAATTTTCAAAATATTCATTAAATAACACATTTTAAAACTATGTCATTTATTAATTTCTTTTCCACCAATGTTGAATTTAAAGTTGAATTGTTTAGTTACTATTTAGGTTTCATCTTTACTTTATTTAAATTTTACTTATCCCTTAATCGAATTAAATTAGTATAAGATAAAATCTTGGGATCATCTGAATTATGTTCATGAAAAATATTTTTTTTTCTAATATTCTCCAGTATTATAAATCTGAATTATCATCTTAAAAGAAACTAATTTTATAAGTAATTAGTAGTAAGTATGTAGAAAGGAATAATTTTGAAATAAGAGGAAGAAAATATTCTTATGAATATTTAGTTAATTTCAAATATATGTTTTTAAAAATAAGTATTTTTAACTATTGTACAATTTTTATCTTTACTTCAAATTGAATTGCAACCTTTATTTAAAATTAACTATTTGTTAAAATAATCTTATATCATAGTGTATTCTATTTACCATAAATTTAAAACAATTTATATATTAAAAAATTATTTTATTATAGGTTTTAGTTATAATATAATTTAAATATTAAAAATTGTTATTTATTATAATTTTAGTTGTATAAACGTAAACATTTATTTCATATATTACGAAAAAAAATCAAAGAAAAAAAATACTAAACATGTTTTTTTAAATTTTTCTTGAAAAATAAAGCAACCTTCCTGGATTTTGATTTTTCGACAGTAGTAGTACATAAGCACTAATAACCTCTCAAATCACATACTTGAATTCGATGAAATTAACAAAGTTATTCCACGGCTATTTTATCTAAATGTGTCACGAATGTTATATGCTAACTTAAAATTATAAAATGATATATTAATATTAGGTTTATTATTATTATTTTCATGAAAAAATTGTTATGCAGTATTTAAAATAATTATTATTATGTAATACTTAAAAAGTTATAAAAAAAAAAGTTATGATCTATATTTATAAAAAAGAAAAAGTAAGATTGTATAGTGTATTTGGATTTTATTTTTTCTTCATGTCGACCAAGAGAGAAAACAAAAATAATTCGTAAGATCCTCATATCACATCACTCTTAATAGTCTAATAGTAAATTGGCGTATGTTTTTATGTTCTATTTTTATCATGAGTTCATTAAGAATTAACAAAGATACAATTATTATTGGTTAAAAAACTCCTTCAATGATATTAAGGTAATACATACTCTTTTTATATGTGATTTTAAAAATTTTGAAATTTTGATTTCTTACCTATATTAACATATTTTATATATATATATATATATATATATATATATATATATATGGCATAAATCACAACTTAGAATTGGTAGTTTATAAATTCATGATGAAATTTATTATTTATGGAATTAAAATTGTTTATTATTTTTAATTTATTATCACTTTTTCTTCAGATTGAGTATATCAACATTCAAAATTTGGTACTTTAGCATTTAAATAAGATAATAAATCAAGAAATCACCAAGTGACCTCTCTTGGATAGATTTTCCTAAGAAATGTTAAATATTTTTGTTTATAAATTTCATGGCATAAGAGTAACCCATATTTTGTTTATATATGTAACTTTTGAAAATTTTGAAATTTGGGTTTGTTAAGCATATTAACATTATGTGAATATGTATAAAGTACTCTTTACAATTGGTAGTTTCTAAATTCGTGATAGAACTCATTATCTATGTGATGTAAATTATATTTTATTTTATAATTTTTTATTACTTTATTTTATTGTTATTTCTTTAGGTTTGGTATCCAATGTTCAAATTTTGGTAGTTTAGCATTTTAAATGAACTAATGAAATAAAGAAGTTACCAAAGTGACCTTTCTTAGATAAATTATTCCTAAAAATATTAATTTTTTGTGTTTATGTTTATCCATTAATCGGTCCAAAGAAAGATTAATACTTGGTGAGATTGTATACACATATATGATAGTAAACGTGTGATAATCGTAAGATGTTGTTTGTGTGAAACCTTAAAAAGTCATAAGGATCAAAACTTTTCCTTTTTAAACAAATCAGAAACCCTCTCTTTTGTTTTCACATTTTATCTCAACCTCCATCTTCTTTCCTCTTAACCCTCACTTCTCTTTTCTCTTCTTCTTGATCAGAACTTGGCTTGAGATAGTCATGGAGAACTCTCCAAACTAACCCAATCAATAGTTGCATTATAGTAAGTAAAATTGTATCATTTCCCCCTTGAACTAGTTCTTGATTTCACATGCAATAGTTTTTTTTTTCCTTTTGCATGTGTTGTTTGAGCCTTCATAGGGTTTTTTTTTTTTATTTTGGTTCCAAGGGAGTACTTGAATAACTAATTTGAACTAATTTTGGTTTATTCTAAAGGCCTTGTAAGATTGTGAGTTTTGGTGTTAATGGGAGAAAGAGGAAGTTTCAACAATAAGATGTGTATGATCACTTATGACATGTCTTTGATTTTTATCTTAAGTGGGTTTTGGTGTTTGATTTGTTTTGCATTTGGCATTAGGTTTATTGAGATAATTATAACTATGTTGTGGTGTGGTGTTTAAATTGTTTGATTTGGGTTTTGCTTGTAGGATTAGATTAATTGTGTTAGAGTAATCCAACCTACTATATCTAAGGTCTACTTTGAACCAAACAATAATTTTTCATTAAAGAGAAGTTAAAATTATCTAAATTGGAATATTAGGTGATCTAACGCAGACAAATTAGGATTTATCTATTGATACGACGTTGGACGGTACCATAGGACCATCGAGCGCCATCTAAAAAACATAAATTAGAGAGTTTCAAACGTCCAGGGTGTTAGGTGCCACTCACATAGCGTTAGGTGCCATTTGATTTCCAGCACTGCATCATCTCGGGAAATATGGGATTCTTGTTAACCATCAGATCAAATTGAAGTTTTGAGAACTGGATATTTTTATTTACTTTGTTAATCATCCATAATGGAGAAAAACAGGATTTTAAATCATCAATTATCACTATATGGAGAAGACATTAACCTCCAACAAAGAGAGTCAATCAAAATCAAACTTTTTACTAGTACATACCTTCTCACAAATTCTGAGCATGATTTTGCCACAACTAAATCCAGACAAGGGAGTGTCCCATATGAATAAACGTGCAGATTAAGGTAGCGGTTAGTTGTGAGAAAAACCAGAATTAATTTGGTGCTATAAAATCAAATGCTTAAAGACGGCAGCTAAAAAAGACCAAAAAGTGCAAGGAAAATTTTCTTTTACTGAATGTTGAAAACTTGAAGGAAATTATTTGCCACTAAAAAATAAATTATGCAATACTAGAGGAAACAATGATGATTTAATGACTTAAGTAAATGTTCCCATATGAGTTTATTAAATAATCTTCCATTTGTGAATTTTTTTATCCCTTTATTTCAATACTTAATTGAGTTTTTCAACACCCCTTGATCTTATATAATATCAGTATTAGAATAAAAAATAATTAGATATAATATATATTATATATAATCAGTTATTATGTTTGCTCTAATACTAGTAAAAATACTATTTCTTTTTTTTTTTTGAATATAAATTCTTGTAAGTATGCTTTTATTTGACATTCTAGATTTGAACATGTTTATGATAAAGCCTTCGACTTTTGAGTAATGAAATACTTTTTATATTGCACACAATTTTTCCAATTCCAATTGTTACATTTCTCCTCTTCCTAAATATTAGAATATTATCAAGCCAGCTTCATATTTGTATCTACAATCTGTATTTTCTAATGAAGCAAGGAATATCCGTTTGCCTATATATTGTCGTCATAATAGACTTTAAATGAATACCCAATTCTCTGAAGCAATCAAAATAGCAAATTATGTTTACTTAAGAAAGATAGTAAGTAAATATTCCTATTGAAGTGAGAAATATCATACTTGCAGTCCAAGTCAAATGCTTTTAAATTAAATACAATTTCAGTTTTATACACTGAACTTATAAAAGGAATTAAGAGAAAAATAATTTTAAGAAAATTACGTGAGAATTTACTAGAAAAACATAAGAGAACGCATTTTTATGCATCCAAATAAAAACTTCCCCCTTTTAATTTCTTATCATGTTTCCTACTCAATTACCTCAATAGCGTACGAAAGAGGATGAAGAAACAGTTAATTATTTCTTACCTGGCCTTTCAGGATTTCCTTCAATATGCATAAAAAGCTCTCGTGCAGCTTCAGATATGCCTGAATGGCCAAAGTGAGGGCAAAAAATATTTAAGTTAGATGCCAAAACTTCAACACTTTAGATTCAGTAAGAAAACTCATTTTTGCTTGCAATCAACATATCCACCACATGGTGCAACTGTTCCATCTGGATTCTTGATTAAACTTCCGACAATCAAATCTGCAGCCAAAGTCAACAGACATTTAGAATAGGATTAGGAACCAAAGTCATCAAACACAATATCTATAAACCTATAACTCTTAATAAAAGACATCAAAGATTTGAGAAATTACATGAGCTTTCATCCACCCAAGATTATACCTTAAAAAGGTTAAAAGATGTTTGCTTTTGGACACAGAAACTCCTCACTTTGTCATGGTCTACAAGATCAAAATAAATATCCTTTCCGATCTGCTCTGCAAGGTCTTCATCTCGTGCAACCTAAGAAGTGTCACATGCTATTAGGTTATATCAAAATACAATTTGATTAGGTGGCACACAGCATATATGTATAGACACAAACAGTATTTAATTTTGAATAGCAAGTTAGAAACTAGCCACAAGGAACCTTTATAATAGTGTGTGTAAAGGTGAGCCTCCGCCTTTTCTTTCTTTTTATATTCCTTTTCTTCTTGTTCTTTCTTCAACCTCTCCTGCATTAATCCATTGAAGAAATTAATTGCAAATTTTTCAAAATAAAGCAGAAACAGCAGAAAATAGAAATTTAAATGACAACACCAAAATAAGCTTGGTTTGACGTTGGCTTCAAATGCTCCTAATAAACTTCTCATGAAAAAATTATAAAAACAATGTACAAGGATTAACTTATATTATATTACACCTAGTCTCGTGCCAAATTTTCATCTCATATAACCATTAAATCATAAATATTACCTACATCACTCATCTCAAATCCAGTAAAACTTCAACAATAACAATAAAATTTTAAAAAGTAAATATTATGTTTACTTGTGTACGCAGTTACAGCAAATATGTCTGAAACTAGAATCCAATGCAAACTAACCAAAGCCAACACATGAATGAGACAGTAAACATCAACATTATGCATGTGCAACATATCCTAGGACATAACCAATTCAAGCAACCAATTATGTAATCAAAGCAGCCAACTCTGTAGTGAAAGCAGCCAACTTTCTGATTCAACCCTCCATTAAACCAATTTTCCAACTTTGATGATTCAACCCTCCACATAACAGCAACTTAACGTCAATGCATCCAAAACCATCTTCCATGTACGCATATAACATTCACACAACAAATTTTCCTTTTAAATCACATGTCAATTAAAAAAATAATTATATATTCAACATATATCAAAAAAGGTCAAAACAACTCCTCAAACGAATGAACTACATTTCATGCTTCATCTTAATCGAATACATTTCACTCCAAAAATAAGTGGAACACCAAGATTTACAACACGAAAAAATGAACAACTTTTCGCTACAAACACCAACAAATGATAAAAATTTCCAACACCCCAAAACAAACAAAAAAAATACCACTTGTAATCGAAAATTCATAAGCCAAAAATGAATACGGAAAAACTATAAAGATCTTGTCTTGTTCGAAGAACCAATGTCGACTGAAGAACCCATGACAAGCAAAGATTAACATCTTCGAACAATACGACACCCAAGAAAAAACGCGTAACCTCCAACTCAACACAGCTTGCGAACCACGAACTAAAGCTCAAAGGGATTCGATAAATGTAGACAGACCAATGAAAACAGAGGTTCATAGCGAAACCAATGGTGGACCGAAAATGGTAACACAAAGCTTCGAAAGGGAAGAGACGAAACTCCTAATCTGGTAAGAGACTGCTTCGAAGGAAAGAGAAGACTGAAAAAGTGAAAAAAGCTTCAATAGAAGAGAGGGTATTATCGGAATAAGCTCAACTCACCTTTTTCTAATCAGTTTTTAATTAAAAATAGGATGATGATATTTTGACAACACTTTTGACAACTTTTTTTACAACGGGACACGTGTCATTATTTTATTGATTTATTTGAATTTACGTTTAAAAAGTATTTAAAACGGACCAATCACGCTGCCACGTATGCGTTGTCAAAAAGTTGTTAAAAAGTGTTGTTAAAAGAAGTTTTTCCTTAAAAATAAATAGATTCAACTGACGTTCACACGTGGCGTTGTTAAAACGTTCTCAAAATTTCGTTATATTACTACCCAAAAAACATAGCGTTGGTTTGAGTATCCGACGAACTGATCGGCATATCTGTTTCCAAACCCAAATCGCAGAGTGAGTTATCTGTGTTAGTATTTCAGTGGCAGTGCAGTGTGATGGCTAGTCGTTCCTTCTCGAAAGTTCGGAAAATCTGTGATTTTGGTTCTTTATTAGTGGGACAGCTTACAAGAGCTACTAAACTTATCGAACACTGTTCAGCTCCACTGCCCTTTGTTGAATCTACTTCATTGAAAACGGCGTCGTGTTGGAGGCAATACCACGACGGAAGGCCCAGAGGCCCCCTTTGGAGGGGAAAGAAGCTTATTGGCAAAGAAGCGCTCTTTGTCATATTGGGCTTGAAGAGGTTTAAAGATGACGAGGATAAGCTTCACAAGTTCATCAAATCTCACGTTCTCAGACTCTTGAAGATGGACATGATCGCCGTTCTCACTGAACTTGAGCGTCAAGAACAAGTTTCTCTCGCTCTCAAGGTTTTCACTTTTCTAATTCTTCAGCATTTTTAATTTTCATGTTTTTAGCCCATAACCTGTTTGTCATAATGCTTCTTAGTCCGAACCTGTTTGTTATTATGACAACTATCATAAGTTTTAATTCATCACTGTCTCTTGAACTATTTGGAAATTTTTAATCAGCTCCTAAACTAAAATAAATTATAATTGGATCTAACTCTTCTGTGATAGTTGTAATTAGGTTGTTAGAAATCACTATTTTTCTGCTATTTGAAATCATCATAAACTAACTTCAGGGACTCAAATATAATTTTGTATAACAAAGTAGCTAATTGCAATTTAAGGACCTCATTAAAAATTCCCAAAAAAGTTTAGGACATACTGATGTATTAAACCTTCATATTATAGCTGTGCACTTCTTATTGTACGGAGGTTACAGGTGATTAACTGAATGAATTTTCAGATGTTTAAGGTTATGCAAAAGCAAGATTGGTACAAGCCTGATACATTCCTTTATAAGGACTTAATCATTGCATTGGCAAGGTCCAAAAAAATGGACGAAGTGTCCCAATTGTGGGAAAGCATGCGAAAGGAAAATTTGTTCCCTGATTGTCAGACTTACACTGAAGTCATAAGGGGCTTCTTGAACTATGGATCTCCTGCGGATGCGATGAACGTATATGAGGACATGAAGAATTCTCCGGATCCACCTGACGAGTTGCCATTCAGAATTTTGTTGAAAGGACTCCTGCCACATCCTCTTTTGAGAAACAAAGTGAAACAAGATTTTGAGGAGATTTTTCCTGATTCAAATATCTATGATCCACCACAAGAGATATTTGGCGCGCGCTGAGGTTGAACTCCCTTCACTCTGTCATCCCGGGAGTTCGGTGATTTGCTTTAAAATATAAATGGTATTTTTGTTTTTCTCATAAGCTGTCTCACGGGCACAGTAAAACGTAAATGATTTTAATTAGATAGAATGTGGGTCAATAGGTTCTATGTTAGTGTAATTGGGTAGTCAATTTTTCCATTAAATAGATGATGAGAAGATTGTCAAGTTTGATAGCAAGAATCTGACTTATTGAATGAAAACTGTGCGGAGAAATTTAAGTGAAGAATGAGTGGATTTTAACTTAGGTCATTAGAAATTAGAAATATGACAATGCCGTCGAATTCCAGTTATTATCCTCTGACATGTTATGACGTTGCTACTTTGGTTGTTAGATTTTTACTATGCATCATCTATTCATCTTTTATTAAGGATCAAACTTACTTTGTTTTAGATAAAAAGGTTTCAGTCATTAGTGTTTTACTTAAGTTTTAAAGGAGTTACTGAATAATTTTTGCATATCATCATCTTCCCCTAGCATAGTAGTAATTTCCGGAGTCAAATTTCAAGGTAGTAATAATGCTTATGAAAAGTCTTATCAACTCTGTTAATATTTGGCTGGCCCCATGGTGTATTCCTGAAGGAGCTGGATCATCAAACGACTACAGTTCGTTGTAGGAATTAAGGATTGAGGCTGCGCTCATTCTTAAGATTTGTGCTTATTGTGTGGTTTTGGGATGATTAGTTGACTGAGGGTTTATACTGTTTACTGAGTCCTTGTGCAATGGAGATAAACTTCTGATATTGAAACTGATTGAACTTTATTCAGCTTGAAATAGTCCAATGCTCTTTGTTCAGTTTCTTCATCCATGTCCGCAATGTACCATCGCAGCAATCCATTGAAGCTGCACAAACTCCACGAGAGCCTTAAAGAAAAAAATCTGCAACAGTCAATTAAAATGCATTGATAATCAACTTTTTTTCAAACAATCAATCGGAAACTAACTTTAATGATAAAATATTAAATTGAAGTATTTAATTCAAATATAAACTAAATTATTTAATAAACACAAGTGTATGATAATACTTTCATAAAAAATTCATTGTCAAAGGATCCCAACTCCCTATTATAAATAAAACATTTAAGTAGAGATGTCTTTTTTTATGAAAACAAATAACTAGTGTCATCACAATTGACATTAACTTCTAATAAATTCAGTCACCCACTATTGATTGATGTTTTTTTTTTCAGATTATATTACGATGCAATAGATAAGTCGGATAACTTGTAGATTATAACTTGTAGATTATCGTCATGTTATTTGAACCTTTTCCGTTTTTGCATACATATAATGCGTGACTTTCCATTTAAATAATTTAAGAATTTCATAACCCACATAAAAATATTAACTTTTTCCTCGTTTAATTACATATTCATTTTACATATTTATTTAATATTTTTTACATTTAAAAAAATGCGAGTTAAATAACGGAAAGTATATAAATATGTGATCAATATTGTTTTATGATAATTAAATATTTTAAGTTGAATAGCTTTAACCATATTTTTTTTACTTAAAATTCTAAAAAAAAAAACTTTAGGTAGTAGCTGCTAAATGTTTGAATATCTAATTAATGATACATTTTAATTTTATATGCCAAAGCTTTTACAAATATACAAAATAATTCGCTGATCAGATTTTTATTTTTTTTTTTTGTGAGTGTGAGATGATTTTAAAGTAAGTAAATATTTAATTGAGATTAAAGTATTTAACTGGATGAAAAATACTTTCTAGTAAAAATAAAAATATTAACAACGGGGTATTAACTTAATTAGATTATATATTCACAAATATCTGCTTTTACTAAAGTACTTAAAAGTATTTAAATGTCAATAAACTGTGATATTAAATCATACTTCCATTGTTCGAATTGAAAATCAGGAAAAAACATTACATCAATAGGTTTATCAGGTGAGAATATAAGAAAAAAATAATTTTAACCGTGAGCAAATTAGATTTAGCATAGAAGTCAATTAGAACATGCTATGTTTCTTTGCAGTTGTTATTTGAGCCATGTAATGCTTTCAGACCCCTTAGTTCAAACGAAAACAAGCAAATGTGGTTGAATTCTTAGCTAAAAACAGAATGAATAACTGTGTTTAAGTTGATTGACAAAAAGTAGGGGTGAATATGCAGTTAAAGAAAGCTACCATATTAAAAATCACCACTAACACATCATTGTGATGCAGCAAAGACAGCAAGAATCAAATAGAATATCAAACATTTAACACCACCACATCATCATTTGCACTTGTAAGTTCAGTACAGATCCAACACAAAGCTTATTTATAAGCACAATTTTGGTCATAACCAAGCACTTAAAAGAGAGTGCTAACACTAGCATTTTGCTCGGCGAATCCTTAACTTCAAGTGTGTTCAAAATCCCAACTACACATGTGTAAGACGAAGGAGGAAAACACAGTCTGGTCACTGATGAAGATGGAGCAAACGATTCCAAGACCAATCAAATTCAGTAGCATGTCAGATAGTGGAAGGGGCAGAGTCTTTCACAATCGTTATAGGGCAACTTGCATTTATGGTGACATAATTGGTCACACTCCCCAGCAACACCCTACGATCAACCAATTTTGAAAAACAACATCATTAGATCATCACTGTTCTGTTCATCAATACAACTTATAAATTTGTAAGTATGTTTTGTTTTCTGTGTTATATGTTTGGGAATCCATTTTTTCAATGGAAAGATAAATGACAATGTTTATACTATTTGTAGTTAAAGACAAAAAAATAGATCCTCCCTTTTTCTTTTCATCCAAAAACTATCTCCAGAACATTAGGTGTCGACAAATCTAATGAAGCCCCTCATTTTTGGAGTTGACTCAAGACTAGCACTAGAGCCAAAACATGAGTCAAGATGCATTTAAGATGGGACAAAAACATAGATGCACTTCTTTGGGAGCGTTCATTTCATTACAATTTGGATTTCATTTCATTAATTAATGTAATAAAGATATGCATATAAAGGTAAACAAAGGTGACATTTCAAATTCTAATCAGAGATGAACAGTAAATGAATCTAAGAAACTCACATAATTTAAACAATTAAATCATTATTTGCTTGCACTTATCTATAAATAAGAGGGAAGAAGAAAAACCACCTCTGTATGGCACCCAAGCCTCTGCTACCCATGACCAAAGAGTGAAGCTTCAAATCCCCAACAGCTTCAATAATTTTCTCTCTTGCATCGCCCCAGTACAGCTTTGCCACCACAGCCACCTGTATCCAAGGAAAATTCAAACACACTCAATAATCAGCGTATGACTAGAACAACCCTAACAAAGTCAAATCAAAACCTAAGAACTCAATCCGACAAGGCAGTACACTAGCAGAGAAATTAATTAGTAAAGTTAAACAGTAAAAACCTGTTTCTGCTTAGAAGCGGTGTCAAGCAGGTCCAACACCTCGGCATCAGAATCCACCTCATAATGATGCATCACATCCTTATCACGAAACTCCGACAACGGAATCAGTGCTTTACCGGCATACACCACACCACAATCAGAATTCAAAGATCAAAATTCTAGAAAAATCATTTGAATTTATTATAAGGGTAGAATCAAAATAGGAGCTTACGTGACCCAGTGGTGGACCATAGAAGATTTCGGGATTCACTGCCTTGGGCGTGCTTGATGTGGACGATGAAGAGTGTGTCGCCGTTGCGGAGAAGATTATCAATAGCCCATTTGAGAGCGATCTTACTTCCCTTAGAGAAATCCAAAGCCACCCCAATTCTCCTTTCACTGCTCATCGTTTCAACAAATTCTGGTGTTTTCGATCGTTAATTCACTGTTTACCTTTGAGCTTCCGAAATGTTTGTTGGAGCTTCACAGTTGGGAGGAACTGTCCAATTTATGACAAACGTTTATTTCTTTGTCGGTTCACACGCGTGTGTCGGAAGTCAAAACATGTTTTCATCTATCAACATGATAAATAATTAAAATGATACTTGTAATAAACAAATATTTTGTGTATAGATTATAGAAAATAATTTGAATTTTAATAAAAAACTATTTTTAACATTGATATATTTTAAAAGTTTTATCTATTAAATTTAGAAAGACAAATAAAATTGTAAGTTAACGCACATAAACAGTTAAAAAGATATAGTAAAAATAATTTGTGATGATTTAGGAGAGAATTATTTGCTTGTTGCAAGATTCATGAGCAAGATAAACCACCAAACAAAACTGAGATGATATAAAAAAATTGAGAAAATTAAAGTTTTATTTTCTATGCTTTATGTTATAATTTACAATATAATCATCGTTGCTTTATGAAATATTGAATCATAATCAGTGTTGATAACGGTGAGGATTATTTATTTTTAAACAGTATTATATTCGCACTGACAATAGTTTTCTTTTGAAAAATCTTAAATGCACATTATTATTTTTTGTAAATTAATTAAATATATTCCTATTAAAGCTTGTCAAAGACATTAGGTAATTATTTTAAAATTTATGATTAACTTTTTTTTCTATATAAATTAGACTATAATATTTTTTTAATGTTTAGTTTGCAAATTTCAAACAAATTGTACAGTACATATCTATTAGTTTAATCTATCATATTATTGTGATTTAATTAGTTATTTTTGTCTTTGTAATCATTTGATAAGCGTACGAGTTTATATGGCTTTAATTTGGTTGATTGAGTTTTTGCAAATGATTAGTTAGCGTTGCAAGTATTTAAATTTAAGAAATATATTAACACAAAGTATCCAATAAATCACGTTTAAGAATGATTATGTCATGATTAAATAGAAAACAAAAACTATAAATATGAATAAAGACATATGATACTGAGGTTAGGTTAAGCTATGTTAGTATCATCTTAAATTGGTTTACATAAACTTATAGGTTAGACCGACAAATAAAGTTTAGGTCAAGACAAGGTCTGGTTGAAGTGAGACTAAGCACAAGTTAGGTTGGGCTATGAGACTCATGTTGATGTAGATGGGTAACACTTAGGTCAAGTTAAGTTGGGTAGATAATAGGTCTATTACAAGTTAGTCATAGGTCAAGATAATAATGTTGAATCGAGTTCAAGTAAAGTAGGTCATTCAAGTTTGACCCAACTAGATTCAATTGAAGCCAAGTTTGATAGGGTTAACATTTTGATGAATTTATTTGAGCATATGTTGGATAAAGTTGATTCGACCACGAATCAAGATAAGTTGAGTTGAGCTAATGTAGAGTCATGTTCAATTGACCCACAAAGGGTCAAGTTGATTTGTATCCACCTAGGGTCAAGTCAGGCACACCTCAAATCAAGACAAGTTAGATGCACCTCAGACGGAGTTGAGTAGGGTCACTTGAGCTCAATCAATCAAGTCAAACTCATGTTGGACCCAATCAAGATAGGTCCACATCAGGCAAGTAGAGTCAGACTCACATTGGATTGAGTCAAGTAAAGCCCATATTTTACCCATTTTAGGTTGAGTTAAGTTGGTTCCACCACGAGTTGAGTTATTTTAGGTTCACATCGGACCAAGTTAAGTTTAGTCTATTTTTTGTCGAGTCAATTCAAATCTTGTCAGACATAATTTAATCAAGTCCACTCTTGATCGATTAAGTCAAACCTACTAAAACAAAGTAAAGTCAACTTCATCATAAACTAAGGCAAGTTGAAATTGTGTCAAACTAAATTATGTTAAATTTAGAACTACATCTAATTAAGTCATAACATATCCACATAAGACATATTCACATAAAATTGTGTAGAATCAAGCTAAGATTACATTTAGATTGATATTGAATTTTGTTTATAAATTTTTCAATATTACAAATTTATGTAAATAATAATAAACTTAAAATTTATATCATGTGAAGATTTATTTATTATATTTTATATAATATATTTTTTAGTCAAAAGTGATATAATTGTAAAATCTTTATAAATGCTAATTCAGTATAAAGAAAAAAAAATATTTGTATTATTTATAATAAAAAGGATATTCCAAATTAAATTTATATATTTTGATTACATTATAACCTTTCTAGAGTTTTCTAAAAAAAAGAAGTTAAATTAATGTAATTAAACTCGTTAAAATCAATATAAAATAAGTCTTCAATGATATTCATTACATACTTGTACTCTTTTATACCCTCGTACGTATTTGTGAAAATATTATAGACATTTATACATTAACGACGATTGCATACGGCTATTTACTCATCGAACTTTTAAAAACTTTGCAAAAGAAGTATTCGTATTTTATTCAACCTTCTCTTCTAAGGCTCAAATAACATCTCAATTTCCACAAAATTTATTTTTATTATGAAAATATTGAGTCGTGCAAATATAAAGATAAAAAATGTGAAAATAATAATATCAATGTGATTATTATGAACCTTAAATTATAATAGCAGCAGAGGATTCGAACTTTTTCTTCCTGCAAGTTTATTCTAATCCATCGGATCATAAGTTAATCTTGTTTACAATATAATATTTTCTCATTAGACACATTTTCAGACATAATACAGTGAATAAAATCAACAACTCTTAAAGGAGTACACGTTTTGTCAACTAATAGGGACTTAGTTGTTGGCGTGCTTTAAAGTAGCTGATTTTGTCACCTTAAACTTAAACCTTCTGTTAATTAGTGCCAAATATTCCACCATGGCTTAAAAGTCAAAACTACATAACTATATCACATCGACATATATATAATATTGAAGCACTGAATAAGAACCTCCGGAGAATGGCAAGAATAAACGCCGTTTTGTTTACTTCAATTTTCTGCAGTTGGAGGTACGCTTAATAAACTCCAGCATTAATTAACGCCGAAACATTTGAAATAATGTTCCTTAATTTCCCTCTTGGACGTCCACTTATAAACTTTTAACTCTTGCACAATATTCTTCGATTCCAACTGCTTCACTGTATAACTCTTTTTATTGAAATTAAAGTTTTTATCTTGTTAACGCGCAAAATAAAAGGCAACGAAAATTCATCTAAGTTTATTAAAGTTTTATTGGAAGGTTCACGTCAATGATAGGTAAAGTCAAATTATAATATATAAGTGGTGTGCAGATTTGATGTTACAAATCGGTTTTTTAGAATTGAGTTTGGTCAAAAAAAACTCACTATATGATAATAAGATACTTCCAACCTTCTTACTTACTTTATGTATAAAGAATTTTAGACCTAATAAAATAAGTATTATACCCGAATCTGATCTTAATAACATTGGAATCTTTGACATAATATTAAGAATGATATATCCATCGCCACGTTAAGTAGAAGTCGTTGCAATTTGGAGTGAAAGCAAGAAAAGACAGATAAGACTCAGCTGGTTACAAGCACATCCCACTTATAGAACCCGACCTTTGAGCCTGAAATGGCTGTACCAGAAGCTCCAACAGTCACTGGGCCCACCCTTCACCACCATTCTTAACCTTTAACCTAAAACTCGTCACAAATTATGTTGCCTGTTTTTTCCTTCTTCTTAGAGCACCCCTTTTTAAAACCATTTTTGTGCCATTATTTGGGGACACACACAAACACAAAGAGTCTACTCTTCCCTTGTCTGAGTAATCATTGAATATCTCTTCCCCCCCCATTGACAACCATAATTGCAACTCATTAAAGTCTCACCTTACCTATCTCATCATTTTCATTCATCATCCTCCTGCACAACTACAATCTCTCCCTTTTATCATATCATGGCTATTCTCCCACCATCACGTGACACCCATCACACCAACTGCAACATTGTCAACGGACCAGATTTAAAGCCACGCCTCAAGCTCATTCCCTGTGAATTTCCATCCTTCACGATTTCACTCCCCTGCTCCACCCACCCACACACCATGCACAGTACCATGCTTCAAGACCAACACAAATTAGATCTCTCAGGCATTCGTTCCCATCATTTTGATTCGGTAAATTTCCTAATTCCTTTACCATGCCAGCGTCTCCAAATTTTTAAAAATGCCTTTTTTTCCCCGGTTTCTGGCTATGGCCTTATCATGTTTTCTTTTTGGCTTTTACCTTTTTCTCTTGCTGAAGCTGTTGGACTCAAATACTTCGCCCCAGTCAACGCTCTCGTCTACTTTGAGCTCGATTCAGGGGAGTTCTGAAGGTTCTTCTTCTTCTTCTTCTTCCCCTTCTTATTCTTCTCAGGAACCATCGCCTACTACCCATGAATTTTGTTGGGAAAACAACTATGATACGATGAAGATGTTAGAGAAGATGAAGCTGGACGAAAGGGACAGTTTCGAATACCATCCTGGTGATGTGAATCAGAGGTTGGAGACCTCAAATGTTGGACTCCATTCACTCCTTCAGGAACAAATTCGAGCTATTCAAGTGAGATAACATTAACATTGATTTGACACCCTTTTTCTATTTGTTTTGGCAAAGCCATCAAGAAATTAAAAGCGTTAATCTTTCAGTTAAATTTAATCCATCCATTTCCTTATTATAGTTGTCTGGGATCCGACAAGAGGAGATTCTGTCTCAGAAGCAAGACCCAACAGCATATGTAGGGAAAACTCAAAGGCAGATATCACAGCAATTTGAAAAGAAAGGTAAAGGAGTTAACGTTGGGTATGATTACGAAAGAAGGATTCGTCCACCATGGCAGCAGGGTCGTTCACACCAGCAAACTGGTTCGAGAGGCTCATCATATTCTGGGACTGGTGTTTTCTTGCCACGTGGAGAAACTAGTGCCCCGTTGGAGTCACGTAAGAGACCAGGTATCGTTTCAGTTCACGTAACATTTTGGCGCTTCTTCGTTTGAGTCACACGTTGTTTGTTCAATGGTCGTTGACTTGGGTAAATCCTGACGTAGAATTTCACCATACCCGATTGTTTGTTTCCAGTATTTGGTTGAGATGTTTGAGACTTTTGGGTTTTTCCTTTGAGTTTGAATTAAAAAATGAATATTTTTGATTGATGGTTTGTGATTTGAAAAGGTAAAGGATCCACCACGGTTCTGATACCGGCAAGAGTAGTCCAGGCTTTGCGAGTCCACTTTGACCAAATGGCTGCCACGTGTGGGCCTACTAAACCTTCTGCCTTCCCTCCCCTGCATGGTACCTCCTCTTCGACCAAAAACACTTATATATTTAAATTTTCTAAACATTGGAAAACTCTTTATCAAACTTCACTTTAATAAAGTGTAATTCAATTGGGTTTTTAAGTACACATAAACATAGTTATTTATTAGACAACAATTATAGTTGACTTTAATTAACTTTGTTATTAAGTATGGTGCAGTTACTACTACATAGAAAAATCCAAAAGTTGTGTCATAGTTATTGATTAGGTAATGGGAATATGCAGACGAATGAAATTGAGTGTTATGGTTGCAGATGTTTTAGTAAGTACCAGCGATGGAATGTATTCACTACAAAGTCGTCAATCACAAAACCAACAGCGACATATGCAGAATGAGATGCTTCTGCCTCAAGAATGGACCTATTGATTATTCAAGTCACAGACGAATTTGTAGAGGGACGTGCCTTCCAAAGTTTCTGCAGGAAAACAAAGAAAGATTGAAGACAGATCAGTAGATGGGAAATTCTTCTTAGATGGATTCAGTGACGAGTCAATACTGATATTATGGATTACAGATATAGTTTTCTCTTCTTTTATGCTTTGCTTCTTTCTTATAAGTCTCATAGTCTGTTATACAGTTCTTAGTGATCAAGAATCATACCAAAATTAAAACATAAGAATAAAATATGCATCACAAGGAACCCATACTCTGAATAATTTGGGCTTAATCTCTCTTTTCTATTCACATGATCTTTCTCTCTTGTTTGATTAACCCTTGAACAACCTCATAAACACAAGAAACTCGACAGTTTGTTTGGAGTTTTGTCCACCTTAATTCCATCCATTTTCATGCTTTCAAAGTTTATAATAAGGAATCATCGGAGTTTAAATATAATTGCTTTGATTAATTTGAAAATGCTACTATACAAACAAAATATCACATTGAATAAAATAAAATATGGACATTAATTTATGTAGAGATAAAATATCTTCATTGGTAAGTGTACTATATCTCGATAACTGACTACAATTAATGGTCAATTAATGGTCATATTAAATACAAATATACGTTATTTGTGAGTGATTCACATGTCATATTGCACGAGAATTTTGATTGTCTGATTTAATGATTAATCAATGTGTTTGGCTACCGTAAAGCCTTATAAATATATTATTCACTTCCAGGTAAAACGATTTTGATCTATCCTAATAAAAATATAGACCTCTCTGAAAAATAAATAATTATGAGATGAGGCTGATCAAACCACTCCTAAAGTGCCTTTTGGAGGTACTTCCCCTCCCCCTCTATCAAGAAGGAAGGCAGGTCATTCAAGCGTTCCAGACGACTAAAGGCAAAGAAGATATGTCAGAAAGGTTAGTATCTCGATCGCATAAAATATCTACCAAAATAGTAAGGGAGTGGTATTAGAAACAAATGTTTCAACTGATGTATCCATGTCATTCTTCAACGACGATTGTCTAAATCCGAACGTTGATTTGCAGTGCTCCGAACTCCCTTCAACCAATAAACAACGATCTTCGATAATGAATGCAAGCCTCCAACAATAAACTAGAAAATTTGACCATCAACCATGATCTCGAACAATGCTCTCTGTTTCAGATTCACCTATGATACGAAGAGATTTTGATAAATTGTGCTATTTTATGTTTATTTGGGATCAGGGCAAGAATATAATAAGAAATATTTTTTTTTATTAATACGGCTTTCATACGATTTCCATACTTTTTGTAATAATATTTGTAATAATTAACATATAAAATAGCCTCAGAAATAATAAATAGTTACAAAAATCAATTTAAATATAATTAATGAGAATAGTTTTAATATTTTTTATAACACTTAAATGGAAAAGAAAAAAAAATATTGTGTTAGTTAAATCTTATTTATAATTAAAAAAAATTATATATTAAATATAATTCATAACACAAGTAAAAAATTATCAACTTATATAATAATAAAATATATTCTCAATAATTTGTTAACACATCGATAGCTTATTAATTATTTTAAATAAATTTATTCTTTTAATTTAATTTTTAATAAAATTTGTGATATAATTGTGATAAATAAATTAGTGCGAGAATAACTTAGTTATTATTTCATTGTAAATTAAAAATTTCATTCATTATCTATTGATTAGTCACAAAATTATTAAGTATATAAAAATTTTTGACTTTCATGGTAAAATAAATTTGTTTGTCGCTAATCACTCACCAAATAGTAAGAAATTAAATAAAAATATTTTTTTCCACTAATTTTTCTTGCAAACCAACAAATTTGTTATGGTGTACCAAGAATAATCATATCAAATTCATTCTCCATTAAGTTCTTAAACTTAATAAACATCAACTTTGTTGTTTTATGTGAAAGGAATCATCGACGTATAAACTTACTATGATCATGTTGCCCTCAATGTTTCATTTAACTATACAAATAATCAAATATTTTAAAATCTTCAATCATGAAATATGTTTCAATACCAAGCATATAGAGCTTGTTTAATCCTGTAAACAACTTTCTTTAGCTTGTACAATTTCTTCTCCTTTCTCTTTTGAATGTAATTACAACATTGCTCAACAAAAATATCTTCATTAGCTAATTTTTCATCTAAAAAATCTGTGAATTTTTCATATAAGATCTAAAAAATATTGACTTTTTTCACACATGTGGTTACTACACCTTGAGTTGAGAACCACATGTCTATGTGTTGATCCATTTCTTCAACATAGGTCATCAAGAACGTGTCTTTTTCCTTATTCACTTAATTTTTTGCAAAATTTTTCACTCTTTTGTTCCATTTTCACTTAAAGTGAACAAGCTTGTGACAAGCATAACATTTTATTATTGTTTTGTCAAAGAATTGTATGCTTCTTACATGCCCTCTAAATTCAAAATTGTCGCATCTTCTTCATCTTTCAAATGGTTTCCATATGACTTACAGAACGTGTTCTTTGAGGACAATGTTACTCATGCATTATTCATGCACAAGTATATTGCTTTGTAGCTCATCAATTACCAACATAAATACTTATATCTTTGGATCCTTCAATTAAACTTAAACTTGGATGTCATTGACCATAGAATCTTTTCAATAGCAGCATCTTCCAAATCTTCCCCAATTGCTCTCATTTGTTGGTAATTACGAGAACATGAGCAATGTATTTATTCAAATATTCTTCTTTCATATGAGCAATTTCATATTCCTTTCTTGTTCTAGTATACCATGTTAAAAAGTAGACTTTAAGTTTAATCGAATCCCAAAAAATTAGCTTGTAAAGTAAAGTTTTGCACGCACTTGTATACTTTGAAGTAACTTATCTCTAGTGACATGGAACTTCTAACACACTCTCTCACACTTAGGCATATACATCTCGTAGGTTCGATAAAGAGTGGAACAATACACCCAACAAATAACAAATTTCACTAGGATATGATCAAACTCATGGCTCTAATATCATGTCATAAACAATAGTTTGATGTCTTTCACTATTGTTATTCTCGCTATAAATATTGCTAAAAATATTTACAATAATTATTTCTCATAATTACAAAACATCCTATAATATGAAATTAGAGAGAACAAATCAATATATGGATTACGTAGCTTATTCTTAGGAAATCATATTAAACTATTTAAGGAGATAACCTGATTAACACAAATCAGTCTATGTGTTAATAAGTGAACTTTAAACCTAACTTAACCCTCAAAATTAACTTGTTAGGTGAAGTTTACATTATCTTATATTATTTGAACTGACTTTATCACTAGTCAATATAGAACTTCCAACACACCCTCTCACGTCAAGGTATATGCATCTCCTATGTGATTAGACATTAATAGGTGATTTAATAACGGGTGGAATAATATGCCCAATAAACAACAAATATCTCGATAGTGGGTGGCACAATAGGTTGAACAAACAAGAAATCTCGCTAGGATTAGCCTTAACCCATGATTCTAGTACCATGTTAAAAAGTGAACTTTAAATCTAACTCAATCCTACAAAATCGGCTTGTAAGATGAGATTTGTACCCATTTATATACTCTAAATTGATCTTATCACTGGTCAATGTGAGAATTCTAACACTATGAATTGTTTAGCTTATGCTGAGAAAATCATATCAAAATATTTCAGGAAAAAAATTAATTTCTGATTGACAAGTCCCGCATCTTAGAAGTTGAGGCCAAGGATAATTCAAATATTCTATATATCCTCCTTCAACCCCTCTCATACACACTTGAGTGGATTTGAAAATAATTTTTGTTGTTGTTTATTTAAGTAAATTTGAAGATAAATGAGAGTAAATTTGGAAATAAAGTTTATCAGAATTAATGTAAGATTTAATCTATGTGACAGATTAAAAAAATTTACTTCTAAATTAATTTACTTCAGGATAATGATTCAACTTTGTGTTTTTTTCTAAAAAATTAATTTACTTGAAAAAACATCAACAACAACAACAACAACAATAATAATAATAATAATAATAATAATAATAATAATAATAATAATAATAACTTAAAGCAGTTTAAATCAAATCTTACCACAAGAAACGACATTAGAAGTTAAGTACAATAATTCCCTTTGTTTCGATTGTTCTAAGCCCATTGTTTTAAGTTGTGAAGTATCCAGCAAGAGTACACCATGTTAGGCTAATAAAGAAGAACAGGCACAAAACTAAGTCAGATTTTGAACTAGACAGCAATACACCTGGAGAAGTTGTGTCCCATCTGAGTTTCGGACAACAGAAAATAAGGCTACACGAAATTAGTACTTAGAAACCCTCCACTGACACCCTCCACTGATACAAATACAATAAATGATGTCCAATCAGTCTCCACTTGCACAACCCTTGCATCCACAATGAACACACTCTATGACCTTCTCCTCCCTAAGTTGCTTGGGAACTCTGCAAACACAAGTGGTGGCAAAATTGTGGTCGCGTGGCTGCATGCACCTCAAGCAGCATAGACGCTCATAACCAGGCTGTAATTCGGACCAGAAACTCAATTTCGGTACTCAATGTAACAGTATTACGCTAATATAGTTTTTAACACTTTTGGCTGAGTATCAAACACTTTAAAACAATTAACATCATCTTCAAGAGGGCACAAATGAGTCCAGCATTAACATATTTTCTCATTTCACAAATACTCAATATCAATATCAGACTGAAAAGGAGTTCAGACTTAATTTTGGACAATTTTGACTTCATAAAGTTGATTTCGATTAAAAGCGAGTTTGAAGCAATGTGGCTTATGTAAAAATTTAACCCATTTGAACAAAAGCTGAATGTATCTAAGCCTTTCATAAACTATTTTCTACTATACACATAAATGCTAAAAGCCTAAAACTAAAGAGATGATTAAGCCTTCAATAACAATCAATGCCAGGGATATAATGAATCTAGGGATAGTAAACAAGTTCGTAAATATTGATTGGTTATGAATCATAAACCAGCATGAACAGTGGTCATTGGTGTTTCTAATTTCACCACCGTATTTTAAATGAGAATGGACATCCACTTACCAACTAACATTATTGAAAATCAGATATTTTATTGCAAGAAGAAATATTGCAGATGTTTTTATTGCTTAAGAGGTGTTTCTTGACACCAAAAAAATGAGGGAGTTTTGTTATCAAGATGGATTTGGATAGTTTAAGAAAGAGTAGGGCCAGAGAAGGTTCTTGGTTAAAAAGTTTCCTTATAGAAGGTTCTTGGTTAAAAAGTTTTGTTGTAAAGTTTGAGCCTAAATCACAGTTCAAATATTAGTGGGGAGTCAACTGGCAGTGATATCTGTTTGGCTACTTTCCCTTGCTATCTCTTGCTTAATCAAAACAGTCATAAATGACCCAAAGACTCATAAAAGCATGAGACATTTTCATTGATCAGCAATGACATGCTAAGCAAATGAGTAACACAGCTTGGTAGATGTCGGAACTGTAAATTTATTTTCCAGGAATATATTACAATAGTTTAGGTGAGAGTATCCTTATTAAAGTTTTTCGAAAAGAGCTTGAGATGGAGAATGCTCTTTTTTCAAAGGCTTTTCCTGCATGTTTCATCTATCTGATTGCAAAGTTTTCCTAGTAGCCAATTTCTAATCCAACTAAGAATATAAATTGCTATTTACAAAGGGACTTTAATTAACTATTTGGATATGGATAAACTTGAAAAAGAGAATGATTTTATTATTTCCATTCATGATAATTACATTCTCCTTATCTCTATTTGTAGCAATCTAATCTTCTAGAAAGGGAATAAGGAAACAAAATAATCTAGAAGATCATACACATGTTGTCTCTAATTAGGAAGATTTTATAGATATTTTCTCTAATTGAGAAGATTCTAGAGATATTTTTTCTAATTACAACAGATAATATAGAGAAATACAATTCTATTTCATTTTACACTATTACTTGATTCTATTTCTCCCTCAACCAAGTTAGATAGAAGAGTTTGGATAATATCTCCTCCAGTACTTTCTCCTGCAAAGCTTTCTTTCAATTTCATACTCCCACACCTGACCTTCAAAACCTTCTACCTGATATATCTGTTTTAATATCCATACCTCTTAAAAAGGGCAAGACCTCTCATATGGCAATGGTTAACATTATTAGTGGTAAACTCATAGACCTTACACCCTTCTATTGGCCCTATTCAAAAACAGTTAGCCAAATCTGTTTGGGAGAACTTAATTTTAATTTTAAGTTTTAGGCAACTAAAGGATTTCTCGTCCTCATCTAGTCGAACTTCAATGAACTTTCTTCTCGTATTAAAAAAGAAATAAAAAATAAAAAATAGAATAAAAACATATTTTGGATACCTTCTTCCATTTGGCAATTAGATTGGGGTCAGCATATCCTTGATCTAGACAGAATTCATACAGTTCTTTAGAAATTTCCTTTCTCCGATGGTAGAGATCAAATATGTAGCGGCTCTTCTGGTGTGCAATCTTAAATATTGGCCACAATGTCTCACATTTTCTTTTGCCATCATGTGGATCATTCTCAGCTGCCACATAAAAGGTATAAAACTATTAATTTAATAGAACACAATATATTCCTGTAAGGCAGGCACATGATGTAAATCTCCAACCTTCCCTCATCTTTGCTTGGAGTTCCCCAAGTGTAGGCTCAATTAACTCCCAACCCTCTGGGTATTTAACACGATTTGTCTTTACTTTTGGCATTTTTATATCTGTTTAAGGAAATATGGAATCAATGGGTCAATGTCCATACATTCTACTGAGCAATTTCCACAATTTGCATCTTGAAGGCTTATCACACAGCTAAATTATAATGTCTAATGGTAAGAAATTCTTTTAGACAACATGAATATTTTACCCACAACATAGCATTTGATATAGTAACAACAATAACAGTTAAAAAAAAAATAACACATGTAGAGTCACTGTTCATATATATCTACAGGAACTTTCATCGAGCAAAATCAGAATTCTCAACTGACACCGAGATTTGAAACAACGAACCAAACTACTCCTTGAACACTTTGTTGAACTGCTTTTGTTCGCACAAAAGTCAACAAACCTAAATTCTCCACTAATGTAGTATAGGGGTAACTTAGGATATCAATCCAAGGACTTGATACTTATTAAGTTTAAAAATTGTAGAATTTAACATAATTACTTATTTACTAAAACTAGGTGGGGAGAAAAATTGCATTATTAAAAATAAAAGAAACTAAATGCATGATTAAACCTATCTAAATGATGAATGAATAAAAGAAAGCATTACCTACTGTTATGAATCAAATGCAATGAAGAAAGAATGTATAAAACCTAATAAGCTAAAACCTGAATATGAAAAATCTAAACCAGTAAACAGATTATGAATTAAAAATGCAAAGAGTAATATGTAAAAAAATTTAAAATCTAATTAGTAAATGCTATGCTAAAGATCAAAACAGAATTGACAAAATAAAGGAGGAATAACCAGGGAATAATGGGCAAGGGCTGAAATCAAAATTTTATATGCAATTGATGTAAAAATCTGTAAAACTAAGTAAAAGCATTTAATATCAGAATTCAAAGAAAAACAAAACAACCTAGAATTGATTAAAACTAAAACACCTACGCTACAACACAATATGATTTTCATACTTGAAACAGAACTTAACTATAAACCAAAAAGATATGACTACCTATACTACAATTATTATCACCAAATGAAAGAATCAGGAGCAGCAAAATCTAATTACGAGAGACACCTAATCTACATGATATCACAAATTTTAGAATTGAAAAGAAAAATTGAGAAAAACGAAACGATAAGCAACTAACAATAGAACAGAAATCTAATTTGCATGAATTGTAAAAGTAGTGTGCAAGAATCAAAATCAAAAGAGCAAGAAGCTAAAAATCGTGTAAGGAAAATAAAAGAACATCACTGTATTGAACATTGAAAAACTAAAATATAAGAATTGTACCCAAAATCACAAAAGGGAAATCTCCCGGCCTGTCACCCACGAGAGATCCCTCCGCAAAGTCAGCAGCAAAGAACAATGTATCTACGTATCTACCCTCAATGAAAGCTTAAAGTCTAAATGAAAGCATGGAAATGAAAATCTAGAGTCTATAGTGTGTAGTGGTGTCTGTCACCCACCAACTGTACTTTGTATATTACAAGACTCCTTTATATAGGAAAAAACAAAAACAGAAAAAGAGGAAAAGAGGGGAAAAGAGGATGAACTAAAAACTGACTCTGAAAACTTCTCCAACCGTCGACGGTTTTGCAAGTGCTTTCAACCGTGAATCTGACCGATCCAGCTTTGCAAGTGCTTTCAACCGTGAATCTGACCGATCCAGCTTACCCCCACGTGTGTCTGATTCAGCTTTGCGCTCCTAAGCAAGTGACACGAACCACACTCTTTCTTTCTCGCGTTCTCTAGAACCCTAGCAAAACTGTGTTTCACCTGGTCTCTCAAAGCTTCAGTCCAATTCAAGCACATCAGAATTTCCTTTGCTCTATGCACAATTAATCTTCAGCCCATCAATAAATGGCCCAAAAGCAACTTCAGCAACACATTGTTCATCCCAAATTTTTCAATTCATTTAGCATCAGTCCCTTTCTTTATTTATTCTTGCAAACATTAACAAAACAATTAACAAAAATAAACTGAAAAATAAAGCCTAAAAACATGAAATCCTATTTTATATTTTCTGAATATTATTCTAAAAGAGAAAATACCTAATTATTTAACAAGCCTATTTTATTTAACTAAAAAGAGAAAATTAACACTATTTTTACAAAAACCTATTTTAATCCTAATTACTCTAAACTACCTTAATTCTAGAAAATTAAAAGCTAAACTATCTTAAAAGAAGAATATTAACATAGAAAAATGTGGAAATTTAGACACTTAACACACTTCACACAGATCAATCACGTTAGGCAAACAGTTTTGTATATTCAATCCTATCAAAGCCTAATCGAAGACAGCCAACAATACATTCATTCAAAGGAAAGTAAGAGAATAAGAAATCTTCAATTCTATCAAAGTCTAATCGAAAATCGTTCAAAAGAAAATAAGAGAATTATTAATAATCAAATAAGTTCGTCAATTACTGGATTTTACTATTCCTCGAAAACCTTAAACTGGGTTAGCCTCTGCAAACCTAGAAGATGGCAAAGAAACTTATCAGGATTCATTGCACCTGAACAGATCGCTTTTGCGAGCAATCAAAATTTCACAAACAAAAAGAAAACGACCGGAAAATGGATAGCGAATAAGGATGAAAAACCTACAGCTGTTGCAGACATAAATCAGAGGTCGAAGCTATTCGTCTGGCTGACTTCGTTGTCGTTTGGAATCCAAACCCTATGGATTAGGGTTTAAGAGGAATTTCAACTACTCAAAAACATAACGGGAAAAGGCTACTGTAAGAGTAAACAATTTTGAGGAAGGCCACTGAAACAAAAATAAATAAAAACTACATTAAATGTTAATCTTAATTTATATTCAGCTTCGTATCTATAATTTATAATATTAATAGTCTATACTTTATACCATTATCTTTATATCTACATAATTTTTTTCCAATCAAATAAATTTATATTATATAGTATATCTCGTAGGACAATCCGATTAATCACATATAAGACTGTTAATCATTACTTGGATCTTCAAGCAAACTATTAAGGGATTTGACTGATTATTATACAAATTGATTGATTATGAGTTAAAATATATTAACTTTAATGTTGATTAATTTAAAAATAAAGTATAAAATTTAAGGTAAAACGAGATGTCATTTTTATCTAATGTGCCATTAATTATTAACGGTTAATGTTAAATTAATTTTGACATTAAAGTTTCTTGTGAAAATACATTTTAAATAATTTGAAATTCAATCCAAAAAGATATATGATTATGAAGTTTGATAATTTCAAAACTTTTTGTTGATTATAATTTTTAAATTAAAATAATTATCTTATATATTTTTTTCTCTTTTAAGTCTCTAATTATTGAAATATTTTAATTATATGGCAATTAAACTATAAATGAAATTGTCACATGATTAATAAAATAGATTAGTTAAAAGATAGGAAAAACATAAAATTATCTTTATACTAACTTTATATTACAAAGTATAAGTATCAAAACCATGTACATGAATGATATTTTCAAAACAATTAAAAGAAAAGAAGACTGCTAAAGAAAAAGACTACTAAAACTACTAAGCATCAGGATTACCACCATCTAAGGTTTGTTCAATCGTCACATCATCATGCTCTGTTCATACTCACCAGATAATCATCGCCACAAAAAAAAAAACACATAGGACAACACAACCAAGAAACATACAAGAAGGGTAAGCTTGTTATAAAACAATTAAACATAGAAAAATACAAGTCATCATGCATTTCAATTCACACACAGTATAACATTTTTTTTCCATTCACATCAAACACTCATACTTGGCCAACTCTTTCCAATATAATATAAATGTCAAGTCATTGATAGGTTTATGTACTCGTGTGGTGGAATAACTTACCCACACAAAACTACCAAAAAATGTTAGTCCGATAAAACACTATTTGCCACCATGAAGAAAGACCTTCAGGCTAGGACTTTATGCTCCTCTCATAATATGATGACGCATCACTTTTTAAATGAACATAAATAATCATTAAAGTGTCAAGATAACCTCATATCAGCTTCTTACAATTTATAATAATCCCACGTGAAATCACCGATAAGAGATTTCTCCTTGAAATTCTCCTTCACAATATTACATCCACCAATATAAATTCATATCTCAATGCATACCAATTACATGGAATTATTGAATATCCACAAAAGAACAAAAACAATCAAACAAAGCAGCACAGACCACCTAAAACATATTTTTAGAAACCTACATATTAGCGCTCAAGCGTCCCAATACCAACGCTCGGCTCAATTACATAGTGACATTACATAAATTTGGTGTTATGACAAAATCCCACAATTGTAACACTTATTTTATATTTTATTTTATTTAGTAAATACTAAACCAAGGTTCATTCAGAGCATAAAGCTCATACAGGCTACTTCATGTCGTACTGGAGTCTGGAGCTTAGACTTTCTTCCTGAAACATCTGAATGTTGCATGCACAAATATGTATCTCCCTGTTACCTAATTCTATTGTACTGTACAAACTGCCATATTCCCTAACAATAACTGCCTTATAGAAGTTATTGTAATCTACTCTCTACATTCTAAAAATTATCATACAAAAATTGACTTACTCATAGCATTAACTTCCTCATGGCAGTTATTATACTCTATTTTCTGAGAATCATCGTCATGTTGACTGCCATACTCCTAACAATAACTTCCTCGCTTGCATTTCATTTTCTTCTGTCTCTGGGTCTAGGTATCCATAATGGAATATGTTGTAAAAGAATAGTGATGACGCCTTACATTAAATGTGATACAATGAATTACATTTCTTCTCTATAAATAAAATATTATTTGTTATATTATGATTTCTTAGAAATTTGAGCTTATTATTGCAATTCTCAGTGTTTTATTCTGATCAATTTTAGGTAACTAATGCTACTAACCAGCAATCCTTATCTCATTGACATTTGTAATGATTCTCTCCAAATAAAACAATCTAAAGCTAAAAAAAATACCTTTTAGTTGCTTTTATAAGACTCAAATATCAAATAATAGGTTTTAATCGAAGAAAAAAATTAGAAAAGAAATGATAATATTTATTTAAGCTTTAAATAACCACACAAGACAAACATAATATCAAATAATATAAAATAAATCCAAAGTATTAATATAGTAGCTTTTGATTCAAACATAACAATACGATAAATTTATTTCAAGCTATCTCTCACTCAAAATTTTGGTTAGAATAAAATATTCTTTTGAAACCAGTATGATATTCGAGAGGTGGGTGAAGTTGACCTAATACTAAAAAATCCATTTTCCAAAAATTATTTAAAATAAAAAAAGATAATTTTAAACTTTATTTTTCTTCTCTTTTTCTCTTACCTTCTATAATATTTTCAAAAGACCATTTTGTTTTTGAGAAAAAAGAGATCTCTTGGAATACAATAACACTACTATAATAACTAAAGTTGCCAATGGCAATAAAATTAGTTGAAAAAGGTATATCTGTTATATACGACACAAGATGACTAAAATAAAACCAGCATTATCTGTTTTTCAATAATTCTTTTCCCATGCCCTATTTAATGTTGACGTGTTATATCAAGTAACATACCAAGAGGAGATACAAAATGAAAACAGGCTATTTTATTATATATAATTTTATTAAATAATAAAATTATCGATGGCAGAAGAAAGTGTGTCTTTTATACAACAGTAGAGATAAAGAGGGAGATGGGAACGATATAACTCATCAAAATCTTAGATAAATATTCAATATTAACTAAGTTTCAATCAGCAGAAACATAAACCTCGAAGAATAACAACCAAACACTAATCAAAAACAGTGAAAAAATTGTTTAGATGGGTGAAAAAACTCACAAGTTTCAATGGATGGATAGAACAGAATCATCCAAAATAATAAAGGTGTGGTACCACCATGGTTGTCACCATCGTGATTCCAGTGGTAGCGTTTCACGCCAAGCGAATAAACAAACACAAAATAAACCATTCACATAAACACATTGTAATTTAGATATCTAACACAAAACACACCTCCAGTTTCATTACATATGCAAATGTTACAGCCAATTAAGAAAAGGGGGAAAAACTTAAAAAAAAAAAAACAAAAAAACAGAGAAGATAATCTAATCAACAAGAAATTGGAGGAAGATCGAAACCCTCGTCATGGGGCGATTTGCTGAAAGCGAATGTGGTAATGAGAAACCCCAAGGTCTGACCTAGCACAGCAACCAAGAAAACGCCACCATTAAAAGACATGATTGAAAGCATAACCAGATAAGCCAGACCAACCCTGAAAGCGAACAAGAGGGTCTTGAACAGACCGGCCGCGACATGGTTTGAACCGGGTTTGATGAAACGGGTGTGCGAGAGCAACTGCACGAAAACCGACATGACGAAAACGAAAACGAGGGCCAAGATATACATATCCGATTTGCCTCCGGGCCAGTTTTGGAAGAGAATATCAGTGTCTTTGCCCCAGAAGAAGGTCATGTGCATCATCATCTTATGGTGCATCATGGAGCCCATGGTGTTGTTTGCGGTTGACGGCGGCGACGGCGCCATCCCTCCCATCCCGTGCATGTGTTCATCCATCTAAAGCTTAGGTTTTGGAATTGATTTGTGAGTATGAAGAAGAAAGAGATGTGGTTGAGTGTGTTGGGTGAATTAAATGCAATGGAAGAAAGTAGTACAACAGTGTGGTACTACATAAGCAAAGGTTATTTCAAATTGTACTGTAACACTGTAATTTAATTCATTCAATCTTAATTTAATTTAATTAATTACTTTTCAAAAACACAAAAAAAATCTTGTTCATTTCGCTTTCTTTGTTATTTAATGAGAAAACAATGTATAAGTGATTCCGACCTATATAAGAATAAGAATATCAACAAAATCTTATCCAATCAGGTATATTTTTTCTCTCTTATATAACTGATTAAATAAATAAAAAACATATTTTTCCTTCAATTTTAATTTGAAATATAAAAAAGTATTAACAAGTTTAATATAAATTTATAGATTTATTTTAATTCAAATTTTACTTAATATCTAGATATATTGATAGGACAATTTTTTGAAAAAACAAATTCTCTAGAGATAGGATTTAAACATGATTTGGATTGGCCAATGTTGCGGTGATACTTGACTTTACGTGGATATGAAGCGACCAACGCTCTGCGGTGCAATTTTGTATCTACTCACAGTATTATTTATATTTTTCTAATTATACATTTATGACTATTTTATTTCTAAAATATGTGTGTGTGTTTTACATGGTTTTCATCAAAAGATAATTTTTTTTCTTTTTGTACTTCCAAAAACATTTCATCGTACACTTATAATTTTCAAAAATAGTCTTAGAATTATATATTTTTTTCATTAAATTATAAAATTTAATAAAATAATTTTCAAAAACTTTATTAAATTTCTAAATTCAATAAAAAAATAAAAGAATTTAATCAAATTTTAAAATCTGATAAAAAAATGAAAAAAATTTCATTAAATTTTAAAATTTGATGTAAAAAAAATCAAATTTCAAATTCAATAAAAACATAAAAAAGTGCATTGTAAAAAATTTTAGAGGTAAAGAGTAAAGAGAAAAGGGTGAAACAACTCAATTTTTTTTTACTAAAAACATCCCATTTACTAGAAATGCATTCCCTTGTTACTAACGAAGAAACCAAATACGTTTATCCTCTCAAAAATATTCTCGTTTATTTTATATTCCAGTTCTAATTTTGGGTAAAAAAAAAGATAGAAATGGTTTCAATAACTTTAACTTCTAAAAAACATTAACTTTCTGTTTTCAATAAGATTTCTATTTTCACATTTAAAAAATATTCTCCATTTTTTATATTTATTCTTTTAATTCTGTTTTTGTTCTCAAATTACAACATTAAACGATAGCATAATTTAGGTTTTCAAAATTATTTTAAAGTTAAATCATCTTAAGTTCTTTTACTTAAAAAAATGTATGAATTTTAATTTTGGATAAAAAGATTAAAAAAAAATCAATAACTTTAATTTCTAAAAAGCATTAGCTTATATTTTTCACATTTAAAAAATATTTTCCATTTTTTTATACTTTTTTGAATTAATTATGTTTTTATCCTTAAACTATATCGTTATACTATGATGTGATTCTGATTTTTTATAGTATTAACTTTTCTTTAATGGCAAACGTTAACCATTGGTTTTTTAATATGTGTTGTTTTCTAAATTACACGTTATGTTGGACTTTTTTAGGTTTCTGTTTCTCTTTTTATTTATGTTATTCTTTTTTCTTTTCCATATTCTCCAACCATCTTCTTCTCCCTTCTCACATCCATCTTAGACTTCCTTTCCCTACTTTACCATATGAGCTTGAAATGTTGTTGTCATTCGCTTCTCTACCATAGGGTTTTGGTTTTAGATGACGAAAACAAAGAAAAAGAAGATGTGAAGGAAGAGGATGATGAAAAATATGAGTAGTAAAAAGGTGAAGAAAGTTCATGCTAGTGGAAAATTTCAAATTCGAGTAGTAAAATAAGTGTGTTCTTGGTTAAAGTTTTATTTAGGCATTCTAAAAACAAATTGGAAAAATAAATGAATTTAATGTTTGTCTGATTAGTTTAGATCTTCAATTTTTTAATATATTATTAACTAATTATTATTTTATAGGGTAGGTATATAATCAAAGGAAAGCTAGCAAGATGGTGAAAATTGTTATTTAGACTTAGTTTCTTGTGTGTTCTGTTGACCGGTCGGTTTGTTAGTTCTCTTGAGAATTTTGGTTTGTTTGTCGGTTTTGCCTGTTGCGTGCATGTGTTGGTTATATATAGTATCCAACCCCGCTCCTTATTGTAACTTCAAATCATTCAATACAAGTCAGTTTTCATTCTCATGCTCCGCTCTCTCTTTTCTATCTTTCTCTCTGGGTTTTCTCGAAACGCTCCAGAACCCAACAATTGGCGCCCACCGTGGGGCAAGGATTCAAGAATTCCCAAGAAACAATGGCAACCAAGTTCGACGTGGAGAAGTTCAATGGCTCTAATGATTTCGGGCTGTGGAAGATCAAGATGGAGGCTATCTTGATACAGCAGGGATGTGATGAAGCGTTGAAGGGTGAGTCGAAGATGAGTGATGCCATGACTCAAGAAGAGAAGAAGAAGATGGGAGATAAGGCAAGGAGTGCAATCATCTTGTGCCTTGGTGATAAGGTACTGAGGGAGGTTGCAAAGGAGAAGACTGCCGCTGAAATCTGGGCAAAGCTGGAGTCTCTGTACATGACGAGATCGTTGGCTCATAGGTTGTGCCTGAAGCAGCAACTCTTTGCGTTCAAGATGTCAGAATCAAGAACGATAGAGGAGCAAATTGCAGAATTCAGCAAGATAGTTGATGATCTGGAGAATATTGAAGTGAAGTTGGAGGATGAAGATAAAGCTGTCATCCTGTTGAATGCGCTTCCAAGAACCTTCGAGCATTTCAAGGATGCATTACTCTACGGGAAAGATCAAGTGATCACGTTAGAGGAGGTTGTGACGTCAATTCGAACCAAGGAGTTCCAAAAACTTCAAGATTCGAAGGCAACCGAGGAGGGAGCGTCTGGATTGATCTCGGTGAAAGGGAAATGGAAGAAGCAGGCTGGAAAAGAGAAGAAGCTGAATCCGGACGGTACAAAGCAAGTGCGTTGCTTCAAGTGCCAGAAGATGGGTCATATCAAGAAGTTATGCCCGGAGAAAGGAAAAGGCGGTCGGCCACAAGAAACCGCTGATGTGGCAGAGGCGTCTGAGGGATATGAATCTGCTGGAGTGCTGGTGGCTTCGTCTGAAGATTCTCAAAGGAGCTGGGTCATGGATTCCGGCTGCACCTATCACATGTGCCCGGTGAAGGAGTTTTTTGAGAATCTTGATCAGAAAGAGCGTGGAAATGTACTGCTCGGAAATAACAAAGCTTGCCGAGTGCAAGGTGTGGGGTCAGTGAGGCTGAAGATGTTTGACAATCGTGAGATGGTGCTGCAGGATGTAAGGTATGTGCCCGAACTAAAGAGAAATTTGATTTCTATTAGTTCGTTTGATCTTGGAGGTTACACCACTAAAGTTGAAGATGAAGTAATGAGGGTTTGTTCTGGAGATTCTGTGGTTGCCAAAGGCAGAAGAAGGAACGGCTTGTACATTCTGGAGGGATCAACTGTCATTGGTCATGTCTCAGTAGCAAGTGGGACCGAGAATATCGCCCGGCTATGGCACTTGAGGATGGGACACATCAGTTAGAAGGGTCTTGAAGAATTGGAAAAGCAAGGCTTGCTTCTGGGAGACAAACTGCAGAAGCTGGATTTCTGTGACCATTGTGTCTTAGGAAAATCACACAGGATACCGTTCGGAAAAGGGAAACACTCAACCGAACGTTCCTTTGAATATGTCCATGCTGACTTGTGGGGACCGGCAAGAACCTTGACTCATGGTGGAGGAGCGTATTTCTTAAGTATAATTGATGATTTCTCGAGGAGAGTATGGATTTACGTTCTAAAAAATAAGTCTGAAACGTTTCAGAAGTTCAAAGAGTGGCACACACAGATTGAGAACCAATTGGGGTGTAGGCTGAAATGTCTAAGAACCGATAATGGGCTGGAGTTCGTTTCAGAGGAGTTTAATGGGTTTTGCAAAGAGAAAGGGATCAGGAGGCACAGAACGGTCGTTGGAACTCCTCAACAGAATGGCTTGGCCGAACGGATGAATAGAACCATTCTGGAGAGGGTTCGGTGCATGTTGCTGGGATCAGGGTTGTCAAAGGCTTTCTGGGGAGAGGCTACTAATACGGTCGTCTATCTGATTAACAAGAGTCTGTCTTCTGCTCTCAATTTTAAAACGCCAATGGAAGTGTGGAGTGGACGACCGGCTGATTACTCACACTTGAGAGTGTTTGGTTCTTTGGCGTTTGCTCATGTCAGGGGTGATAAGCTGGATTCCCGGGCGGCGAAATGTATCTTTCTTGGATACGCCGAAGGTGTTAAGGGATACAAGTTATGGAGGTTAGATTCTAGACCTTCAAAACTAATCATTAGTAGGGATGTCATTTTTGATGAAACAAGGATGACAATGCACCCTGAAAACTCTGGAAGTGAGAAGAAGATTCTCGTGGAGGTGGAGCATACTACTAATGGAGCTGGCACGCCCGGTGGGACTGAGGAAAACCAAACGGGTGAAGGGCAGGTTGAAAACGGTCGGACGATAGAGGAGAACCGATCGGATGAATTTCGAACAGATCTTGGTGATGATACAGATGGTATGTCTGGCGAGGGAAGTCATGGAAAAGCTGCTGGTGTTGATTTGAGAAACTATCAGCTTGTTCGTGACAGAGAAAGAAGGATCTCTAAGCCAACCAAACGGTTTGGAGAGGCAGATCTAATATGCTACGCCTTGAATGCTGCTGAAGATCTTAACCGATCGGATGAATCGAGAAGTTATAAGGAGGCTCTTGACAGCAGCGACCGGCATCTCTGGCAGGGTGCTATGGAGGAAGAGTTGGAGGCTTTGAAAAAGAATAGCACCTGGAGATTGGTGGATCTGCCGAAGGGTAAGAAGGTTATAGGTTCGAAATGGATTTTCAAGAAAAAGGAAGCTATACCGGGCGGTGAGAAAGCGAGGTACAAACCTAGGCTTGTTGCCAAAGGCTTTACTCAGATTGAAGGTGTAGACTATCATGAGATCTTTGCTCCAGTGGTTAAGCATTGTTCGGTCAGAGTTCTGATGGCAATAGTTGCTCATTGCAATTTGCATCTTGAACAGTTGGATGTTCGGACAGCTTTTTTGCACGGCGATTTGGAGGAAACCATCTATATGAAGCAACCGGACGGTTTCGCTGTGGATGATAGGGTGTGTCTGTTGCAGAAGTCACTTTATGGCTTGAAGCAAAGTCCAAGGCAGTGGTACAGGAAATTTGATGATTTTCTGATAAAGCTGAACTTCAAGCGGTGCAATTATGATGACTGTGTTTACACTCTGAATCATGACGGTGAAATGTTATATCTCCTGCTTTATGTGGATGATATCCTGATTGCTAGCAGTGACAGGGGCATGATCGGTGAGACGAAAGCAAGGTTGGGGGATGCTTTCGAAATGAAGGAGCTAGGGGAAGCAAGGCGGATTTTGGGCATAGACATTAAAAGGGATAAACCGGGTGGTAACCTTTTTCTGTCTCAGGAGTGTTATTTGCAGAAGGTAATTTCAAGGTACCGGATGGCTGAATCTAAAATGGCCAGCACACCGGTCGGTCAACACTTGAAACTTACCACGGAACAATGCCTAAAGACCGAGGAGGAAAGAAGGAAGATGGAATCTGTTCCATTTTCAAATGGGATTGGGAGCATTATGTATGGCATGGTCTGCACAAGACCGGACCTGGCGCACGGTGTTAGTGTTCTCAGTCAGTTCATGGTTAATCCTGGACCAACACACTGGGAAGCGTTGAAGTGGATGCTCAGATATATACGGGGGTCTCTCGGTACTGGATTGTCTTTCCAGAATAACTTTCAAGGTGGAGGTTATATTGAAGGTTGTGTTGATTCTGACTTTGCCGGATGCATGGACACTAGAAAATCCCGTTCGGGATATGTGTTTACGTTGTTTGGGACTGCTGTTAGCTGGAGGTCTACATTACAGTCGGTTGTTGCTTTGTCAACTACGGAAGCTGAGTACTATGCTCTAGCTGAAGGAGTTAAGGAGGCACTGTGGTTGAAAGGTTTGGTTCAGGAACTTGGTTTTAATCAAAAATCTGTATGTATTCATTGCGACAGCCAAAGTGCCATTCATCTGGCCAATCATCAGATTTATCATTCCAGAACCAAGCATATTGACGTCAAGCTGCATTTTGTCAGAAGCATTGTAGAATCCGGTGACGTTCAAATCTGCAAAATTGCATCCGAAGACAACCCTGCAGATATGCTGACAAAGCCGCTCGCTAAGGAGAGGTTTCTCTTGTTGTTGTCCAGGATTGGGTTTCTACCGGTCGGTCACTAATTGTTTGACCGTCCGTGTTTTGTTCTTTTTTGTTCTTTGAAGCAAGTCTAGGTGGAGAATTGTTATTTAGACTTAGCTTCTTGTGTGTTCTGTTGACCGGTCGGTCCGGTCGGTTTGTTAGTTCTCTTGAGAATTTTGGTTTGTTTGCCGGTTTTGCCTGTTGCGTGCATGTGTTGGTTATATATAGTATCCAACCCCGCTCCTTATTGTAACTTTGAATCATTCAATACAATTCAGTTTCTATTCTCACGCTCCGCTCTCTCTTTTCTATCTTTCTCTCTGGGTTTTCTCGAAACGCTCCAGAACCCAACAAAAATAATGAAGAAAAACAAAAATAATTGTTATCGTGGAACATGTTTATTTTAATTTTTATTATTGAATAATGCTATTTTTATATTGAATAATTAATTGTATTGAACAATGTTTATAATTTATTTTATATAACAATATTTAATTTTATTTTTAAAATATTTGATTGTGTATTTTATTATTACAGTAATTTTATGATAAAAGAAATTCAGTAATACAAAGTTAAAATTATTTTCAGTCTCGACAGTTTTGAAAACCCTAACAAGTAGCAGCGGTTTTGTAAAACCCAACAAGTAACAGCAATTTTGGTAAATCGCAACAAGTAGTAACGATTTTAGAAACTCCATAAAAACACTACCGGTAATTATTGTTTTTCCTGATGGTTTTCATAACTAAAGGAAATGTATTTTGTAAGAGTTATAAAATAATCGGTAATGTAAAGAATAATTTCTAATAAAATTTGATATTTTGTATTGACACTCCTTTTTGTTTCGATTTATGTTATAACCAAAGTGTAACGTGAGCATTTATTTAAGTAATTTTATTTTTATTTTTATTATATTATATATATTAAACCTGTAGGAAACTCCAACACAAACACAAAATAACTTATATATTCATTACATTTTTAGATTAAGCCAAAATTTGGATACAGATAAATGTGTTAAACGTAAACTTTATATTTGTGTTAAATCTCTAAGAATATGATATCCTTATAATTAGCAAATATGTTAAATACTATTATACATTTGTATAATGTATTTTGCAAAAGTTTTCCCTAAATAATGAATGGACTTATCGAAAATTAGTGTAGGATTCTTGAATTTATGCACAAAAAAATAATAATTTTATTTAGTATGTAAAAATACAAATTTGCAAAGTATTAGATTCAATGCAATTATTACTATTTCCTAATTAATTGTAATACGAGTATGAACAACAAGTGCATTACATAGTAACTGCGTTCATACGAGTCCTTTTATTTATTACACAACAATATATCAATATAATTATAAATAATTTATAATTATTTAGAATATATTTATTTTATATGATATAAGAAAATGTTTGAACAACCTTTTCATAAGGATTTTTGAAGAAAAAGAAGTGAAAGTCCCACCCTCAAATTCACCCACTAACAATAATAATTTCTATCGTTGTTTAAAAATTCAAAGGTGAAGTGTTTCACAATATCTAAAACAGTATAGTTATATATCCTAAAATTAAAATTTTATTGTTTTCAGATTTTCTCTTAGTGTTAAAAGATAAGAAATTTGATTGAATTTCTTATTTATTTTGGATTTATCCTATTGTTAAAAAAAATTGAACCTTTTAAAACTCATAATATATAAGGAAATATATTTTTGGTGAAAATAATAAAACAATGATTAGTGAAATTTGTTTATAGTTCCATTTATAAAATGTTGTAGCAATAAATTAACACGATTCCATTCCAGGTATCTATGATACATAGACCATGGACAAAAGATGTTATAATATAAACAAAATTCTTTTTTATCACATACTTGAAAAAAATACATTCAATCATCTATGTAAAAAAATAATATGAAAATAAGACATTCAACTATCTATGTATATAGAACAATTTTTGTTATCATATACAAGGAAGCATTACATCCAATTACTTGCGTGAACACTAAGAACAATTGACATTACAATTTTCTAAAGTTAACATATTAACGTTAATACAACATGATTATTATTGTTCTAGTACCATAAAATAAATGAAATCGACAATGTTAATAATGAAAAAAGTGTTTTCTATTACTTCTACTCATGATCTAATACTTCTTATTTGTATATGGGACAAACACCTTTTTCATGTATCCATCTGTAAGGGCCTCAAAATTTTTAAAAGTCAATGGGTCCTAGTTGAGGGCAGCCAGGCCCGTCAGACTAAGGGTGCTTCAGTTTTGAAAGAGGCTTTTCTGAGAATCAAACTTCTCATTTGCCAATTTCCACTCTCTCTCTAAAATCCTTGCCTTAACAATTTCTCTGCCTTCTCTCTAAAAGAGCCAAACACTGAACCGTTTGAATTTTTAATTGAAGGTGCCTAAACGTTCGCGGTGGCAAGGGCTTCCTTTTGAACCGAACAATTTCCTGTTCCGACCGGTAAGTCCCCTTATCCCCTTCTCTTTCAACTGTCATGAACCTAGGGCATGCAACTTTGCTAGTTTCATTTTTCTCATGTGTTTCTCCTTCCATTCTCTGCCTATTTGAGCTCTAAGAGTTGTGTTCTATCACCATTTTGGTGATCTGTAGGATTCTGTCGAGTCACCGCTGTGAGGTACTGTTTGGGGGTTTTCTTGTAAGCTGTCTCGCGTCACCAAGAGGTAAGGGGAGTTGATATTTTTTTTGTGGTACTTATGATTCTATAAATTATAGGAATGGTATATGTGTAAGGGGAATGATTATATTTATCTCATGTGAGTGTATTTCATGATGAATGCATATCTTTATAGCATGATGGTATTGTCTTATTGTTTTGCGTGTATGGATATGAAGGAAGAACACCTTCTTCCTTTTAACGTTGACTGGTTTTATGTTGGCTGGTGTGGACAAAGTTGAGAGTTCTGTGAAGAGGTCTAGAAATAATTATAATGAAAATTAGATGCAGGAATGTGTAGCGCGTAGATGTTGAAGAAGAAAATAAGAAAGAGGATAAATAAAAGAATAAAAGGGGTTTCCGTAATTCGTTTTGGTTGATTTTCTTTTTGTTAGTTATATAAATATATAGGGTTTTGGAATGTTATGTCCTTGATTGTGTGTGACCGTGAATGTTGTAGATGGTGATGGATAGAGTGCAAGGGGAATTTGCTTGGGTCTGGCGCGTTATGAGTAACAGTGAGAAAATACCTACAGAGGGGTTATTGTAAATGAGTGAATAAGAATGAGTTGAGTCATGGGAGAGTAATAGAAGTGAAGAAGGGAGAATTGGTGGTGAGGTGCAACGGGGTTTGAGTTTAGAAAGTGATTAAAGAATATTTATGGAAGAAGGAATTACTGTCACTGGACACTTTGAGAGAAAATAAAGAAGGAAAGAGTAAGCAGAGAGAGATAAGATTCAGTGAGGAAATGGTGAAAGGAACGTGGAGAGTAACAGGGTTAGTACTCATATGGGTTTAGAAACTTAAAAAGGGTTGTAAAGAAGTAGGATAAGAAAGGATATGAATTTTAAGCTTATAAGTGGGTCCTGTATACATTTAATTGGAAAGAAAAAGTAAAAGAGAAAGAATGGTATTTTAATGTAGATAATTGTTTATGTATAAATGAGTTACGTGAATGGACATGGTGTATCATGGTTTTGGTTTAGTTTGAATTACTTTAAAGTGGGTCTCACAATAAATAAGGTTTATAATATTTTATTTTATTTTTTTGTAAATTCCTTAGTGGTTTACGTGGAAGCATGACAAGATTAATGTATGGATTGGCATTTTGTGGAAAGGGTGGGACCCGCGAGCTTTTGGAGAAAAAAAAATAATATTAAGGGTGAAGGATTGTAGTAATATGTTAATGGAAAGGGGTATTTGAAAATGGAGAGGAAAGTTACCGCAGGAATACATATAGATGTATATATTATTAATATAATTTTAGTTAATTATATTGGTGAAAGTTACGTGTGTGTATATATATTTATATATTGTATTATATTAGGTTTTGATTTTAATGGAAGGAAAATTAATATTAAATAAAGATAAGGTGGCCTTTATTAAGAAGTTCATGTGCAGGGATTTATGTACCTATATTATTATATTATATTAATACAATATGAATTTACTTATAGGTTTGATTGCTTTTAATAGTTTTATTATATTTTAGTTGTAATTTAAATGGTTTTTTTTTAAGAGAACATACTAAATGAAGTATGTGTGTTGTGTTATAAAATAAAAGTTGCAGTGTGATTACTCAGGTATGAGTTACTTGGTTTGAGAAGTATGACTGAAGTGTATGTTTCTGTGAAGATGTTGGTTAATTGTGGCAGTATAAGTATGTGATTATTGAGTAAGGAAAACATGTTTCAAAGTACTAAATCTCTCGGTGAGATTCTTAGTGTTTTAGAATGAAAGTAGGAGCTCAGTCTTGGGGGTCTTTCTGACGCTCCAATGGTCTTTCTTCTCATGTAGAGAGGACTGAACCATGTGGTGAGGAGTAGCAGGAGGTTTTAGCTTTGGAGGCTTCCATCATGCTCCAAGGCGCGACTAACCTTGTGAGTGGCAGGGCGGGTGAGCCCAGGGCGGGGGAGCTTAAGTATCACAAGCCACCACGGGTGCATGGCCCGCCATAGCTCAACTATCATTCTAAAGTCCGGACGAGTCAAGTCTAGAATATAACTTGTTAGGATCAGTGTCATATATTGCATTGCTTGTATGTGTTTTACTTGAGTTGAAATCTGATATGTAGATGTTATAATTATATGCTTTTTATATAATTAGCTCACCCTTGCATTTGGTTGTGTTTTGCTATGTCTACGTGTTTTCTCTTGCGATGATCATCCATTTTGGATGGGAGCAGATGGAGAGGAGGTTACTCTGGAGACAGACAGTCTTGGATGAGAATGAAAATGCTGCAGCTTAGTCTTATTAGGACTTTCATTTGCTCTATGTTATTTTGAAGAACTTTGTTATGTTTAAAGTTTCAAATTCCTACTCTTTTTAGGAAGACTCTAGTACTTCAAGTGCTTAAAGTTCTAGTCTCCATTCCAATGTTATTTTTAAGGATGACTGTAATCCTTTATATTTTAAATTACTCTTGACTGCGTTCCCTTATTATAATTGATGACGTCTAGACTATATATGCATGTCGTATATTATTAGGATGTCACACCATCTCTGTATGCAATTTGCATAGAATTTATGTTGGCATTGCAGAATTCCTATCTCCTCATTGTTTTTAAATTCATCCTGTGAAATCATTCATAAGTATTCCAATTAATAAGCCAAAAAGAAACATTAACATGCTCTTTGTAACATACCATACCCAAATGAATAATCACATCAAGTAAATTAAAAAAAAAATGAATGAATATTACTAAAAAAATAAGACACGTTTAATGGATCATAATGTATTGAAATATGCATGGTGCTAAAATTCATACCTGACATATTACGTAAAGATCAGTTTCTTGTTCCTCTAAAGTTACTCCCTCTAAATTATTAGGTAGTAAACAAATATTTGTCTTCACCACTCTTACAATAGTTTCCTCTCATAAACACATGCCTACGTTACCAATCCGTTCAAAATACTCAACAAACTCCTATTGTCCAATTCTCAAAAGTTAGCAAATTAAAGCTTTTCCTAATCACTAAGTTTTCATTATGCTAGACCTCATAAAACATTCATAAATTAGAATATACACAAACTTGCCTCATATGACATGTTGTCAATGTCTAACTCACTATGATGGTCACCAAATGAAGTAAGATCCTGAAAAAGAAAAGACATGTAAACAAAGGCTAGTATTTAATTTATATCAAATCCAACAAAAGTAAAGACATATTACTGTTTCAAGAAAGGCCACATTAGAAAGATCCATCCGATGTCCAGGAAGTGGAGGATGGTGCATATGTGTACTCATGAATGGTGCATTTTGTATGGGAATTAAAAAACTGCTTGGAAGATTTGTTTGGATTCTATATGATGGAACAGTTACTGGAGGATGAAAGTTCATTGAGCGACTTCTGACCTCTTGCGCAAGGTGTGTTTGATAATGAAAGGCATGGTACTGTAGAAGGTCTGACCAGAAAGGTGTAACAGGTTGATAGTGTTGATCACAAAATAATTTTCCAGAATGAAAAAGTTAAAGTCATGTGTCATCATATTTCCCTCGACACCATACCATGGTAACAAGGAAGGAGCAATTGCATAATTACCAGTCGAAGTATTGAAGTGTGGATTTAGAGATTCAACCAAACTAGATGAAATTGGAACATCTATGTTGAGATTAGGTTGGTGTCATCACATTCTGTCATTCTGTGTATTATCCCGTTGTCATAAGCATCTAGAGTATAATGAGAATCTAGTTGTTCTCACGGACATTCACTAGTACAAAAAAGGTTTTTTATACCGGTTAAAAAAGGCTTTTAATCCTGTTTTCGAGTTGGTATAGAAGCAGGAGGTATAGAAAGTTTTTGACTTTCCACACTGGTTCTAAAACCGGTGTAAAAAGTTCAACTTTTTTACACTGATTCTGTCTATAACAGGTATAAAAGTTGGTATTCATACCTGTCATTCCATGAACAGGTATAAAAAAGTATCAGAAAAAAACTCACTTTTTGTACCTAATGGTTCCACAACAGGTACAAAAGAATCTCACTTTTATACCTGCCTTTATTATAACATGTATAAAAATAAGACTTTTTATACCTGTTCTGCTTTATGAGATATAAAAGTGACGTTTTATTTTTTGAATATATGTGTTACTATCCATATCTAGATCTTTATACAATCTATAATTCCATAATACAGTATAAATAATCAATAACTTGAAACATTATACATAGAAATTGAAAATTACATATTGTTTGTAATCCAACTTTAAAAATTAACCATTACACTGTTTATAATTCAATAACTTGTCTTTCTAACAATTAATCACTTGGAGAATTTGATAGGCAGAATCACTTGGAGAATTTGATAGGCAATTTATCACCTAGACTCAGCTTCTTAAAGCGTGAATCATATTCTTCTAGTAGATCAAGCTCCAATGCAGTCAATGTCAATAGTTCGAACCAGGCTCTTGTACCCACTTTTCCACTTCCATTAGACCTTTAAATTGGAAGTAGAAATATAATTATAGAAAAGCACCGAATGTTGATTCTATATATACAAAAGGGTTAGAGTAATAAAACAAAACAGTAAAACAATATACAGAATATACATAGTCTTTTAGCCAATTGACTATTTTATGTCGGACATCAGGGGTCATATAAGCTTCCAGCTATACAAGAAAAAGGATTGGGACATAAAATTAATAAACTAATATTATACTAAGAATGATAATTTTCCAAAAAGAAAGCATGACAAATTCCACTTGTTACATTTGTATTTGCAGTTAATGTATACGGTGAAATGCCAATCTGCAATGCAAAGGTGTTTCTTTCTACTTCAAGAAAATGTCCTAAGTTGTTATAAAATATTAGCTCGTTGCAGTTATCATCAAATACATGTTATCCAGGTAAATCCAATAGACACCAAGAGGAAAGGGGAAGTAACATTATCATATTACTAATCAACCATAAAAAGATTGGTTTAAATCATGAAAAGGATTATGAATATATATAGAAAATAAAAAGTTAATTAATGAGAGTGGTCTCTAACCAGGAAAGTGAAGGTGGATAGACCCCAATTCTGATTGAAGTGAAGCATGCAAGTGAGTGATTGCCATTTTTTAAAAAACTTTTAGAGATTGAACATATATATATATATATATATATATATATATATATATATATATATATATATTAAAATTTTTATAATAACTCACTTGTTTTATCTTACTGAATCCAATTTCATTGATAACTTTAAATAGCAGAAACTAGTGAACCCCAAGGAGATGTGAAATCTACATCAGATGTCAATAATATAATTATCTTTTTCACCCAGCATGAGCCACACTGTTGTGAAGCAAAGAAATGGAGATGAAGGATACTTAGTGTTGTGTTTTTCTAATAATTGTTGAATGGTGGAAGGTGAAGGTGGTGGTGATAGAGAGGTTGAAGATGAAGTGTGGAGTATGTAGTGATGGGAGGTGGAGAAACTACTTAAGGGGGTGCAGGTTGAAATTGGAAGGAACCAAGAAAGATTAAATTTGAACTTTTGATGCTATTATTTATAACAAAATACATAATGGTGGTGGACATTGTTATGTTTACAGTACATAAATCATTTCTTTAATTTTATTTTAATTATTTTTTAAATTTACAATTTAATGCTATGTATTTACACTTCACTATAAATATTACAATCTTAATTGTACATAATAAAGTAAAACACCAAATATCTCATCAACATATAAAACACATAATGAAGGTTAACTACTAATTAAAAAATTAAATAAATACCGAAAGTAAAAAGAAGGAAATGCGTATAAAGAAAAATTATATTATAAAATATTTTATTTAAAAAATATAAATTAAAATCAATAAAAAGTATTAAATTTTAATTAATTAAAATAAAATTAATGTCAATAATTTTTTGTAAAACGAGTAGTAAAAATAAGATTATTGTCCATATTTTTTTTAAAACGAGTAATAAAAATAAGATTAGTGTCCATAACTTTTTTAAAATATTAATAAAATAAGATTAGTGTTAATAACTTTTCTACTAGATATTTTGCCATAACAAAAAATGTAGTAATAAAGAGTGATATAATTTTTGTGATAAAAGTTTAAATTTTATTTTATAAATTCATTATGTGTTTCATTTTAAAATATTTCATCAATACTACAAAACTGTATTTGTGATGAAACTTTGTAATACCAAATGTTTATTTTTACAATATATCACAAGGGTTATTATAAAATATAAAAAAAGAATGAGTGAAAATGTTTGTGAGGACACAATCATACACTTCAATCAATATATATGAGTCAACATAAAAATAATTATCGCTTACAAATATGAACTTTCATTCCAATGAACTTTCATTCCAATTTGTATAAAAAGTCTGAATCATATATAAATTTATTTTTTTCTACCAAATTTTATATACCAATTTTATAATCAATACATAGACTTTTAATACATGTGTTTTTGTACTTGTTTAAAAACTGGTCTAAAAAGTCTTTTTTAACCCGTGTAAACTAAGATAGTGTACGCTTAAGGGTGATAATACTAACTTAAGCAAAATTGCATAAACAAGAATAAAAACATTAAGGAAGAGTATCATATCAAAAAAGTTTGATAAGATATTGTCACTTAAATGAATATAAGTTTTAGCTTAATATAACTTAAGCACGAGTGAAGACAATTAGAGCAAAGATAAGATACCACTATATAAATGTTGGAAAATTTTCACTTAAGAGACAATAAATATGTGCTTTAAGTATGTATTTGGTGGTGCTTAATCAATTACTTCTAATGAATGAGTTAATAAACTACATTATCTTTTCAACTTATGTATTAGTTAGCTTTAGGAAGTGATATAAACTTATCACATATATTTAGTAAAATATAGAAAAACATGTTAAAGGTTTAAATTATAAAATTTCATTAATCTAAACTTAATTAATAATTACATGCATAAATTTAAAATAGTGTAAAAATATAAAATAAAAAAATAACAATCACCTAAGTTCCGTGTGTTGATTATATTTTTACTTATATTTAGAACATTTAATCTTAGCTTTCTTGATATATATTTGATATTAAAGCCATTATTTTAAATGAAATTTGTGTAATTGGTATGATCTAAAGTTCAATTAAAATCAATAGTAAAAAACAGTTTTTAAGTCTTGATAACTATACGATTCAACCAGACGAGTCTCACCAAAAGGTATGATTAATTGAATTTTTTATACAATTTGATGATAATCTTATTAGAAGATTGGTAGTTTGTTATTTTTGAATTATGATTTTTTTCTATTGAAATTATTTTTGAACTTGTTGAAAATGCACTTCTCATCTTTTACTGGAATTCTTAGTTTGGATAATTCTAGCAATTATTTGCTTGTTTGATTATAGAAATTCCTTTTTTCTTAATTCAAAAGGTAAAAGAATACAAATATTGAATGTAGACACTTGGAGACGTGAATTAATCAAAAGTGTGCTTATATTGTATGTTCTTTTTGTATTTTATTTTTTTTCTTTTAGTAGTTATTTTATAATGTTTGATAATTCAACCATGTTCTTTTACTAAAGTTCTTAGTTTGTTTATTTCATTCTCACACATTCTTGTTTTCTTAATTTGAAAGGTAAAAGGATATAAATCATAAAAATAAAAGTTTAGAGACACAAGAGATACTCAATGAATTGATTGATACTTTTTTTTATTATTTCAATTTTGTCTAGAATTTGGATGAATGACAATCACATGATGACTAATGAAGAATTCAACTATAAATGAACTAGAGAATCAATCGACCTTTTAATTTATTTTATTCTTACTCTTTTGAGCATAGTTTATATCAATACTTTCCTCTCTACTTCATTTTTTTCTCTAATTTCTACAAATGTGTCAAGAATATGATATATTGATGTTGCAACACTAAATTTGTTGGGAGATGATTTTAGGTTGACTAACCATATCTATACTTAATGTTTATTGATGTTTTATGTAGTATGTTTTTTTCGGACTTCATGTTGAAAGATTTAGTCCTGTGTTAGACATTTATTCTTTAATTGAATTATCTAGTCATACATTAGACGTCTAATTTATAATTTGATTGTGGAAATTATAATGAATAGTGTAATTTCAACCTAATCATCATCATCGTCATTATCAAAGCTATTAGTTCCCTTATAACTTAAGGATTCAACATATGGTTGTTTCTCAAACCTTGTTGGCCGATCAATTTAGGTCATGATCATCCTATGTGGAGAATCCATGTGCATGACCATGTTGTTGTCACCTTTTTATTTGTAAAATGACTATCTTTTTAGTTTCAATTGCAATTAGACTTGTTGCATGTCCTATGTTGTTAAAGGGAGTGTTGCTTCGTTGTGGTTTCTTGACCTCCTTAGGTGGCACACATTAACATTTAATAAATTAAAGGTTAAATATGTTTTTGGTCCCTTAACTTTTAGTGAAAATTGGAATTAGTCCCTTTTCAAAACTTTGGCCTCATTTAGTCCCCCAACTTAAAAAATGTATGAATTTAGTCATTTTAACTAAATTTTGTTAGGTTTATTTGAGATTTCAAGCACGTTTTATAATAGCATTTAGGTTGTTTACACTGTTTGACACATATTTGCTTCAATGTCAACTGTGAAATGCATTTGAAATACCAAATAAAGTTAACAAAATTTGGTTAAAATGACTAAATTCTACATTTCTAAAGTTAAATACCTAAATTAGGCAAAAGTTTTAAAAAGAGACTAATTCTAATTTTCACTTAAAATTAAGGAAAAAAAGCATATTTAACCTTATAAATTAATGTGTAATTGATATATATAAAGTAACATTGAGTTTGCAAGCAATTCATCCACGTCAACCCTAAATTATAAGTATAACTTATTGAATAAGGTTGAAAATTCTAAGATTCCATAAGAGACTAATATGGACTCTTCAATTCGATGAAAGATGAAGTCACTAACCTTTATAATCATTATAGCATCAAAAGTTTTTAAACTAATAAGTATAATATAAATCGAAAGATTTTTTTACTAAATAAATGAAAAAAATAAATAAAAGTGAGGTTGTAAACACCTCACTCATAAAAATAATAACAATAAACAAATAAAAATGAGGTTATAAATATATTACTAATAAAATAGTAACAATAAATAAATAAAAATGAAATTATAAACACATTGATATATAATAGAATAAAAATAATAATAATAAATAAATAAAAGTAAAGACATCAAAATAGATAAATAATTCAATAAATATAAATAAATAAAATATATAAAATAATAAATATATTTTGTTTCTCTTTTAGAATGTAAGTGATGGATGATGAAGAAGATGAAATAAGATAATAAAATTTGGATTTTATGACGAAGAGTTTAGGTAAAAAAAAAAGAAGTGTATATATCTTGTGAAGAGAAAATATGTGAGTATTTATAAAATGATGTATAGAGATGATGAATGTAGAAAAATAATAAAATATTAGTGAAATAAATAAATAGAAATAATAAAAAAAAATATGGATGAAGTAGTTAGATAAAAATAATAAAATAATATTATTAAAGTAGGTTGGGCTTGTCTAAAAATTTGAATATAAAAACCATAAAAAAACATTCCATTATTTGAAATCTGCACCTTCAAGGTTTCATCCTACGTCTTCAACTTTTTCAAAAATTTAGTTTAACTAGACTAAATATCTATTTTACCTTTTACTTTTTATTTAAAGTAATATTACACGTATTTAACTATGCACCCTTTCAACAAAATTTTTAAAACTTTATCTTTTATTTATAACTTCATAACTATATAATTTAATTTAAAAACTTAATATTATTTAATATTTTTTCATATTTTAATAATTATTAAAATATAATTCTTTTCATTTAAATTAAATTATTATTAAATTTTAAATAGAAAATAAAATTTAAGAAAAGGTCATCGGATATTGGTATCGGATAACTATGTTATGGGATTTCCAATTCCGACACAAAACTTTTTAATAATTTGTTTTTTATTTATAATTATTAATTATTTAATTTAATTTAAAATTTTAACATTATTTAATATATTTTACATTTAAATAACAATTAAATATAATTTATATTATTATAGTGGTAATATTAAAAATATTAAAATAAAAATAATAATAATTAAGAAATGTAAAAGTTTTGAAATCCTATTTTATTAATTCAATATTTTAATATAATTTAGTATATTTATATATTAAATCAGTTTTTATATAATTATTTTTAATTCTATTACTTTTATTTTAATTATTTTAATTTTTATTTTTGTAATATAAGTATTACATAAAAACTTAAATTGTTATTAAATTTTAAATAAAAAATAAATTTTAAAAACAAGTTATCGGATATTGGTATCCGATAACATACTTATCGGATTTCCAATTCTGATAGGAATGTTTTTAAAAATTTGTTTTTTATTTATATTTTATTAATTATTTAAATTAATTTAAAATTTTAATATTATTTAATATATTTTATATTTAAATAACTATTAAAATATAATTTATATTATTATAGTATTAATATTAAAATAATAATAATAATTTAAAAATGTAAAAATTTTGAAATCATATTTTATTAATTTAATACTTTAATATAATTTAGTATATATATATATAATCAGTTTTTATATAATTATTTATATTTAATTTTTTTAATTTTAACTTTTGTAATATAAGTATTATATAACAAATTAAATTATTATTGAATTTTAAATAAAAAATAAAATTTATAAAAAATATCATCGGATTGGTATCCGATAACATAGTTATCATTTCCAATTCCGATAGAAATGTTTTTAAAAATTTGTTTTTCATTTATACTTTATTTATTATTTAATTTAATTTAAAATTTTAATATTATTTAATATATTTGATATTTAAATAACTATTAAAATATAGTTTATATTATTATAATACTAATATTAAAAAAATAAAATAAAAATAATAATAATTAAGAAACCTAAAAATTTCAAAATTCTATTTATTGATGTAATGTAATTTAATATATTTATGTATATTAAATCAGATTTTATATAATTGTTTTTTTTATTTTAATTATTTTAATTTTAGTAATATAATTATTATAATAATATAAATTGTATTTTAATAATTATTAAAATATGAAAGAATATTAAATAATATTATATTCTTAAATTAAATTAAAGAATTATTAAAATATAAATAAAAACAGTTTTTAAAAAGAAATTAAAATGGGACAGAGTTAAAAAAATGTAGAACTACTTTAAATAGAAAGAGAAAAAATAAAAAATATATTTACTAAAGTTAAAAATAAAGTTTTGAAAAAGTTGAAGGTACAAGATGAAACAACCTCACTTTAAATAGAAAGTGAAAAATAAAAAAAATATTTACTAAGGTTAAAAATAAATGTTTGAAAAAATTGGAGGTGCAGATGAAGTTTTAAAGGTGCATGATCAAACACCCTTAATTGAATCATTAGAGGGTGGGGTAAAAATGTAAAATTGGTGATGTGGATTTCAAAATAGTAATACCGATGATACAATCAGTAAAATAAATATAATAATAATAACAATTTCTTTTTTAGAATGACAAACATACAAAAATAACATTAATTTTGAGATGTTACAAATCATATCACGTCTCATGTTACGAAGATAAACTTTGCAATCTCAATGATAATGTTACGAAGATGAACTTTGCAATCTCAATGATAATGTCAGAAATGTGGAGGATAAGAATTATTTTAGCAAGCACAAATCTTAACTAATTTATGAAAGTGTATTTTAGATATATTCTCTAAATATGCAATAAAATTGCATTCTTTTTCCAATAACATTTAAAAGATATAAAATTAGTTTAATAAATTTTAAGCAAAAAAAAAAAAAAATATATATATATATATATATATATATATATATATATATATATATATATATATATATATATATATATATATATATATATATATATATATATATATATAGATTCAACTTGTTCCACAGTATCTACAAGTAACACTACAATAATGAGAATTTCACACAAACAGTAACACTAAAAGATATTATGTCGAGAATGATTATCTGATGGCTTGTTGCAAACAAAGCATGATTATCTGATTTGAAACAAAGACATGTCAAAAGATAAATTACATGCATTGCTTTTTAGAAAAGTTCACTGACTTTCATTCACACTAGAAATGAAATAGACATAATAAGTTGAAATGAGAACATTGAAGTTACCTACATGTTGTTTCTGAAATATTTTAATTACAATAATTTATATATTGTTAAAATCTTAAACAACATCCTTTTAAAAAAGTTAAAACATAAAGATTTATACAAAATTCATTTAGATAACTTGGAGAAAGTCGAACATACTTTTTATATTTTGACTAAGGAACTCAACAGATTTGGAACATGTTATTGACCTATTTGCTACCTCTGATTGTTACAGCATAGGATAAGAATTGAGTGGGACATCAGATAGTTCTTTCAATGCATCTTATCCTTCTATTATTTTTAAATATTATTAGTTTATGATATTTTTAATAAATTAATTAAATGATTTGATAAATTTAACATGGTGTTTAAGCAGTAAAACCAGTAGAATGGTCCCTCCAAGCTTAGAGATTATAAAGCTTTTGGGTTGAAAGAGAAAGTTAATAAGGTGACGGCTTAAATTCTTAATTAGTCCCCATGTTAAGAGGGAATTTTTAGTATCCGTTTTTAAAAATGTATACTTTGGATCCTCATATTTTGCAATTTGTGTCAATTTAGTCAATTATGACACTTCAAACAAGTTTGTAACAGAAATTGGAAGGTGTGCAAAGGTTCAAACAGTTAAGAAACATGCTGCAACTCAAAATGACTTGTCCACTTGCAATTTTAAAGCCAAATTGATGGTTAAAAGGGACTAAGCTGACACAAATTGCAAAATATGGGGACTCAATGTATACACTTTTAAAAACGGGTACTAAACTGAAAATTCTCTTAACATGGGGACCAATTAAGGATTTAAGCCTAAGGTGACCGTATTTAATTGCTATAATATTTAGAAGAAATAATTATATGTTTCAAAATCCCGCATAAAGTACTTATAATTGATATTAACATGTTAGGTGGAGAATGAAAAAAAATAATGATGTTGAATTTCAAAAGGGAATCTTAAATCAATATAATCACAATCTATATTCTAATGAAATAGTTTGCGCAGATTTTTAAGTTATTTAACATTTTAAAACGTGAAGATTAATTAATCTATAATGATTGCTAATTTTATTATAATATTTGTTATGTTTTCTATCATCACAATTATTGTTATTAGTGATACGAATTTCACTATACCAAAATCATCATGATAATACTTGTTAAATCATCCGCATCAAAGTATTGTATATGCTTTAAGCCCTCTTTTTCCTACTTTTGTTCTAAAAATAAATATGGAAGATTCTTTTATTTCTAAGTTCAAAGAAATATGAAAATTTATAGTTAGATATACATAAATTATTTGAATCATCCTAATCAATTTAAGTAAAATTATTTTTATTACAAATCTAAAATTTAAATTTTAAAAAACTAATATACATTATAATTATAATAATTGAGATTGTATCTATTGTTTGTTGACATCATCATTGCCACCCATCAATATATTGTACTCATTTCAATAATTAATATATTACCTTTGGCTGCTGTTATTACTGTAATTCATATATTGTTATATATTATTTTTTAGATATTGATATTTCTTATAAATATGGAATAAGTATAGTAAATTTATAACACAAAGTGTAATTTTTTTAGACTAACAAAATAAATAAATTTTAAAATAATTAGTTGTATGAATAAGTCATACTTGCAAAAGTTTCAATCCAATGACTTTAGCTTTTTTTTTTTCAACATTCATTTGTTCGTTTTTTTTATTAAAGTCAAGTATATCTTCAACTTTTGTCTTTAAAAATTGTACTTTGAAAGAAAAAAAAACGTGCAAATATAACAAATTAAATAAAAAACAGAAATAGTACATGTAAACACAACTTTAATAAAAAAAGAAATTAAAAGTCGTGCACAACTTTAACTCCAAGAGTATAACTTTTTCATTGTAACCTCTCCATCATTATTTCAAAATCTACATGCTTTAATAACTTAAAAGAAAATTACGTTTGTATAGTAAGTTTCTTGAAATTTGACAAATTGTTGTCAGTTTTAGCTATTAGAGGTTCTAACACTAATGCAGAAAGGACTTTAGACGTATGTTATTTTGGGCTTTTAACGTATTATCTCTGTCTGACATCTATACGGGTGACGTTAATGAGATGTCAGGCCCTTTAGGTCAGACGTCTATATAGACGTCGAACCTATATAGGTCAGACGTCTATATAGACATCCGATCCATACAGGTCAGACGTCTCTGAAGTTACTCCTGACTGATGGTGATTCAAGTTTACAACTTTATATTTTAGTTGAAGAGAATGTATTGTATATATTTTTTATTGGATGGTTTTCAAAACGTAGTAGAGGGAATTGGAGAGTGAAAAAATGCAAGAAATCGCCACCAAAGAACGCCGCCCAAGGACACGAATTGCACCAAAACCTAACGAAAATGTATTTTAATCGGTTTAAATGAAAGATAATGCATCAAAGAGTGATGTAATCGGAGTAAAACTAATTTAAAACGGTGCAAAAGTGAGAAAACGAACATGAAAAGCGTAACCCGTAGAGAGAAAACGCGATGAAGATATGAACAAATCAAAGAGTGATGTAATCGGAGTAAAAATAATTTAAAACGGTCCAAAAGTGAGAAAACGAACCTAAAAAGCGTAACTCGTAGAGAGAAAACACGACGAAGATGATGAACAATAAGTGCGCGTAACGACTGTCTAGGTGTTTTAATGCCAACATTTAGAAGTCGGTTCCCCTATAACAGACATCTAAAGGGCTTTAAAAGTCGGTTCCCCCATAACAGACGTCTAAATGAAGTCAAAAAGTGACTTTTTAAATTTCTAGGTTTAGGGTTTAGACGTCGGTTCCCTAATAACAGACGTCTAAAGGGCTTTAGAAGTCGGAGTGACGGGATCAGACGTCTAAATGGAATCAAAAAGTGACTTTTTAAATTTCTGGGTTTAGGGTTTAGAAGTCAGTTCCCCCAATAACAGACGTCTAAAGGGCTTTAGAAGTCGGAGTAGCGGGATCAGACGTCTAAATGGAGTCAGAAAGTGACTCTTTAAATTTTTGGGTTTAGGGTTTAGACGTCGGTTCCCCCAATAACAGACGTCTATAATATTTTAGATGTCGGGGTTCTCCCAACCGATGTCTATATGTTTGACAGGTAGGTGAATAACCATTAATTTCTGCCATATAGACGTCAGGTCTATATGGCGGAAATTAATGGTTATTCACCTACCTGTCAGACATATAGACGTCAGTTAGGAGAGGTCCCGACGTCTAAAATATTATAGACGTCAGGACGCCTTCTAACTAACGTTTATATGACCAACTTATTTACAAAAATGCCACCAGTCATCAATATACGTCGTGCTTACTCTTAACCGACGTCTAAAGAGTGACGTTAAATAGCGTTTTTACACTAATGTAATTAGGTCCTCCGGTTGAATTTTCTACTTCACGTGTTGAACCTAATTTCTATGGTTATTAAAATTAACTAAATGAAATGTAATTTGTAAAGGTTTGAGTAATCATACTTTTACGTACATTACATTCATTTTATAACACATTATAAGAGTAAATAATCATAAAACAATAAAAAAAAATATTTGTAAAAGCTAAAAAATTATAACATATTAATACTTTAATTTGAATCACATATTCGTGTTTAACACGTATATGTGTTCGATATTTGAAGATACATAACCCATACTTATCAATAAGTATTAATCTATGAAATAATAATATTTTTATAATTATAATAATTTATAATATTTTATGTTGTTAATATTTAATATACGATTTAAATTATTCATATTTATCATATTTTTAAGAAAATTTAAACACTTTTCGATTTCATATATTATATATTGTATTTTATTATTTTTAAAATAAACGGGGTGTATTCTATAACCATTCATGAATCATTTCGTGAATATTAGGAAAAGAGTAATGAAAATATCAAATATGGGTGTAAAAAGATTGTGTGACAAAACATGATTACTCTAAAGTTTTATACCATTTGAACGTAAGGTGATTGTCGTGTGTTCTCTGTCAGCATGGCTGGAAAGCTCTACGAGCAATAATGGATAGAGAAATCCCGAACATCATTATGAAATTAACAAAAGTAAGGAAACACCCTTTACTTTAAAACCTTATTGGAAAAACACCTTAATCAAAGTCATTATGAAGGGCTAACTAAGTCGGTGGAAAAGAGGATGGAACCAAATGGAAAACAGACACCTGGAACACCAGAAAGAGGAGTTCATGTTCACATACATGCATCGAAATTATATTAATTAAGATTGAAAGATTAAAAGCCAAATTAATTAATTATATGAATTAAACGGTTATAATATAAGTACTAAAATGCCCATGTAAGAATTTGGTTTTCCAAAGATCTCTCATGAGACAGAGGGTCAAACATTGGGTAAATATGGGATTGATGTGACCAGAACTTGAATGTCAATGTCGTGTACAAGGTCTTCAAATAAATGAGTCATGATGCTACTTGTACCAGTCTAGATAGTAACAACTCAAGATAGGTTTGGTCAAATAATTTTAATGAGTGAATAACATGAGGTTTCAGAGTCGTACACCTTCATAGCATAGGCTCGTTGAAACCAAGGTGATAGATAGGTGTTGCGTGTCAAAACCATTCTGTGGAATTGGTAATTAAAAAGTATCGAAATCGTTGATTACAAGTCAATACAGACACAGAAGGGACAATGTTTTCACTGTGTGAAATTGTTTATAAGGAGGTACTACCCATATGTTTCTTCACACCAATTTCATAGACACATAGGAAAATGATGGAAATTCAAAGGCACCGTTTGGTTCTAATAACACCACCATTTCAGGGCCACTTAACTCCAATGCTTCAGCTAGCTACCATCCTTCATTCAAAAGGGTTTTCCATAACGGTGGCACATGCCCATTTCAATTCCCCCGATCCTTCTAACCACCCTAACTTTTCTTTTCTTCCCTTGTTCTATGGTTTATCCGATACTCACATCTCATCCAAGAATGTTGTAGATATTACTGCAACCTTAAATATAAAGTGTGTGTCTCCAATCAAAGAGGCATTGATTCATCAGATTGAGAAAGCAAATATAAACCATGAAAAGATTGCTTGCGTCATCTACGATGGATTAATGTATTCCATTGATTCTGTGGCCAGAGAACTCAAACTACCCAACATAGTCCTCAGAACCACCAGTGCTACTAACTTTCTCACTTATCATGCATTTCTGCAGAGACAAAGCAGTGGCTGCCTTCCCTTGCAAGGTATTCATCATTATAAACTCCTATGACTTTGCCAGATGATATGTAATTGAGCTAACGTGGAAAATAATTGAATTGATTTGAAGTTAAAAGCAGTATTTTGCATAAACATAGATAGAAAAAACTTTCAAAAATATAAAATTTGACTTTTCTCCAAACAATGATTCCAAAATTTAAAGAACCAATGAAAAGAAACTCTTTTCCCTTTGTCGATGAGCACCATGGTTTTAGTGGTAACGAAAAAAGAACTACCACGCTGCATGCAGATTCTATGTCGTTGGACTTGGTGCCAGAACTCGAACCACTCCGATTCAAAGACCTGCCAATGTTCAATTCGTTTGATATGCAGAAACAAATTGCTAAAACATTGGCAGTGAGACCTTCTTTGGGTGTTATCTGCAACACGGTGAATTGCCTTGAAGAGGAGTCCTTGTATAGGCTACACCAGGTGTACAAAGTCAGTTTCTTCCCCATAGGCCCTTTACACATGATTGCCGAAGAAGATTCTTCTAGTAGTAGCTTTGTGGAAGAAGATTACAGCTGCATAAGTTGGCTCAAAAAGCAACCAAAAAAATCGGTGTTGTACGTGAGTTTGGGGAGCATAGCTAGTTGGGAGGAGAAAGAGCTGACAGAAGTAGCTTGTGGCTTAGCAAATAGCAAGCAGAAGTTCCTTTGGGTTATCAGACCAGGGACAATCAGTGATGTTTCAGAATGGCTAGAATCACTGTGTAAAGATGTTAGAGTGGCAATAGCAGAAAGAGGTTGCATTGTGAAATGGGCACCTCAGGGTGAGGTTTTGGCAGACGAAGCTGTGGGAGGGTTTTGGAGCCATTGTGGTTGGAACTCTACGTTGGAGAGTTTGTGTGAAGGAGTGCCAATGATGTGCCAACCTCATTTTGGAGATCAGATGGTAAATGCAAGGTTGTTGAGCCATGTATGGAAGGTAGGCCTAGAGTGGTCCAATGTCATGGAAAGGAATGAAATAGAAGTGGCAGTGAGAAGATTGATGGTGAATTCTGAAGGAAAAGAGATGAGGCAGAAAGCATTGAAACTCAAGAATGAAATTAAGATAGCTGTGAAAGATGGTTCTTCCTATGATGCCTTAAATAGGTTGGTCAAAAGTATCTTATCAATGAATCTCTAACTTCATATAGCCCCAGAAAATATTAGTGAGATTATGATATAGCTTTAGTGCATGTAAAATCACCTTCAGTAGCAGAGTAGCAGCTGTAAAAACTGATGAAGTAATTAAGATTTAAAAAGTTTGAGTTCGTTCTGTGATGATGGAGATGTTGGGGATAAATAGCTACGTACGTCCAACATCCTATTCATCATGTTTGTATGGATAAACTCCTATTAATTATTTTATTATATTTCTTGTGTAATTGATATGATAAGCTTCTTATAAATTAAAATTAAGATTTGTTCTCATAATATACATTATATATAACCAAGCTTCTTATCAGTGTCTTGTTGATAAGAAGGTGTAAAAACAAACTTGCTGTTTCATTTTAGTCATGGCATAAAGCAAACAACAGAAATATGAGTCTGTTCTTTTGCCAAAGTTATGGTAAAAGATTACCAAATTTGAAGGGAGAATTTTTTAACATTTAAAGCTAGCAAAGGGTAATCTTCTAATTATGTTTTCACAATTTTGTCATGCACTATGTATAATTTTAAAAACAAATACATCTATTTCGTTCCAGTGTGTGTATGGAATACCTTTTGGAGGTGTTTCTTAAAGTTCAAAGCCTCGTTAACAAAAATGGTTAACTTTCAATATTATTAAAATAAGAATATAATTATATATTATAAATATTATATAATAAAACTAAATTATAATATATAAATAAAAATAATTAATATTTTGTCAAGTGGGTTTTATAAGATAAAATTATGTTTAAATTCATTATTTTAATATATCAAGTTCATAAAATATTATTTTAATCGAGATTTGTAATTGTTATAAAGGATCTTTAAATTATTATATCTTAAATTATTTTAAGAGTTTGAACTGTGATCAAGATAATGAAATTAAAATTCGTTCATATTTTAAATTTTAATATAATTTAATTTTTAAATTTTTAAATTAAATAGATATAATTTTCTTATTTAATTATATTAAATTTTTTTATGTGTTAAACAAAGCTTTACAATGTTGTTTGAGCTGTTGATACAGTTTAATACATTTAAGCTTAAATGTCAATTTAAAAAACTATTTAAAACAAAAAAATTTAAAATTATTGAATTAAAAAATTATATATATTTATTTTTAGAGTTTGAATACAGTACTGTATCTCAGTAACAAATTTTAATTTATTTCATATCTAAATGTATAAATTATAAACATATTTAATTTTTTTAAAAAAAATTTATATATTGTTTACATGAAAAGATGGTTGAAAGATCCCATAAACCCTAAAACCAAATTACAATAAGTAATACAAGTCAAAACTTGCATGGCGTAAGTGAAAAGCACTATCACAAATGATTTCAATTTCCTATAGAAGGCAAGATGAAAATAAAGTTTGCCTAAAAATCCTAGTGAGTCCCTTTCTTCTTCGAGCCTGATTAACATCTTTTGTGATGCTATTATTGAAATTAGGAGTCGTAAGAATGAAGCAACAATGACAGGATTGGTGCAAGAGACCCAAATCGAATCTTGAATATCAATTAACATTAAATTTGGATTACATTTGTCTACCATTTGTCTCCTTTTCAATTCATTCATTAATGCATGATAATCAAAGGCAAATGTAATACTACTCCTTCAAATTTACATATAAGAAATATTTAATTTTTCAATCATTAAAGATGTTAGTTTTTTAAATTATATATGGAAATATATATCTCACAATAGTTCTAATCATATTTTTAATTACATTACAAATATTTTTAGAATAATAACATTGAATTGAATTAATTAAAATTTTAACACATCAAAAATGAATTTTATTCTTTTGTTTAGTTAAGAAAAAAATATATGAAATAAAAAGAATTAGCTGACTTTTCAAAACGACCAATATATGAAAAAAATAATAAACCACTTTAATTGTTCATGAAAAAAAAAAATGAACCTATGCATATTAATAATAAACTATTACAAATTCATTGAAAAATTAATTATAAATTTCTGCTTCAGCAAATAAAATTATTCCATCCTTCATTATAGAAGTGAAATCCTCTGAAGGGATGTTAATATATTTTTTTTTTCTCCTAAAAAGACTAGAAAATGGAAATAACTAAAAGTAAGGTCTAAAATTGTAATGTTAGGAGAGTTGTAAATTAATGTTTTTCCTTTTATTAGAGTAAACTAAAGCATTTATGGGAATTTTCTTCTACAAGTACAATAGAGAAGAAACACAAGACCAATTGATACACAAAGTCGAATACACATCAACTCTTTTTCACGCAGGCTTATCCTAAAGTCTACACGTTCATCAATGGCGTCTTGTTATGCAATACCGTATTCCATCATTATCAATATCAGTATCATACTCCCTCATTTGGAGACATTATAGGAAACACGATTTTCAGTGAACAAGACCCAAATGCATTTTTCTATCAGGGATAAACAAGACTATAAAAAAAATCACGAAAAATGAGAAAATAATGATAGTTACATTGTGATTCAACGTCCAAAAAGTTTATCAGAATAAAGATAACTAAAATTCTGAAAAAAAAAATCCACTCAACACTAAAACTGATTGACCAAGCTAAACACCAAAATCAACCAGCCATGTAGGCAACTTTGAGATGAATTCTCTCTGTTTTCGACAGTAATTTCACCACAACTCCAACAATGTTGCCAAGATCCATGATTCCCAACACATCAAAACAGCTATTGATTATTAGAGTTAGACTTGTTCAAGAAATTTAGAAACACTTACAGATGAGTCGCATTAAGCTGAATGGAAAAAGACAGCAGCTAGAGTGGAATTTGAGCAATATCCAACAAACCATTTGGGTATGCTAAAATCACTGGAGGATTAGGATTGCCACTTCCAGGTTAATTTAAATAAGCCATTTTTAGGGACACCAAAAAACTATGTTAAATTGATAAACTTTGTTTGCAATGTTAAGCACGTACTAACCATAGAGCATCCATTTCCAAACTTTCCAAACACGCGCACACATACATATAATATTTACATTGGTTTAACTTTAACAGAGCAGGGTATCGCACACGTCTTACAAAACAGAGTTGGATCCGACACATACACCCACACGATACGGTTAAAGATAGCGAGAAAGACAACGTTTGGACTTTAGAGTGAACAGATTGAAGAGACAGAGTTTGCTCACTGAGGTTGTCTTTTGAAGGGTTCAGTCGGTGCCGTCGATTTCAACGACCCTGATATTCCTACTAGGCGGTGGAGGAAGGGGTTGGTTAACCTTGGGAACGGTGACAACGAGAACCCCGTGACGCATGTTGGCTTTGAGTTGTTCGAGGTTAGCGTTGTCGGGGATCTTGAACCTGGTCGTGAAATTGCCACTCTCCACGCCCACTTGGAGCACCCTCTCGTCTTGGAGCTCCACCAGGACGTCTTCGTTGGTGAAGCCGGGAAGCGCCACCTCCCACACGTGCGCTCTGGGTGTCTCCCTCCAGTCCACACGTGTGTTCACCGACGACCCGGATCCGAATCCGAAACCGGGGAAGAAGTTGGAGATGGAAGGAGGAAGAGGAAAATCAAGGAACGGATCCCACTGAGCCAATAGATTGAAAGCGTTGCCCTCGTCCTGGTTCATTGGAACAATCGACATCTTTTCTTTCACCACTCTCTCTGCTCAAACCACCCTATTCTAGAACCTCTTTCTAATTACCTCATTCTTCTTTTTTTATTCAAAGAGATAACTATAATGTTCTTGGGCCGGGCTAACTAAAACAATTGGCCCAACCCAATGTCTTTATAAACTTTCAATTAAACTTCATTATGTCAATTTATTTTTCATTCAATAAAATTCACCTCCTAAATATTAAAGTACAATAAGAAGAGTCTAATTTTACATATTTAAAAAATAAATAATTTTTTTTTGTTTTGTGGATAAAAAAATGTTGCCGACATATTATTGGGGTGAAGACATAACGAAGGAGCACTTGTTTTGTCATATCTGATGGATGGATATGAAAGTAAAACATTATAGTAGCTGTTACGATCCTTGTTGTTATTATAAACTATGGTTGAGATCAGTGTGTGTGAACATGTTTCTTTTCTTTTGTCTGGAGAATGTCGTTGTGTGGTTCAATTAACTGTTTTCTACTTTGAGTATACTAACGTTTTACGTGTTTTGCATGTGTTAAAGACTTATAAATTAGTCGGTCATGGTAGTGTGTATATGAAAACATTCTTATTTCTTTAAAATAACGTTGTTAATACTGTCAAATATGTCCATTGCGTCCACGACATACATTAACAATTACGTATGGTATGGATAAACAATTCGATAATTTATTTAAGCAGAGAGCACATAATTAAAGTTTAAAAGTTGGTCACGATGTGATCTCAGCATTGTTAACGCAATGAAGACTCCAACGGCAATCACAATTTAAAACCCTTATTATTATACTAATGGCTTCAGATTAATTAGTAAGAAGACTAATATTAAGTTATCCACAAAACATTCTTATCAAAGTGTTACTCAAAACATTGTCAAGAAAACGTACTTTAATCTTATTAAATTATTTAATGAGATAATAAATTAAATATTTTAATAACAATATCGTATTATTCTTTTACATCTATATTTAATAAATATTCTTAGTTATATTTTTTTAATAATGAAACAGAACTTAATTTATCATTATATCAGGTTTTATTATTTTAAGAAATCACTATTCCCAGATATCAAACATTTCATAATTTTAGTTCATAATAGACTTTCCTCAAATTAAACATAACCAATTTTAATAATCAAACATAAACCAATTTCAATAATCAATTATATAAAAATTGATGTTAGATCACACACATATGTGTATACAAATTTCTATTGTTGGATAAGAAAAACGTTTTGGCCTACGTGATAAAAATCCTATTGTTGTGAAATGGAACAAATAAATAATAATATATTTTTTAAAATAATCTGATAATATATTGTTTATTTTAATTTAGATTAAATGAGTCTAAACATTATTGTGGACTCGTTAGTTAGTATAACATTTAGGTTTTGACTATGGTTTATATTAAAGATTTTATGGATAATTTGTTAACTGTTGAATATAAGTTTTACTAAAATAAGTTTTAATAATATATTATAAAATAATGATCATAGTCAAATTTGTATATTATAAATTAGTTTTATATTATTAAGAATCATTTAAATTTAAGTGAGTTTAAATTTTATATTAAGTTAAAATGAAAATGTTGAGTATCATATAAAAATAAAAATTTATAAACTCATTATATTTTAAACATTTGGATTAAATGTAATGTCAATTTTTTATATGAGTTTGACTGATGTGTGTTTTATTAGTGTTATATTTCTATAATGATTTTCTCTCGAAATATTTCTTACTTATATCAAGTAGGAGTACTCATGTAGTATCAATGTTGTTTGTTTGATTAAAACAATACATCTTGAAAAATCTTATATTATATAAGTAATAAAGTGGGTGAAAATATCTATATTAAAACCCATGATATTTAGATGTCTAAGGAAAAAAAAAACATTTTAAGCTTACATTTAACTTTTGTTATACTCTTATAGTAATGGGGAAACTTTAATTTAAATTATTGTTTTACAAAGTGTAGGTGTTTATAGTGTCAAAGAACATGAAAGAAAAGTTAATGTGTTATAAATTTTTTTATATAATTATACAATATCATGATTTTTTATTGAGTTTTGAAAATTTTCATGTTTTATATTTTTGTGTTGATTATTTTTATCTTACTTCTATTAATAGAATACTTTTCAAAGATAAAAAGGTTGATGTTGATTGTGACATCCCAATATCGTATAAACATATATAAATAATATGATTCAACTATTATAATATATGAAAGCACTTAAGGAGTATCAGATGAAAGTATTAAGCATACAGTCATCCCAAAAATATGACTGGAATTAAAACTTAAATACAAAATCGAGAGTTCTCCAAAATACAAGACAACTAAAGGTCTAAAGGTGCCTAAAGAGTAATTCCAAAATATAGATCATGAGAAGTAAAAGCTAGAAGTCTTTCAAAATGAAGAGTTATCTAAATAAGACTAGTAGGAAATCTAAGAAGTAGGAGTTGGGTCTTCTTCCGTTTCCAATGCTTGTTCCAGTGGCTCATCATCAACTACTGCTCACATCCAAAGGATTGGATGATCATCGCAAGGAAGAAGGCAGACACATACAACACATACAAATGCAAGGGTAAGCTAGGTTTCAAACAAACATATAATTCAATTTAAATCAATCTAATATTTCCAAGAACATTCACACACACACGAGATTGCAAGTTATCATAAACATAGACATCAGTTTCATAAAACTCATCAAAGCAAGCATCCTATCATATTAAGACTTCTAGACACGTCCAGACTTAGAATGTATGTAGAGCTGGGGCGGGTTGTGCACTTGTGGTGGCCTCTATTGCTTTGCATAGTCATTACCGAGGGGTTTCACCCGACCACACACAAGGCTAGTCCGTTACCGCGGAATAGACCTCCAGTGATAGCGCCTACCCTAAGACCTCCCACTACTCTCACCACACGCGTCAATCCTCTTTAAGTGAGAATGAAAGATCATTAGAGTCTTAGGGATAACCCCCATATGAAAGCCTCTTACATTCATTCAATACATTAAATGATCTCACCTAGAGATCTTACTTTCATATTCAATCTGACCACTTTAAATCACAGGATATACCTCTTGAATCAATAATTCCTCTCAAAGTTTCACACCAATCAAGACTTTTAATCATTTCATAATTCCTTTTATTTTAGTGCATAATTTTAACTCAAACATTAAGCATTGGATACAGTATTTGTGATAAAAAAAAACAAACAACAAACAGTAATAATAGTGTCTCAAAATAACACCAAACAACATAATTTATTAGTGTAAAACAAAAAGAAAACAATACTAAAACAGTCCATAATAATACAGAAAACAACAATGATTTAAGTGCAATAACAACAGTCAAAACAGCACCAAACAACAAGGAATTAAGTGCAATAACAATAAAGATTTTTCTCAAAATTCTGCACCTACAGCACTAAACAAAAACTGGACAACAGAGAAAAAAATAAAGTGGAAAAACAATACAAGAACATTGTATCACGATTCAATGTACACCCTATTTGGTTCAATATAAAAAAAATAACATTAGTTAAGTTCATATAAAAGAAACTAACGTTAGTTTTCTTCTTCTAAAAAAAAATTCTAGAATTAAAGTTTTGGCCAATTCTGTAACATCCATTAAGCACCACTTGTTTTATGCACCCCATAGAAAAACAAAACATAAATATAATAGAACTAAATATTTGGACAGCAATAGAATTATTATCCACCAAACCACTATCTAAAAAAAAAATATAAAATATGAATCAATAACAACAACCCCAAGAAAGAATATAAATGTTCAAAGGCTGCACCAACCTACATCAAACGAAACTTCCCTGACTACAAAATACAAGCTTAAATTTTCTCCTAATTTTTTTTTTGAAACCCATGTTGCATAAAACTTAGCGTGAGGTGTTTCTCTAAAAGAACCATGATTCAGCGTTAAAATAAATTGGCAGCACCAAGAAACAATTATAAATCACTATAATATATAATGTACAAACCAGCGTGCAACAGTTAGCACTCATAACAAAGAAACCAAAACACTATGAGAGAGCTTAATCCCACCCAAAACAACTATCACCCAAACTCAATAATAGGACAGTCCATATGACGTCAATTTCTTCCTCAGAAACAGTCAACAACATTAATATGACAGCAACCCAAAGCATAGCAGCATCACAGACCATATACAAAACATCAACCAGTTCATCAATAAAATTTCAAAGTCACGAAGCATTTTTAGATATCAAACAATAAACAATCAAGAAGAGGATTAGCCCTCCATACATCTCCTATCAGTCTAAATTACGGCAATCAAGATTAAAACACGCCACAGGCAATCAATCACAGTTTCATCATTTGTACAGCCCAATCCATACTCAACAGGTATATAAAAAAAATGTGAGAAATGCAGTCAAACAGTACACCAGTTTCAAATTCAACAAGCATATATTTTATAAAATAAATTCACACAAAATAATTAGCTCTCCTTACCTTCAATTGGTAGCACGGAAGGAATTTGCCCCCTTTTTCTTAATCCTCAATTAAAAACAAGTGTCACCTATAGATAGACAAATTATAGATAGAAAAGGGTTTTTAGGATCTAATAGAAACTAGAAATTTTTAGAAAAAGAACAAGATGAATCACATGCAGCAAAACTGTTGCATGTCCCATAGCCCTAAATTGCATGGAAAAGTGAAAAACAACTTACCCGCGGAGGAACCTAGAAATTGATCGGTGTAACTCGAAGCCTTTGACGTCAAGATTATCTAGACGCTTACAGAATGAAGATCCAATGGCTCAATTGAAGAGGAATCTAGAGAGAAGAATAGGGATTTGGAGAAAGCAAGGTTAGGGAGAGAGAGAGCTCGTGTGGTGAAGAGGAAATAACACGCTTCTGAACTCTCTCAAGAAGCTGCTAAACATGTTAATTTTCTAAAACATAATTTATTTTAATTTTAATATTCTTAAATGTTTTAAATTTTAAATTATGGGATATTACATTGATAAGAATTTTTTTATCACATATAAGATTTAATACCTATAAACTCTTACAAATGACTCTTGATGAAAGAGAATGAATAACTTGGATTAATGAGTTTTTTCAAACTATTAAGATCAAGAAAGAAATTTACGCTATTTACATTCGTTCGTAAACGAAAGAATGTTTGTTTGTTACGTGAAAAGAGTGAAAACACGTATAACGTTGAGTTGATGTGCAAACGAAGGTGTTGTTAATATAAGAACATTTATTCTTTATTTTATGATCATAATATCACTATGGACCAATCACATAATGATATTTAGATGATGTTAGTTGTAAAAAAATGTTCTCTAAATATTATTATTCTTTCTGAAATGAAATGGTTGGTGCTGTAGGAGCATGGACAGACAGGGATTAAGGAAAGAGCAAGCATACATATGCATGCCTTTCTTGATTTATAGTTTGCTAAGAAAAGCTACTGCTGTTTTTACCATTTCTATTTAATCTGCATTAATAACATGCCATGTCCTATGTCCTTCCCTTTCAATGACAAAGACTCAAATTACACGACATCATTAGTATTACACATGCCTCTGTACTTTTTTCTCCTCACTACGAATTCCTGCATCCAACCACCCATCACCTTTCACAAAACTTCCAATCTTTTCATACCTTTTACTCATAAATCCTATATGTATAAAATCAAACTATTCTTGTGTAAACCTCTTGTTAGAAGTCTGGATTTTACACAGCTTTTAGATTTTCATTTATACCAATTGTCAGCTTGTATATTTATGTATCCATGACTCCAACTTACAATCATTAGTTTTAAAACAATTTTATGAAAAGAAATCTATCTATCTATCTATCTATCCACTCGATGATATTTATACGAATAACATGACTTGTGAACACGTGGGTTTGGATTTGTGAAAAAAAGAACAGAGATTCCTTTTTCCTAGACTAATCCGAATTTTGTTGAGAGGCATGTTGGAGATTTGTCTGGCAAATCCGAGAGGGTGTCCACAGTGTCTGTGGTGAAATCTTGGGAAATTTTATAAAAATGTGAGAATGATGAGTAGGATATGGTGTGTGGGAGTGAGAGGTGGAAAGTGGATGACGAAGAAAAGAGGGTTTGATGGAAGATTTTTTGCTTAACCATGTAAGGGTGTGTCTCCCAAAGAGGTGCATTATTAGTGGAGGTGTTAAAAGAAAAAATAAGGGACCATTGGTGTCAAATGTTCCTCCACTTATCAACAATTATGAGAAATCTTATAGCTGGATCAGGATATCCTGTCCTCATAAAAATAAACCACAATGCCTTTTCTCCACCAATTAATAATTCTCACTAATTATTATTTCTGTTGCTAGATAAATAACTATCTATTATTAATTACCTGTTTATTTAATTTTTCTAAATATATATACTTTATGATCTTATATAGGGATAAGAACCACCAAGTGGACATGTCTATCTCTTATTAAAAGAAATTCACTTTAAAAGATATTACAAGTGTATTTCCGTAATACTCATTATATTTAAAAAAAAAGATATTCTATAAATTTTTAAAATAAAATCTAAATAAACTTTAAAAAGTAAAATATATATAATATAAATTAAAATTTAACCTAATAAAATGTAAAATAATTTTAATTTTCATTAAATTTAACTTAATAAAATATAAATTAAATTTTAGTTTTAACTTTCTACATATAATAAATATTTATATATACAAACATTATAATACTCACGTCTAATCTGTTTATAAACAGATATCACAGTACTTTTTACCTTCTAACTATATATATAAACTATTCATTATGAATTTTATCTAAAATACTAACAATCACATTTATTTTTTGTTTGTTTATATATAAAAATCTTATATAAAATACAACATAAAAGAATTAACTTTAGTAATTATTGTTATCTCTGATATACTAAATTAATAAATTTATAAATATCCTTTTACATCGTATTTAACTTTTTTATTTATATACTTTTATTTTATCAATATCAAACTTAGAATCTTGTATGTGATTTTTATCACAATGTAATATTTCACAAACATAGTATAAACTATATAGTAGAGTTATCACATAAAATAATAAAATAGAATAGTTATCCATTATATGATAAAATTTTAACAGTACAGTTATTAAAAAATAACCATAAAATAGAATAGTTATCCATTATATGATAAAATGTTAACAGTACAGTTATTCAAAAATAACCATAAAATTAAAACTTTGTTCAAAATCCTAAGCTGATATAAAAACTATGTACAAGATTGAACGATTCTATACTAAACGGGTGGATCCTCTCCTTCTAGTGCTTGCTCCAGAGAGACATTTTTTCCCTCTGCTCACACCCATAGGATGATCGTTGCAAATGATAAATCGAACGGACAACCATGACAAGACAGAAAAAAAGGGTAAACTAGTGTAATTTAATAGTCATGTAAGCATACAACTCAAACAAACAAATAAGTTACTCATACACATATATAAAAACATGTAAACACATATTGACCGACCACTTTAACTTGACCATCCGGATTAGTATGAATATGTAGCTTGAGGTCGTTCATGCGCCCGGGAGTGTAGTAACTGGAACACCCTTAGCTACCACTCGGGGTTAATCCGTTAAAACTCACCTAAATACCTTTAGGCTAGGACCTCCTACTATTCTCACGACATGAGTTACCCATCTCTACTTGAGAATTAGTAATCATTAGAATCTCAGGATGAACGCCGTGGATTTCGCCGACCATATTCATACTTTACCACTTTGATAAATAACCATTGAGACATTCCTCCTTAGAATTCTCTTCCATACCAGTTGAAACATAATACTTTATGGAAACATCCACTTCATTATTCATACACAGCATATTCATATAAGCAAGTTCTCAAACAACAATGGAAACCACATGTAAGACCAAATACCTTGTGAACGTTAGAGACCGAAGGTTTCTCACTACCCAAAGAACAGGACCGAACGATCCATAATAGGTAAGGCTGAAGAAGTGACCGAACACTATTTGGGACCGACCACTAGGAGAGACTGAACGCTACAACATGTTCAATTATTATAACAAGGCTGAGGACCAAGGTTACACTGAACACACTAATGAAACCGAATACTAATGTAGACCGAACCCTAGTAGAAGGTCGAGCACCAGTACAAGATCGAGCACTAGTACAAGACCGAGCACTAGTAAAAGACTGAGTGCTAGTACAAGACCGAGCACTGCTAAGAAAACGAGTGCTAGTACAAGACCAAACACTACTAAGAAACCGAGTGCTAGTACAAGACCGAACACTCCCAAGAGACCGAGTGCTGGTACAAGACCGAGAACTTAGACTATACTAGATACATTTTATAGACTGAATGCTAGGTCAAAATCGAAAACAATAATTAGACCAAACACTATATTCAATCGAATACTAGTACCAGACTGATCGATCATTAACTGAAAAGTTCCACAAAAGCAGAACTCGGTCAAGACCGAATACAAGAGGAAGGTTGAGCGGTCACAAACGACACTTGGCGATCTGCATAATCCTAAGAATAATGTAGAATTATGATCAACACCTATCTTTACCAATTTACTACATTTTTCCCAACTTCTAATCCTCCAAACTTGTATCATACACATATTTACACTTAACTAAGAGTATTTAAACCTTTCTAACATCATCAAGAGAGTTTCATCTCATATTTGAGAGTCAATTCTACATAATCATCAACTTAAGGACATAAAATCATATTTCCTACTTTTTGTACAGTTTTGAATGATTCAAAGATTTTAACAAGTTCTAAACAACTTACCCAAATTCTCCCCATAGACCAAGTCCACACCGATACCAATTCCCCATTGTCACTACTTCACTTCCTTACAATTCACTCGGCACAATAACCACAATTATGCAGAACTGAAATCAACATGATCATAACATTTAACACCCCATACAAACAATGTTAAACACACAAACATTCAATTTCACATACATGCAAAATCATCAAACAACATTTTCATACATCATAAACCAATCAATTAAATTAACTAGCTTCTCTTAGCTCTTAACCGAACCGAACAACTCAACAACTTCAGAAATTTGCTCACAACACCAAAAATCCTAGAAACACCTATAGCTCATCGATTGGTGAGAAGAGACCAACAAAAAGACTAAAATAAAGTCAAGAATAAGGGAAGAAAGCTGATGAACACATGCAAACAGAAACATGGCTTGCATGTGTCAAAAAGTTTCATAATTTCATAAGAACCCAGGAAAACGAGACTTACCAGCTCTAAACAAGAAATTGATCGGTGGAATGGAAGCTCTTAACACCACAATTGCTTAGACACAACCTGATTGTTGAATATTGATTTGAAATTGAAAAAATCTAAAGAGATGAAAGAGCAAAAAAAAAAACAGAAGTTTTAAAGAAATAGACAGTTTTAAAATAATAGTATATTTTACCATCAAAAGTTTAGTTCCATTATTATAATACTTTTATCTACTTTATTATTTTTATTTTTCAGGTCGGTGCACAATAAATTAAAAAAAATAAAAAAAAAATCACAAAAGTGACATAATGACTAGTTTTATATGAATGTCTTAATTAACTATCACACTCCCATAAAGAATCAGCAGCCGAAGCCAACAAAAGAAAACTACGGCCACTTCTGTCTCATTGGAGACACAACACTCTGGTTTGTTTGGCGATTTATAAATTATTAGAGGAAATATGTTTTTTTCAAAACAAAATAAAGGGTTAAATATGTTTTTAGTCCCTATACTTTGACACGATTTTAGTTTTAGTCTCTCTTTCAAATTAAGGTACAATTTAGTCTTTTAATTTTAGAAAACTCTGATTTTAGTCATTTTTACCAAATTTTTTAACTTTATTTGTTGTTTCAAACACATTTCTTAGTTAACATTGAAGCAAAAATGTGTCAAACAATGTAAATAATCTAAATGCTATAATGAAACGTCCTTAAAACAGCAAATAAAGTTAAAAATAATTAGTAAAAATGACTAAAACCAGAGTTTTCTAAACTTGAAGGACTAAATTGTACCTTAATTTGAAAGAGAGACTAAAACCAAAATCACCCCAAAGTACAGAGACTAAAAACATATTAAACCCTAAAATAAACTCACAAGCTAAATAAATGTAAGAAAATTAAATTGAACTTTTTTTTTCATTTAGTTTATGCAAACTGAATTGATCTTAAATAGAACTTTATAAACTAACCGTATTTGAAATTGAAAAATATATTTGAAAACGAGTTCACTTATAATAGTCAAGTGATTAAGGTAGTTCAAGAAATTCAGTTAACTTGATTTGCAATGCAGTGTAGTTCACTCTACATAAATAATTATATGGTTTATTTCAGTTGAACTGCTTTGGAAATAAAATTAGTTTTAATTAAATTTAATTTAACCATTTTCCAGAGCTTAATTACTTAGTTACAATAGTTAGAGATATTTATAACTTAAGTCAAATCAAAGTCGTTTCTTCTTCCGAGTTTGATCAACTATGTCTTGAAAAACAAAATGTTATCGTGTAACATCCCAATAAATATTACTATAAAAGTATTGATTCATTTTAGGAGTTACAATATAATATAGAAGAACAGTAAAGAATTCAACTAAATCGAAGATAGATACGCTAGAATTTAACAGTCATCCGAACCGGATACATCAATACCTAATAGATGCCGAGTTAACAATTTGGCTTACAAAACAAATGTAGACCGGGCGGTCAAAATAAAAGCAAGTCCTATACATAACCATCTATCAAACATAATACAAAAGATATCTAGATCTAGGGACCGGACGGTCCAGTACTATACTCAGGAATTTCTTCGAAATGTTCTTCGACTTGAACCGTGTCTGCCAGGGGCTCTTCCAAGGCTGCTTCCAAAGTAACTTCTGCTCACATTCGTAAGAATGATCATGGCATTTGAGAAAGAAAGGACGACCAGTCGGATACCGGACGACAATATACAAAACAAGACAAATAAGGGTAAGCTTATGTACATTTAACTTATCCATTCAATATACAAACAAACATACTTTACAAATAATGAATCAAAGCAACATATCATTCTCATACACAAAATTAACCGACAAGACACTGTCCGGACGGTATGAACGTGTAGCTCGGTCGTCCCTAGCACCCGGGCGGTGTAGTAACTGTTCCCTCAGCTGCCGCCCGAGGTTAGCCCTCAAACGGTTATATTCACTTATAACCGCGGACCTCCCGCCATTCCCGCACATGACCGACTTCTCTCTACTTGAGAAAACGTCCTCACGGAATATCAGGAACAAGGACGACACCGGAGTCATTCCCACATTCATACTTTACCAATCAACATTACAATTCATGAGACATTCCACCCGAGGAATTCTCTTACTTAGTCTAATTTCTTATTTATTTTCACTCTCATAAACAAAGCTATCAGGTCAATGACCGTATTATCAACAATGGAATCATGAAATAATATAAGGCCGAAATATAACTGAAATATTTGAGAAGACGATAAAAGACGTTTATAGATTCTGACAGGCCTTTCCGGCAATGATTAACAAATAATCATCAAGACTTCAACAACAATAATAACCGGGCGGTAGAATCAAAGGTGAGACTGGGAAAAAGAAGAGTGATTTGTTGAATACTAGCCCAACAATGAATAAAGTCGTAACCACAAAGTTAACTATTACTATTAGTCACCTGACCGGTTTTGATAAGGAATAAAACAAGTAATACTCATATTCGAAGTATGGTCTATGACCGAACACTACTCACAAAGGATGATTTAGGTAAACCAACCGGTCGGTCCAACAAATCGATTTTACTAGACCATGCAGTCACTACGAGGCCGGACGGCTATTTTCAAAGAAGGATATCAGATTTATAAGTTTTAAGTATTTTTAAGTGTCAGCCTAAAGCCGAACACTTTCAAGACTAAATGCTTAGTTTATGACCAGCGTTTATTAAGTACTTTGTAACGAAATTATTAATGAAACACTTTAAGCTCAACAACCTACTAGACCGAACAGTCCGATTAGACCGGACGGAAACTAAGGGAAGACTGAATGATCCTAATGATCTTCAATCTCAAACTCATATTTTCTAAGTTTTTCATACTTAACCATTTATTGCAACTCATATAACACATTCCACATTCAGTTCATACAATACAACTGCATACTTTTCATATTAAATATACACTTAATCCATCACATTTAAATCATACAGAACATCAAAATTAAATACGCATAAGCTTCCCTTACCTCTAATCCAGCTAATCTTCCAAAGCTTTACTAAGAGATAGACCAAACGTCCAAGAACTCTGATCGTGAAACTAATCGGTGCAAACGAAAGGTCTTCGCACCAGGAGTATAATTTCTGAAAGGAGTTTGATGATCGGAACAGTGGTTGGATTAGAATTTTAGAGAGAGAAAGGTTGAGTTTTTAGAGAGAAGGAAGAGAATTTGGAAGTTCAGAAAGTTGGTATTGAGGAAGAAGATGAAGATTTGCATGCAGAAAAGAGTTTTAAGATTTCGAAGTTTCTACCTTAATTACTCTTCCAGAGCCGGACAGCTGGCCAGTTCTCCCGGTGCCACATGGTTTCCACTAACCCAAAAATCCCTCATTCCTTTTGCAGTCGTACACATCCCGAGGTTGGGAAATTTATTGTTGCTGCAGAGTTTGTCTGCCACTTTTACTAGGTTTCTTCTTCTTGTGACACAGTCTCTGCACGGGTTTCGAGAAAATGAATAAAAATTTTGTTTGCAGACTACCAAAGGAAAACCGGCCGGTCGCTATTTGGCCGGCCCGAACATGAAAATTTTCTGGGTCGTGACATATCGAGTGTATAATATATATTTAGATTAAACAAACATAATACATTATCAATAAATTCAATATATTTCAAATATTAAATTCATTGAACAGGATAACAGTGGAATACCAATAATATTGTACATAATAAATATACTAATATTATTATTTTGATATGTAATAAAAATAAAAATGTTCACGATTTTAGGAGTCGAAAGAGATAATGTATAGTTTTTTCTCTTTATTTAATTATATGTTTATTAAGGATAGTAAGGTAAGTAACTCTAAAACAAATAATATACTAGATATTGTGATTGATTTCAATAATATTATTTGAATGAAACTTAAAGTTAAAACATTAATATTCTTATAAAAAAATTGTTAAAGTCACTCTTGTTTTATCTTTATGTAGATGATTTGTTTTTTAACACTAAAAAATTGTTTAATAATAAATATTAATTATAATTTATATATGTCTTTTCTTTTTTTAATATATTAGAACTTCAAATAATTTATATATTAGAACACCGTGTTTAAGTGAATTTATTGACATAACATCTTATTTGAGGGATTTAAAATAGAATATAATGATAATAATAATACTAATAAAAAAGTTTTCACACTATAAAAAAATAATTTCTATTATATTGATCACATATCATTAAGCTTATGCTTCGTTGAAAAAATATTTTTCTTATTGATAAACAAATATTATTTATTATCTATCGTTTAAATTATATTGTTTTATTATCTACGTGTTATTGTATGTTTGAAAAAAAAATCACCATTTTTTTTACATGTATATCTGCACATATTTTTACATCTAAATTTTTAAAATTTAAAAAATATATTAGAAACTAAATCTTTAAAACGTAAATTTAAATAAATTTTTTGAAGTGTAATTCAAATCAAATTACTTAATAAAATGTTCATGTTAATATATTTAATATTTTAAAACAAATTTAAATGAGATGTACCAAATTATAAAATTCTTAAAAAAATTAAACTTTTTATAAAATTAATTATAATTTTATAGAAGATAAAAATATATGAAATCAAATTTTAAATAATTATTTCATAATTAATATTTTTCACTCTTTGAATTAAAAAAAAAGAACATTCAAATAAAATTTACTCGTAGAAAATATAAATTAATATCATGATAATGTATCCATCTCATTAGCAAACAATAAATTAAATACTTGTATCTATTACACTCAAGTATCTATTAAAAATATATATTTCTTTGTTTCATGCATATTTTATCCATTTTATCTTTATACATCTATGGAGTGAAATGACTTAAAAAAATTGGAACGATACTCAGTTAATTAATTAATTAAAAAAAAGTTATTAGTATGTAATCAAAATTTAAATATGAATTTGCCACAGTTTATGATACTTTTTAATTTAACAATGCAACGTTTAAACTGCCAATTGAGAAAGCATCTAATTGGTAATTGGGATTATTAATTATAGCTTTAAAATTCATTGATATTTGAACACTTGAATATTAATTTACTTGGACTCTTACATCGAAATAAAAGACGTGTTAATTAGGGGTGTTTAAGTAACTAAATGCCAATAATCATAAAGACAACTCTAAAAATATAATATAAATTAACAACAAATATAAGGTCACCAATGAAATTAATGAAAGTTCTCAATCCTTGTGACACTACTGTATATAAGACAGGGGAATGTTGAAAGGGACTAGATAATTATTAGGGCAACAATAAATGTATCCAAGTATCTGTAATAATATGCAACTAATGTTTTTACTTTGATGGTGACCCTTCTACGTGCCATACTTCAATATATATATATATATATATATATATATATATATATATATATATATATATATATATATATATATATATATATATATATATATATATATATATATATATATATATATATAAAAGACATCAATATCGTCATAATACTTATACTTAATTTTATATCCCTTTTAAATTTCCATAAATCCTTTTCCATGCTTTTACAAATAAAATATATAAAAATTATATTACCTCAAATTTTGAATTTTATAAATTAAAAGTTTAATAAACCGGATTAGTAAAAATATCAATTAAATGCGTGTTTTAAATTAGTCATTGAAAAAGTTGTCCTGTAAAAAATAAAATAAAATTACCAGCCAGTTAATGATGGTTAAATCTTCATCTTACTATTATTTATAATAATCCTTTTCACCTTGACACGAAGTTTAAAATAAAATCTAACATACGTTTTAATTTCATTAAACAAGTTAATTAATTATGTCAAACATATCTGTATTTCTATTGTTTTTAATAAAGATAGTTGGTAACTTTGCATCTTTTAAAAGTAATTAGACGTAAATTATAAAATTATTACTAATTAAAAAAGTTATTATTTTTTTGTTTAAAAATTAAATATTCACTATCCAAGTTTTAACACTTTATTCTTTGGAATCAGTTAGTTTTAAAAAAAATTATTGTCAAAACACAACAATTTGTGTTTGTATTGATATCAGTTTGAAATATTGGTGATGTCTCTTTAACTGTGAAATAAGTAAGGTTAGAAAGAAAATAAAGTATTTATAAATTTTTAAGGTCCTCGATAAATTTATATTTAATTCTCACCGAAAATATTTTATACCAATATTACCATACAGAAAAAAACTATTATAAAGTAACATTAATTTAAGACCAGTAACTTCTTAATCAACTTAAAATTTTAATAAAAGAATTATAAAAACTGATAAGAAGTTAAAGAAAAAAGAATAAGTGTATGGTAGTAAATCATCATATCAATGAAAATGGTTGTTATAGTATCATCTAATTTTTAAATAAAATAAGTCAAACCTAAAATTTATATTTTTTAAATATAATCATATTATTATAACATTGATGTCTATTATTGAAACTTCCACTTAAATATTATTTTTCTAATATTTTCAATTAAATTATTATTATTGTTTTTATACATTGAGGATTTAATTCTATTTTTAATTAAACATTTATTGTTTATTTTTTTATTAACTAATGATAAAACTGTTATGTTATTTATTCATCTGCTTGTTTATTTAAATTTATATATTAAGAAATGTGATAATTTTTTGTGAATATAAAATAATTTTGAAATTAATAAAAAACAATAAATAATTTTATTATTTCCAATAGAAATATTTTGATAATAAAAGACTATAAGGATCAACTATATTAATTATAATAGTAAACATTTTCTTTCATATTAAAAAATTTTATTATACAATAAATTTGAACTAAAAATTACTTATGATTTTACATAAATTATAATATTGTTTTATATTCATCACAGAAATTGGAAATAAATAATAAACTAAAGGTTAAATATGTTTTTAGTTTCTATATTTTGGGATGATTTTGATTTTAATTTTTTTACTAATTTTTTTTTAATTTTATTTACTATTTTAAAGGCGTTTGTCAGCAAAAATATATCAAACATTGTAAATAATCCCAATGCTATAATGAAATATAAAAATTATAAAAATATCATTATCATTGTAAAAATGAGTTATTTTTGATTATTTTAATATGAAAAAAGAACTTAAAGTTAAAGAAAGGCATCCTGGAGAAGAGGTTTTATGTATGTTTGTGTCTCCATCGAAAAGGAAGAAACCTTAAAAAGTAAAAATGTTAGAGACTAATAATAATGAAAATAATAATTGAAAAGGGTAAAAGCAAAGGAAGTGCAAAGGTGTGTGAGAAGAAAGGAGGAATGATGAAGAGAAGAGGTGACTGATATCATTCATTCACTGCAGAAGCAGGAGCAGCACCACCGCAGCAAACACACACCAAAGATAAAAAGAAAACCTTTGGATCCCAAAAAAGTCATCTTTTTTCCCACCCCACTTTCTCTCTTCCCAAACACCGCCGTATTTCGCTTTCTTCTTTCTTTTATCCCTTCCATGCCATACTCCTCTTCAATTTCCCTTTTTTAATCTTATCTTTCTTCTCTCTAACCCCTTCTTCCATAAAACTGACACATCAAGACCTGTTGCTGTTCGAGAGCAAAAGGGTCTCATTTACTCTCTCTCTCTCTCTTTTTCTCTCACACACAACACACATACTCTTTTTTCTCTTCTGTGATTGCACTCTCTCCGATGGGAGCTCGTTGCTCTAAATTCTCTCTCTGCTGGTGGCCTTCCCACGTCAAATCAAACCTCCATGATTTGTCTGATAATGGTGACTTTCCTTTTCTACTTCACTGGGGACATACTAAAACAAAACCAAGAAGGTATTTTTAATTTGAATGTTAACTTCATTTTTGCTTTTGATTTGTGGGTAAAGAAGATGATGGGAAGAGGAATGAGAAGGATCCTTGGGGAGGGTTCAGTGAGTACAGTTTGGATCAGCTGAGAGTTGCCACCTCTGGATTCTCACCAGACAACATTGTCTCGGAACACGGTGAGAAGGCTCCAAATGTTGTCTACAAAGGGAGGCTTGAGGACGATAGGACGGTTGCTGTGAAGCGCTTCAATAAGTCTGCTTGGCCTGATTCTCGACAATTCCTAGTTCGTGCTGCTGCTTCTGCTTCTGGTTTTTGCTTTTTCTTGCTGCGTGTGGTGTGAGTGGAATTTTTATGTCTGATTTTGGTGTCTTTTTTTGTTGGACCTTTCAGGAGGAGGCACGTGCTGTGGGGCAGCTGAGGAATGAAAGATTGGCTAACTTGGTTGGGTGCTGCTGTGAGGGAGAAGAGAGATTGCTTGTTGCAGAGTTCATGCCCAATGAAACTCTCTCTAAACACCTTTTTCATTGTGAGTTTTCCATTTATTTTGTTTTTTATGTGTTTTATTTTTATTCTGCAATCAACATAAGAGAAGATCTAATGTTGATCTCATTTAGTTAAACCCTTTGTCATTTTCAATATTTTGCTTTAGAAGCTACATCAGGAGTCAAATTTAAGTGATGTGCTCTCTCAAATCTGTCCCTGTCTTTGTTGAAATATCTTTCCCATTTAATCCCCTGATTTTGTGACGTGAATGAACTGCTCTGGCAGGGGAAGCCCAGCCTATGAAATGGGCAATGAGGCTGAGGGTGGCCTTGTATTTAGCTCAAGCTTTGGAATACTGCAGCAGTAAAGGAAGGGCATTGTACCATGATCTTAATGCTTATAGAATTTTGTTTGATCAGGTACTTCACCTTTTAACCTCTTTTTGTGCCTCTTTCGTTATGTTTTGACAACTTATGCGGTACCATTGGTGGACAGGAAGGCAACCCTAGACTCTCTTGTTTTGGACTCATGAAAAACAGTAGGGATGGCAGAAGCTATAGTACTAATTTAGCCTTCACACCTCCAGAGTACTTGAGGACAGGTGATATAGCCTTTTCGTTAATATTGTATTATTTGGGGCTAAAGGACCTATTTGTTAATTTCGTGCCTTCTGGTTTTTCAAATTTGGCAGGAAGAATCACTGCTGAAAGTGTAGTTTACAGTTTTGGCACCCTATTACTTGATCTTCTCAGTGGAAAGCATATCCCACCGAGTCATGTACATTCCCTCTTTCCCATTTGGTGTTCATTTTAATTTACGGTGGCATTGTGTGTAGCAAACTTTGGCCTTTACAATGTCAGCTCTTTAGGGTTGGATTTTGCCAGATTTGCAGTAACATCATTGTTGGTTTGGTTTAAAATGATTATATTCTATGTAGTGTTTCATAAACAAAGAGGTATAATAACCCCTTTACATGCAGGCACTTGATCTTATAAGAGGCAAAAATTTTCTGTTGCTAATGGACTCATGTTTGGAAGGTCATTTTTCAAATGATGATGGAACTGAGTTAGTGAGATTAGCTTCGCGCTGTTTACAATATGAACCTCGCGAGAGACCAAATGTTAAGTCGCTCGTGACTGCTCTGACCCCTCTTCAGAAAGAAACTTCGGTATGGCCTTCTTTTTCCCTCCTGCTTTTTTTTTTTTTTTATCTTTTCTCAAGTTATTCTATCAATTCAATCAAGGATCAAAGTTAACTTGGCTGATATGTATATATCAATGAAGGCATTTGGAATCGTAGAAACGTATTTGGTTTGAAGCTTGTGGTATTTTGCAGGTACCGTCATATGTTTTAATGGGCATACCAGATAGGAGTCTGTCATCAAAGGAAACAGTTTCATTAACACCTTTTGGTGACGCTTGTTCCAGAAGAGATCTGACTGCAGTACATGAGATTTTGGATAAAGTGGGCTACAAGGATGATGAAGATGTTGCTAATGAGGTAATTCATAGGTTCAATTTCTTTCTCTACTTAGACTTCTAATCAGCGACTATAGGGGCCTTCCATTTTTGTCTACACAATTTTGAAACCTGTTTGATGCAGATCTAGTTGTTTGACGCTGGTCATGGGTAACTAAAGACATCGCGTTGTAAATCTTTCATATCCATGACAGTTTACCTTTTTTGCATTTCTTCATTCTAATGCCATCTTCTGGTTTTAGTTCTGCTTTTCCAATGCCAGAAACAAATTCTGTAGTATGACAAACGATGTGTTTTATGCTAATTCTTTTGTAGTTCATAGCAGAGCTGGACCTCCCTTGTATAATGATATTTATGGATTTTTATTTTGTCAACTTTCATGTTGTCACAGCTTTCCTTTCAAATGTGGACAAATCAAATACAAGATACTCTAAATTCTAAGAAGCAAGGAGATTCTGCTTTCCATGCCAGAGACTTCTCTACAGCCATTGACTGCTATACACAAGTAAGTCAGCTTGAAAAATAAAATATTCAATGCATCCAAACGTCAGAGTGTCTTCCCTTTAACACTGCAAGATTAATAATTACTTTGTTAATAAAGTATTTATTGGCATGTCTACCAATAGTTACTTTTCTAGATTGAATGTTTTGGCTATTACAATTTTGGTAGAATAAAGGAGGGTACTTTGGTTTCATCCAAAACCTTGGAAAATTAATACTTGGGGAAATTTAAAATGATACTTTATATCTCCGAAGTTGCAAGAAGAGGGAGGAAATTCCAAAGTAGGCATTACCCGCAAAGCATTGAAAATGAAGATTCATCTATATAGTTAATGGATATGCATGCCAACTTTCTTTTGCTAGACCGAGTTTCACTATTCTTGTTTTGTGTGTAGTTCATCGATGGTGGAACCATGGTATCACCTACCGTGTATGCCAGACGCTGCTTATGCTATCTGATGAATGACATGGCTCAAGAGGCACTTGGAGATGCCATGCATGCTCAATCAATATCTCCAACCTGGCCCACTGCATACTATCTTCAAGCAGCTTCTCTCTTCAGCCTTGGCATGGACAATGATGCACAGGAAAGTCTTAAAGATGGAACAACACTGGAAACCAGGAAGTATAGAAACTGAAACTGTATAGTCTTTTTCTCTCTTCTACTTCCCCTCATTGATCAAGCGAAATTTTTACATATCACTGTTAGTTGTATGTAATTTATATATGCTTTTTAGACTCCTACGGTGACTCTATGGCCTCCTTGCATTCTCTTGTATTTTTGGTCCAATGATGTGAATCTCATTGCTCAGGTTCTCATTAAAGATTTCCTATTTCCAACCTAAATACTTAACAAATTCACGAACTAGTAAATATTAGTATTTGATTCACGCCTTCAACCACTATGCGCATTTTTGTCAGTAACTAGTAACTAGCACACAACATACTATTATTATCTGATATGATGTTTCATAATGAATAATTGATATGATGTTTCAAACAAGGTGAATGCTCTTTTTGGTTTCACACTTTCACCCAGATTTTGTAGCAGATATTATGCATCAGAACTTAAATGTTTTTTTATTATGAATTAGTAACATTCTAACAAACATAGCTCAACACAAAAATGTTTTGGTGGTAAATAAGTAGTTTAGTACCATTCAGAACAAATTTAGAAACAACGGAGAATTGTAGCATGAAGAAAGCATCATTAGTACTATGATAATATATACGAAACATTATCCACTCACCTCAACAAAAAGTTATGATTAGAAAATTGAAGAATAAAATTCAAGACTGGTAAACAGTCTCCCTTTCTAAACCAAGAAAGACCTTGATAAGTATTCAATTAACCCTACGCTCAAGCATGTAGTATCTAGCTAGAAGCACGAAAAAAATAAGGTTGAGTTTCAAAGCTTTTCTACAATGTTGGACACATTATCATGAATATGAGAAACATGTGCACATGATAGTTCTGCTGATTGATGACCTCGCAAATAAAAAAAAAAACTGTCATTGGTAATTGTGAAATAAACATACATTTCTTTTCCTCCTTGACACAACATAAATCATTCTTAGGTTGGTTTATGATGCTCACTGGTTCAACAGGTATCTGTTAAAATATACCATAATAGTTGAAACCAAAATACAAATTCAGAAACAAAAATAACGCGTGAAGAAATTCACTGCGAGAAGATGATAATAAGTATAGATTTTGAGTCAGACCATGACAAATGTCTCAGCAGAGCACAAAGTCTGTAAAAGGAAAATTATTCAATGTCAGAGCCAACTGACAAACGCGAAAAAACATGTGAAGGATACTTACATTCATGTAAGGCATTCCATATTGACCAGCTGAACCGATTTTTGTCCCAGGGCCTATTTTTTCATGTTTAATGTTGCTGAATAAGAAAAGAAAAAATATATATCACAAAAAAGGATGAATTAGTAGAATTAGACCTGTCTTGTTACCTAAACATGCAGATTTAATTCCTCATTCTCAAAATGAAGGCAGTCTTTTCTAGAACCTTGAATCTGGAAAATTTTCCCATCTCTATCTTCTCAGCCTAAAATTCAGGTACCAAAAAAGGATTACAGAAATAAATAAAACTATGTCTTTTGCTTAGATTTCTGTACTGCAGATGCAACATTTTCGGTTTTGAAACGAACTCTGTTAGACCGAATTATAGGAACACCACATAACATGTTTGTGTCGCTTTTTATTTTATAGTTGTATTATTTTAATTATCAGTACACTGAATGACCTTCATAACACAATGCATGATTAGCTAAATTTGTTCTTTCTCTTAATTTTGACTATTTTCAATTAAGTTTTATTAAAAATATTGCTATTAAATACTAAAAAAATAATTATTGTTCAATTCAATCACTTTATTTAACTTTTTGTTAGTTAGGTGACAGGAATGATATTTTGTTCATTCATCTTACTTTTTCTTATGATATTTTGAACTTAATAAAATAATTAATGTAAAACGACAGATAAATTTTATTATTTCAATATTATTTTACATTAATTATAAAAATTTACATTTTTTTAAAAGACATAAAAGATAAAATAAGATAACAATTACATCACCTATTAATAAAACAAATTAAATGGTAAAGACTCATTTAAAAAATTATTAAAATTTTAAATATTCAATACATAAAAGAAAGTTAATAAGAAGTTAACTAAAAATAGAAAAAATTCTGACAAACTTAAAACCTAATTAACCCTAAATTTATTATACTCTTACAATCTTATGCTCTTACAAACATTTTAATACTTAATTTTGTTTCATTGATGCCTTTAATTCACAACATGATTTTTAATAAAACTTACATTGAAGCGGCTTTTTTCAAACATAATTTTATTTGTATAAGCATTAAAATATACTTTAGAACTAAAAATAAATATGAAAACTCAAAGGAATAGATTCTTACCATAATAAAACTCAAAGTATACTAAAAAAATGTACTTTGGGATGAATGATTGAAATGAACTTTAAAATAATAGAAGAGAGAGAATATTAAAAATATTCAATTGAGAAAATATTTATTTCTTGTGACATAGAAGTACATTATTTTTAGTTTATATACAAATATATATATATATATATATATATATATATATATATATATATATATATATTAGTCACAAAAAATTATAGATGACTTAACTCATTAAATAAATAAATATATAAAAATAAACCTACCACTTATGATCTTAAAACATTAATTAGTTCATAAGAATATCTAAATAACTAAATCATCAAATATGAATTTTATCAAATACTTGTATTAATAACCTTTAAAAAAAACTATAACTTCTAGTATGTTACTTTATTAACATTAATAAGTTCATGACCACAAATAAGTTAAGTTTTAATTTATCAATTTATTAACATTAATAAGTCCATGACCGCAAATGAAGTTTTAATAGGTTACCCAATAAAACTATTTTTTTAAAATGATAAAAATGAAAACCAACTCAATAAATTTACAAAATTAATTTACGTTCAACCTAAAATAATTAAATTCAGCTAAATTTGTTTTTTAGTGTGAGTAAGAACTCCATTATCATCACTTTTACTAACTTTTTACAATTTTCTAAAACGACTTTGCTTTAATATTAGTCAACTTTCTTGACCAATGATCATTTGAACATGTAACATTTAACTATTTTATTTAACATCAATAATCTATTAATATTATCGTATTGCTATAATATAATTATTAAACAGTCACTTTAATTATCCAATGCATTCTTTTTTCTGTTTCTTTTTTTAATTATAAAAAACAATATTTTTTAATCGATCAATTATGAGAGAAATATAAAAGAAAAAATAATAAAATAAATAAAGAAGACAAGCTTTGCAAAAGAAACTAATTGCTTTTATGTTTCTCTTATTTGGTATATTTCTTTATGTTCTGCAGGTATTCTAAAGCACACTGAAATTATCAAAACTACGGGTTGATGCTGTCGCTGTTAGCTCCTAATCATCTTCCAGGGTCCTGATCCAGTTCCAATCCTGCATCAACGTGATTCATCTTAATTCATCAATGTTCCAAGAATGGGAAAACCATAAGAAGAAGAAGAAATCGCAGGTGAATTATTACCTCAGAAGGCCCACAATTGCTCTAAGAGCCATATAGATGGTCAAAGCAATCCAAATTCCTATGAAACCACCAACAGATGATAAAAGAAGTAGACAAATTATGCTGAAAATTGCCACCACAACCTGTGAAAATGAAAAGATCGTAATGAGGAGTTTCGAATATTGAGCCTGTATTGTTCATAAGAAGTAGTGCATTATATAATCTATCATGACATGAAAGAAAAATACCCACCAAAGAAATGGCTGAATATGCAAAATCAGATGCCCCGAAGTTGATTCCATCAAATACAAAGGCCAAAGCGTTGAGGGGTTGAGTGGCTGCTACAAACTGATCAGGATAATCATTATCAACTGAGTTCCATTGGAGTTGAAAAAATGAGGTAGTGATTTGAGCATTAGTTACCGGGATCCCAATTCTGATGAGGTGAATGACATCAACATCTTTGGTAAATAGTTTAGCTCCAAAATGCAGTCCTGTTCCGAGAATGAATGCAAGAGCCAATCCCAGAACCAACCCCAGCTGCAGATAATTGCTTGTTACATTGCAACTAATCAATATCTGGAAGAAAGATAGAGAAATGTTTTCACATTGTAAAGAACCTGCAATACTCGATATGCAGTTGCTTCGGCCTTCTCGTAGTCCTTGTTTGCAAATGCACCTGCAAGAATTGCCTGAAAGAAGCATGATATTACCATAGAAGTTATGAAGGTTTTGGTATGAAACATGCATGATTTATGGACAGTGTGGTTGTGTCTAACCTGTCCAGCAACAGCGAGACCATCAGCAAGAAGGGACACTGCTAACCAAATCTGCAAGCAGACTTGAAATGCAGCCATGGATGTTGGTCCCTTGCGTGCAGCTAATGATGCTGCCAGTGTCACACAGAATGTTACAGCAATTACTCTTACGAATAATAGGAAGCCTGGATGACAAAATTGAAACAGGAAAGTAGTGTCAAATGTCAAGGATTAAACACTGGGTAACCTTAATCCAAGGGAAACATTTAATAAAAGTGTCAACTTGAATGCAGAAGGAAAGATGAAGAGTCGGTTAGAAAGAAATCTTAGAAGCACCAAATAAATGCACATGCCATTCCCTTTTCAAGGCTTTGGTCTGGCAAAATAAATCCTTACCATTTTTAAGAAATCGATGAAATTGTAAATGCTTGATGCTTGGTGGTATAAGATCAACTTTCTGTATCAAGCTCCACAGGAGTATAAGTGAAATTAGGTACCTAAATTACCAGGTAATTAGAAAATAAGAGATGACTTAGGCCAAAAGGAATACAAGAAAAATAAGAGATGAGGGTCATGATAATGGTGCAAAAAGATGTTTGCAGACTCATCCATATTTGAATGGCAGTTTAATCAGTGAAATGAAATAAGACTTACTGAGATATAACATGAGCAATAGCTGCACCACTGACCCCCAAGCGGAAAACAAATATGAATAAAGGATCAAGTGCTACATTGGTTATATCTCCTGCCACTAGACCACATCAGAGAAAGAGTCACTAGAATCAGATAACAGCAGGATGTTGCTACACTCAAAATGTAACAATACAATTCTGTTAAGTCATACATGTGGCATATAAAGGCGTTTTAGTGTCTTTAAATCCTCGGAAGATTCCCTGCATTGCTAACGAGAGAAGAACTGCAGGAGCACCGAGGGACCTCAATATCAGGTATTTATGTGCATGGTTTAGCATAGGAGAGTCCTGCATAAATATTATGTACTAATTAGCAATCATCATCATGCTGGTACAAAACTGAAGGAGCATGTTGAAATATATGGCAACTGCTAAAAACTGCAAGAAACATTCTCAATATTTCAATGAAGCACTTACTGAGGTTGCTCCCATGAAGTTCAATAAAGGTTTTGCAGCAACTATGAGGAACATTGTTTGGATGATTCCAAGAATGCCACCGATTAGTAAGGCTGATGAAGCAGAAGGGATACGCCTTCTCTTATGTTCAAACTCAACTATATTACAGTCAATAGCAGTCAAATCTGAAAAAGGAAGGGTTTAAAATGTGCCATGTATAAAACTTTTTTTCTTGGAAGTTCAGTGCAGCAGTAAGATGTCACTCTAGAAGATGATACCTTTGTTAAGTGGTACTAGTTCTTTTATTTCAGCATCTATAATTGGACCTGCCTCCGACCTTTCATTCTTCTCTACTTGAGGACTGGCTCCAGAAAGGGAATCTTCCTCTGCCACAAAAGAGGTAGTGACACTGACAAGTGGAAATATTGCAATTCTTGATATTTGATTGAAGAGTGCTATGGCCACCCCTACAGCTGCAAGCTCCACTGGACCTGTAGGTATGAACCAATAATATTCAACAATAGATAGCCATGTTTATGCTGAGCTCAAAGCTGGTAAAGTAGCAGAAAATACCTATTTGACCAATAAATGCTGTGTCAACCAGTGAAGCAATAGGATCAGCTATAAAAGCCATTGCTGAAGGCAATGCAATTGATAATATTTCACAACCAAGGTTGTCAAATTTGAAAACTAGTCTGCATTGAGATGAAAATCAGAAACTTCATCAGAATTAGGATTGTAACAGAACAGCTATTTAGAATGAAAAACTAAAATCAAGTCTTTCAAGAACGAACCACACGGTACATACCATGAAACTAATGTCTGTCAAGTTTATTTTGTGGGAATTCTCAGAAGAAAAAAATTCCAGCTTAAATGATACTATGTATTTTGTTTAATGAACAAACTAAACATTTTGGATTTTGCTAGAAAACAAAAGAAGATATTTTGCTTGTACGTAAGGGGAAAAGAAAGATATAAAAACAAGGGCAGATAAAATAAAAAGAAACAAAAATATACAAGGAATATACATTTTCCCACCATTAATAATAATTTATGTATCTAAAAATGGTCATTCCATTCGTCTAGATTTTCTAAATTAAGGTACATAAATTGATTTGAACTGCAAGAGAACTTATCAAAAAGAGTATCTAATATACTAATTTGAAATGGTATTAAATCCTACCTAGCATCTTTAAAGAAGCTGAAAATTGGAGCCCTCCTCTCAGTTTCTGCTGCATAAACGCCATCTTTGTCAGCCATCTTATCTAGGACGCCAAAAGTGCTTCTCAGGAAATCACTGAACAAAAGTAACAGAGAAATTTAAGTCATAAAAAAGATACATGATAAGCTCTAATATGTAGAAATGCACTATCATTTTAGTTTTCTGGTGTGGATTGCTTGTTGTGATGTCAGAACTAAGGTGGTTTCTCCATAGCAAAACGCTTTAAAAAGAGAAGTGTTACCTATCTCACTCACTTTCAGAGGAAGTTCAAAGGAAATTTCCTCTGAAACAGCTTTAAACTGTGAAACCTTAGAGTGAAAGCTATTGCCTTTCAGATTCTATTTCCTAAAACAACATCAATGTTATCTTTGAAATCTATGCTGCCATCATTAACTCCACAACAAAGGCTATAGAGTATCTAGCATGCCCCATGCATACATTATATCACAACAGAGTTTTGATGCGAACATGAGCAAGAAGAGTAGGAGAAGAAGAAAAGAGAAAGAACTCCAGAAGAGAACAAAAACGTTTGATTTGCATAGGTGGCAGTAATACCAAAGATAGATCAAAACCGCATAAGAAAATCACTACCCTTTTGAGGGAAAAAAAAAAACTAAAGAGAGAGGATAGTGACACCCACGTTCCACAGCAAAAGGCTTCCGTGATTGTTTTACTTTTGGTATCTAGAAAGTTTAGACTGAGAGAGAAAACACACGCACACACCCTTTTATACTGTCAGAAGGAATGACTGATCTAAACAAAGATTTAGAAGGAAACTCACTTATTACTTGGTAGAAATGAGAAAATCCAAGAACCAAACTTAACACAACCTGACACTCCTCTGTTGAACTTCCGTGATGCTATCTTGGATCTATGTGTAAGTGCATTACGTCTGCTTTCACAATTCTCTTTGTTTTCTTCTTATTGCCAACTTGCTGCTAACACCAAATTTTGTGCTGTTTGTTCGTCATCATGAAAGGTGTCAATTAGTAACTCGTAAAGCTTCAAGAAACTGATCATGGTTGATATAAAACTTAGGAGAGATTAAAGGTGCGAAATTTGATTATCTGCCCATATATGTTGGATTGGATTCATCGAAGATAGTTTCCAAATATCAAGTTAAATGCACAGTGAAAGAGAATGACAGATAATACATTAGAAGGAGAAGAATAAAATTTCCAGAAATAGAAAAATTAAAGTTATTGTTTGAATACTTGAAAAATGAATTTGATTTGGAGAATATGAAAAATTACAATTATTTAGTGTGTGTATAGGCAAGTGAATTTCAACAAATTTAGTGTATTATTATTAGAAATTTAATGATTACAGGATGATAATGACTTTTATCAACTTTTTGTTAGTTTTTTGTTTTACTTAGTAAAGTTTGGCACATTGAGAATTTGTTTCTTCTTGTTTACATTCATTGCATTATTTGTTCAGGTATGATTGTTTTCTATTGCTTGTTTATTGAAGCTTTTTTCTACTTTAAGCTATTATGTGAAAAAATTGTTTCTTAGAATCTAAACTAGTTGTTCTATTGAAATTTATTGTTGTTTTTGAAAGTATATATTATTTTTATATCATCTTCATTTGGCTTAAATTGAAAGTTTTAAAATTATTAATCTAAATAAAAATAGGTTGTAATTTATATTTATTTCATTTAATAATGGAATTGAAAATCCAATTTTCACATAGATAGGCATTAGCAGTCATTCTAAATCTCTTTTAAATTACTTTTTCATTAATTCACTTACTTAAAAAGTTAAATGCATTTTACTATATATTTTTAAGGCATTCAATACGATTGTTTTTTATTTAATCCTTATTTTATTTATATAAAAAAAATTATAATAAAAGCATATTAAGAGCACCAAAACAATCCAAAAGGGAAATAATTACTCTTACATGCCAACCAATTAATACAATCTGTTTAAAATACCTAATGTTAATCAATAGTTTAATTAAAAGGAAAGTTTAAATATTAATTTAGTTTTTATTTTTGTCTACTTTATTCAATTTAATCCTTATTCCAATGTTTAATCTAAGTTTCAATTTTGTTCAATTTAATAACTTTTATTAACATCATCTAAATAATTAACTATAGACTGTACAAACTCATTACTATTATGTGATATTCCACCTCTTCGTCAAGCCCACCTATCATCATCTTTCTTTCGTCATCATCAAAACTCTTTTATAACCTCCATAATTTTCATAATAGATTTTAATTTTTGTTTTGCTCCTTAGTTTTAACATTTTTGAGATTGTACATTTAAAACCAAAGAGAAGAAATTGGGAAAAATGCTAAAAATTCTAGAAGCACAAGAAATATACAAATTCTGCTTAAGAAGCATTATTAACATCGAATTCAGTTTCTATTAACATCAAATTCAGTTTCTCTAAATCACTCATAATCCCAACATTCTAATAATCCAGCTCCTACCAAATTGTCCATCCTCTTAAACTGATCAACCCATCCAACCATCTATTTGGGTGATACAATGGAAACAAACACAATATAAGTGTAATAACAACTTTTCTTTCTATAAAAATTTTTTAACTTATCCTTAAATTTGTTGTTTATGGTTAAAATAATTCTTTTATACTGAAAAGAGAAGAAGAAAGAACTAAAGTTCCTTGAACATTTTCAAATATTATATTCACACAAGTATCAGTTGTTTTAATTTAATATTTTTATTATTCTTCTTAAACATTTAATTTTAATTGTAACAGGTAATAAGGTTCTTTTTTTGTGTATCTTATCATCCAACAAAACCAAAATAAGGCAAATTTTTTTTAATCTTTATTAGGAAAATTAATTTTACATAAAAAAAGGCACACTTTTGTCTAAATTTTATTTGACCCAATTCAGCTTTTTCAAAAGTAAATGATGAATCTTTCTTTTTACAACTTCAAAAAATTTGAGCATCTTCCATTAAAATCGAAATTATTATCATGCGGCCCATTGAGAAAATGCATAAAAAATTTAATTATTTGTGGAAAAACACATTCAATGCATACAACTACAACATATCCTGAATGGCAGGATGTCCTTACAGTTCTGAAATGAAATAAAATGTTCTATCCGGATCTAAAATGACCAACTGTATTCATGTCCCACCTAAATCTCCATCAAAACCTCCCAAAAAGATTATTTTAGAAAGAATAGGAAAAAAAAAGATTTGCAGTTTGCTTCAACTGCCCATAGTAAGGAGGATTAATACATGAACGTATACAAAATTCTTAGATTAGAAATTCTGTGTAGGCAAAATTATATAATACGCCTCTCACCATAAGCCAATGAATTTCCACCAAACTCCTCCAAGTCCAAGCCAGATTATAATGTTAACAATACTAATGAGGAATCCATAACCCCACCATTTAGCAAGGGGAACATAGTTGGCACCGAAAAACACCGGAGCTGATCCAATTCCGTAATGAGTAAGACCACCCATAAGGTTGGAGAGGAACGACAGCACTATGGCTCCGAAGAATGGCGGAGTCCCCAGAGCAGTGGAAACAGACAAAAATGCAGTAAACATGGCCCCAATATGAGCAGCTCCACTTGCAAAGAAGTAATGAGAGTAAAAGTAGAGAAGAACTAGAATCCCAAAAGATAGTTGCCATGATAGACCCAATCCACCAACAAACTGTATAAATAAAGGCATCAGTAAATCATTTCATTAAAATAATCAAGATAATAAATAATTGTAATGCATGTTCTCTTTTACTGAGCCTTTGACTATGAAGGTGATGTTGATAAAACTGAGAAATTGGAACAAAGCAGAGGAATGAAACAGGATGCTACACGATTAAGACTTCATTCCAGAAGATTAGACGAGCAAACTGATCATTCATAATATCCTAGAGGCAAGTATGTCCAATTCGTGGGAAGCTTGATCAACTCCAGCATAAAAAGGTTTGTGTGTTTTTTAGGTTTGGTGGAACAACTAAAACAATTCAGTAATGACCAATGAAACTAACTGTTTAATAGATTCACAATTTCACACCCAAAAAAACAAGATAAAAAAAGTAGCAAAATAACTAAAAAACAATTATCATGTGCGGCATAAGTTATGTTAATTGAATATTAGCTAGCAGGGTAAAGAGATAAGAAATGGAAAAAAATACCTTGACTACCGTTTGACTGAACCAAGAAATGAGGCCATATTTGTTCAAATACCCAGCCATTGCTATGAGGGCAGCAAACCATGTGAGAGTATCCCAGGCAACTCCTTCCCCTAAGCACTCCTTCCATGTAACAACTCCTGTGACAAGAAGTACAGATAATCCAAGAATTGCAGCAGATACAGCATCAACATTAAGAAGTCCTCCAAATACCCAAAGTCCTACCTGGCAAGTGAGAAGTAACAAGTTAATAAAGAACCAAAGATTCTTAGACGTCTAAAGCACCACGTTAAGTACTCACGTTATCAAGCCACAAGACATACAACAAGACAACTACAAAATGATTCCTTTCACATACTAACAAGGTGCAAGCTTCTGTAAAACTTGCAAATAAACAAAATTAAAGATGGAATGACTAGTAAACCGATGTTTCATATTTCCACCGAAGTCATATGATCAGCCTAACACTGAAACTGAATATTCACTTAACCAACGACAGAAACCCCAACAGCACAGTACAGTTTAAAAGCACATCAGGTTTAAAACAAATTCTAACAAAATAAGCAAAAGTTAGCAGGGAGTGCCGAAATGAGTTCGTTGGGCCAACTGTGCATTCAAATACAGTTCTCCAAGAAGAGAATAATAATGCACAATCACATTTCAAAACTAAATTTGAAATAATGCGCAATCACATTTCAAAGACTTATCCCAGTGCAAAATAACAGAGTTCCTAATGCCGTCAAAGTAATCCACAAACTTAGCTCCAAATTAGTTGATTAAATTTCACCACCCTATTGCACAATGCATGTTAAGTGTAGTGTTTAGTATGCACAAACAACAGAAAGATTGACCTATGCCATTAAGAAAACCATCATTTTTAAAAATATCACTCTTTTAACTTCATATCTCAAGTTCAATTTAGTCCTAACTACAATATCATTCCCACATGTTATGATGTTACATTCTACAAAACACTACTTAGAACACCAGATGAAGCTAAACTATGCAAATCAAAACTCATTAGATTACCGTGACAAACAAGGTAGCAGTCATGATCTTCTCATTGGTTGTCATGGGCCCCATTTTCTCCAACTTCTCTCTCGCAAGCTTAGGAGCATCAGGACTACTCTTCAGAGTCGGAGGGTATATAACGTACAAAATCAACGGAACCAACACCAACGACACCAAGCCAGGGACAATTGCAGCTTTAGCCCAGTCCAACCATCCAATGGTCTGGTTAATGGAATTTTGCGTCAGCGTCGCGCAGAGCGGATTCGCCGCCATCGCCGTTAGAAACATCGCCGACGTAATCACCGAAGTCTGAAAGCACGTGAGCATGAGCCAAGCCCCCAACCTGTTCTCCGTCCCGTCGCCAACGTTGCTCCCGCACGCCACACACAGCGCCTTTACGAGCGGGAGGAATATCCCGCCCGCCCTCGCCGACACTGAGGGGATCGCCGGCGCCAGCAGCGCCTCGCTGAAGACAAGACTGTATCCTAACCCGAGCGAGGAGCTGCCGAAGAGCTTCACGAACTGGTACGCAACGCGGTTCCCGAGGCCAGTTTTAATGAATCCCTTGGCGAAGAAGAAGGCGAGTGCGATGAGCCAGGGGATCGGGTCCCCGAAGCCGGAGAACGCGGCGGCGAACGTTAGGGTTTTGGTGAGAACGGAAACGCCCAAACCTAATATCGCAACCGCGCCGAGGGGCAGCGGTTGGGTTATAATGCCGACGATTGTGCCTAAGAAGATCGCGAGCAATTGCCACGCGTTACGGTTTACGCCCGCGGGAACTGGTGTGTACCAGAGGATCACTCCCGTGGCGATGGAGGCCAATAGGGGTTTTATTGCGGCACCTTGCCATGGCTGAACCGGCGCCGGTGCCGGTGCCGGCGCCGGAGTGATGGAGGCTGCGGTAGCTCTAACAGTGAGAGAAGAGTGCTTGCGAGTGAGAGCGAGGTTCGTTTTTCTAAGTGAGAAATTTGGGAAGGAAGAAATCGAAGTGCTGAGGTTTGGTTTGAGTGAGGAACGTGGAAGGGAAGTCAGACGGTTGGGTTTGAGGGCGGCGGCGGCGGCGGTGTTGCGGCGGAGGCGGAGAGAGGGGAGGGTGGTGGTGAGTGCTAAAGAGGCCATGACGGAGGGAGTGGGATCTTGTGAGGTGGCGGTGGTGGAGCTTAATAGAACGGCAACATGCGATGTGATTGGGAGGGGTTTGATTACGAGGCGTTGGATTCGAAACGGACGGTGGAGATTGGAAGTGGAATATGCGGCTTTGTTTGTTGGTGAGAAATTGGTGGCTTGGGTAGGTTTTAGCTTTGTGATTGACGTCTGAGATGTCGATGTCTCCGCCACACGAAAGAACGAGGGAAAATAATGAGATCAGATCTTGTTTTGTTCAATTGTGTGTGAAGATTCCCACGGCGGAGCAGAGGGACACGTGGCGACAGGTGAATGGGTGTGTTGCCACGTCAGATTGTCTCTTTTGGTGAGGTGGAACGGATGAACACGTGGCGATGGAGACATGCGTGCATGAAAAAGAAGATGAAGATATAATGTTTTGGGCTTTTGGAATGTCCAAAAGGCCACAAACTTCTAAAGAAACAGAAAACCCAACTTTCAAAGGTCACTTCTACTGCCAATGAATGTAACAGTGAGTAATCCTTCTCTTCTTTCTTTCTGTGTAAAATATTTATTTTGTTTTTTTTTTTCTATTCTCAGTTAGATATAGTTTTTCATGCATACAATTTCAAATGAATAAATTCTATTCTAAATAAAAATTTAATTTAATATATCTTTTTGTATGTTATTTTAAGTAATAACTTCTTCAATTTGAAAATAGAATGAGTAAAATTAAAAATTTATTAAAATACAATTTCATTTTGTTGATAAATGATGAATTGGTTCGTCCCGTATGCGATGTGTAGCTGGAAGAAAAGACTGTGTGATAAATATATATAAAAAAAAAAAAATAGAAAGACAGTGATATGCATTAAAATTAAAAATCATGTGATATTAAATAAATCGTTGTCAGTGTTTTTTTCTTCCTATTGTTTATTCTTCAAAACAAACGTCAACATTATTTTTTAGATCTTTCTGTTTTAGTCATTTTAAAGAAATAGAATCAATGGATGATTTTATCTAAATAACAACCTAATGGAATGTGGTGAAAAATTCACAAGAATGTGAACCTTTGAAAGCAAAAATGATAATTAATAAATTTCAAAGATGGATTTTAAAACATCAGATGTTGTGTGTTATTTTCATTTTTTGGACTTCTGTCTACAGTCTTTCTCTCGATACAAACAATTTAAAATGATTTCCTGTTTTATGGGTTCAATACGATAAGCCCAAAACTACGTTTTAAGTTAGGCTACATTAAAAATTTAAAAATTTCAAATTTATTAAATTTATGGTTTGATTTTTTTTCTATAGCTTTCCCATAATAGTTCTCATCTCATGTCATGTTTTCCATATATTTTTTTATATTAGTCTTACTTATGCTTAAATATGATAAATAACTTTGTCATATAGTTTGTGAAAAGATGACACATCCTAAAAAAGCAATGACCACTAACCAGCATGTGGTCACGACCACTCCAATAAGGCAATGACATAACATCCTTTTAAACTTCTAGTTGGAGCTTCACCATTAAATCACCATAAAATGGACCATTTACACCTTAAAAATATCTTAAAAAATGTTTAAGTTAATTACAATAAATATATGATAATTGAACGCATTAGTAAAATATTAAGTATATAATTACCACTAAAACATGTAGATGATTTCGTAATTGTGTGTGCATTTAAGCTGGTGTTGTAATTTTTTTACTATACGGTGAGAGGTGGAGAGTAAGAGATGCTCAATATTGATCATGGTGCGTCCATGGTGTATTCGAAGATAAAAAGACTTCTGCAAAAAAGGAAGAAGGAGAACAGGTCATTTGTTTGAAGAAGGATATTGGAATATAAATAGAGTTCCATATTGAATAAAAAAATAAACAAATATGAGTTTATATACACATATATAAAGCTAAACAATATTTTAGCAGTGTGAACCTCCCCAACATTTATTTTCTTACAAAATAACCCTATTTTTTTATATGATGGATGCTTTGTAAATGGTCCATGCAAGCCAAGTTGAACTTCACGTTTTTCATTTATTAATTTTTCTTCTTCCATACAGCATTATTGAACGAGGAATGATAGCTACCTACTTGATCCTTCATAATATTCCAATCTTTGGATATTTATTTACAAATGCACACATACGTTGAAGACGACAATGAAGAATGATGAGAAAGCAATATGAAAACTAAATGGGAATGTGCATACAAAATAAACATGTCATTCTCATAATAATGAAACCATGCATTATTGAACTTCGTAGACCCACTCACTCACAATATAGACCCAGAGGTTGTTTTCTTTTTGCCTCTAGCAATCTCTGAAAAATTAAGGTTAAGAGATAAAAAATATACCATAAACAATTTGAATTTTCCACATATTATATAATTGTTTTCATAAAATAAAAGGAGGGGTAAAGTTATGAATATATTAAATTGAGTGAGAATTCAACGTAGTCGCTTTGGCCGAGTGGTTAAGGCGTGTGCCTGCTAAGTACATGGGGTTTCCCCGCGAGAGTTCGAATCTCTCAGGCGACGTCGTTTTCTATTTTTTATACTTTCTTTAAGAGAAGTTTATCCTTTTTTTTTTCTTTATATTTTTCACATATATTAATGGGTTTCAAATTACAATGTTGATGTTTCAAAATTCTCGAACACAATAATAGCCCACTTATTAAGGGCCCATTTATAAGCAACGTAGCCTCCATCATCGACATTCATTGGACAATAATAGCAGCATTTGTTTTTTTCTGTAGAATTTCATCACCTACCTAAATACATATGATGTAACATTTTCAACAAAAAGTTATGAAAACATTACTTTTTGGGAGATGCTTGTTTGGGCACAAGAATTCTACAATGTGCCATAAAAATTACTTGAACAACTTTTTATGCAATAATTCTTTGTATACATTAAATTTTTGTAATACTGTTTTGGCATAGTAAATAATATAGTTTCTGTCTTCAGTTTTCTCAGTCTTATGAAAATAATTTAGTATTAGTTTTCATTTTTTAGTTAATAGATAAAGTGGGCCTCAAACTCAGAGGGAAAAGGCTGAAAATTGGGACTTTTTATTTTTGTTTGTGCTAATATAATTGACTAAAGTTGGTTGAAAACAATGTCACGTTACCAAACCCTAATATGTAGCAATTAAATGAAAAAGGTAATGATTAATGCTACATTATACATTCTGGCCATTCTCTCATCTTGCACCAGTAGCCATTGAATGTGTCTGGAGACGTCACATCGACACTAACATAATTCTAATGCAATAATTACAGTGCATATTTAGAAAGTAATGCCACATCTTACCAAATTTTTTAATATTTTATAAACTATACTAATTAAAAAAAAAATACCTATAACTTCTAACACCTCCTAAACATGTAATATATATTATGTGTGTACGTATGTGAAGTATCTGTGGTGGATAAAACTAAACCACTTGAAAGTATTAAATATTTATACTTTTACAAAAATGTTATGTATATATAATTAAAACTATAATATGTTATTTTAACTAGTCGGATTTATTCTGTCATCTGAATTTAGCATGTTTGTTAAGAAAATTTGTAGGAATTAAGTTTGGATGACCTAAATTTATTTATTTATTTGTATGTTATGTCAGAATTATTGAAACAGAATGGTTAGCATGGAATAACAAATCAAGAAGGTTTTTAATATTAATTTGTGTCTTTTAATTTCTACTCAATTTATCTTATTATACAAATAATAAATATAAATAAAAGAGTAAAATTGAGAGAAATTTGCACAGATGATTTTTATACTAGTTCGGATCTTACCAATCCTACGTCTAGTCGCTTATCTCAAACCGAGATAAATAGTTCACTAAGCACAAAATAATTACAAATTACAATCACAAAGAAACAATTTGTAAGAGTTTAGAAACCACCTCTCTTGATACCACAAGAGATGAACCTGCACCTCCTTTGAATATTCACAAAGGATGAGACATCTCCTCCGAATACTTCACGAAGGATGAAACACCTTCTCCGAATACTTCACGAAGGATGATCCTCTTCCACACACCTCCTTAGATGCACCAAGGATAAACTAGCTATTCCTCCATCACCATAGTAGCAATGTACCAGCACCACAGACAAGAGTTTTCTTAACTGAGCAAGAGCGCACACTTCTCAAAGAGTTGAGTGTTTTAGCACAATGGAAGAGTTATTGTTGAAGGATAAAGGAAGCCTATATATAGACTCAAGCAAATACTCTTCCATTCTTCGAAACTGGCCATTTAACGCTTTTAATCGATTAATACAAGTGTTAATCGGTTAAATGAGTACAACGACTAGTTTTCAAAAGTAGAAAACTCCAACGGTCAGTTTTAATCAATTAAAATGAATTTTAATCTATTAAAACAAAAAAAGTTGAGTTTTCAGCTTTTACTTGTTTTAATCGATTAATACTAGTTTTATTCGATTAAAACAGTGCGATTTTGACTCTTAACATCAATTACAAAGTATGAAAGTACCTGAAATCAAAACCTACTACAAATCTAAGATCTAAGCATTTAAACTACAATTATTACAAAAGCTTTTCATAACAAAAAAAAGTCTTCAAAGGATTTTCATGAATCTTGATTTATCTTGACTTGATTTGGACATCATCAAAACTTCGTCTTCATCATTTTGCTAACATGTTCTGGGTTGTGTATAAGGATGCAAGCATCTTATGTGTTTTTTTATATTCTATTATTTTCTATTTAAAAAAATGTAATTATTATATTAAAAGAAGCTTGTACGAAAATATTTTTTTTAAGTATTAGAACTCGTGATATATTGGTTGTTTATATGCAATGAACTAATGAGATAATTAATATATTATATATATATTTTTTATTTTTCTCTGTTATCTCTTTTGTTTTTATCCTCTTTTTTTTTTACCTTTTTGTGTCAATCTTATTGAGATATTCCTGAAAAAACCTTCTTGATTGCAAATATCTTTCATTACATTCAGGTTTCTCTTTATCAAAGTTTAAATATCTATCACACACCTTTATCTATTATAGAGTTAAGTTTCTCACTCTTCAACTACATTTTTATTTATAAAATTCCTTCTTCAACCCTCTTTTATTCCTAATTTCCTACAGAATTCTCTTTATTTCGTATATACTTAAATATAGTCGAAGTTTTCTAGCTACTAACTCCTTCACTCTTAGTTTTTGTATATTTATTTATTGTTATTTGAATTATAAATATTATTTATAGTGAACTTTAATAAAAAGTTAAAAGAAGTAAACTTTAAATTTAACTTAATTTTACAAAATAAATTTATAAGATAAAATTTGTCTAATTTATATATATTTTGTAGAGCTGTCAAAATACGTCACAACCCGCGGGTCAACCTGACCCACCATGGGTTCGGCCCGGGTTGAGTTTGAAAAAATTATATTTTTTTATGCGGGTCAAATTTCAACTTGGCTCATTTAAACCCGGCTTATTCGGGTTGAACCCGGCCACCAATCCACCTATCTAATTTTATTTTAGTAAAATTTAATTTTAATTTCAAAAAAATATATTTATTTTTTTTTGCTTGAAAAAATTATTTAAGTTCTCTATTTTCAAAATTTATTAAACACACATGTTGGGAGTGAAATTTGGGAGTAAAATTTGTTTAAATTTGAATTATAGAAAATTTGTAATTTTTTTTATGTAAAAAATTATAATTAAGTGAGTCAGTAAGCCAATCCGTTTACCCACTAATCCGAGGTGAGTCGGGCCGGGTTCAAATTTTTCTGCCTCAATAATAAACAAACCGGATTGAGTTGACTCACTAAATAATCAACCTATGGTGAGCCGGGTCAAATCGGACCAGATTACTTGTTTTTACAACTATAATATTTTAAATTGATCTTTTGTCTAATACCAAACTTCCAACATGCTATATTATTTACATATAATGTTAAAACTTATTCTATGCGAATGGTATCCAAATGGATTCATTTTATATGATGTAAAATGCATAAAATTCCCTTTTTTTAAGTAAAAAAAAATGAATATTACCCTCACGATATATTAGTGCATTTTCTTATTCCTATCACATGAAGTAGCAGAAGCTAAGGTTTGATTTCGTAAATTTCTAGGTTAAAAAAATATGCAGACTAGGTTTATTTACCATAGAAGCCTTAGTTCGTTACGATGATTGATTTTGATTGTGTTTGCAGGTTAAAATAATTATGAAACACACGTGATAATGTTCATATTCCAATTGGAAATGATATCGTAAGCCACTCTCCTTCTCTATATTCTCGTCGGTAAACCAACTTGTCATTCCAAATTAAGTTGCTTTAATTTCACTTCACCACACACAATACCAAAATTATCCTTCCACTGATTATTTCCCATCTTCAAAAGTTGAAAACCCAACCTCCACTTATAATTACTGTTTGAATTCAACGGCTTATTAGATCAAACCAACTTTCCTACTATGATATCATGAAAACCCACAAACTTGTTGAAAATAATTCTGACTAAGTACCCATTAACCATCATTCATTCATCAACAAAATCTCATGGTTCTCTGCAAAATTCTGTCAGAATCATTCCTCATTCTGATCTTAATGATCATTGTGTGTTTGTATATATCAGTGTTATTCTGTATATCCCTAACAACGTTATTATAAACATATTAAGAATAATGCGGTTTGTTAGAACCAACATGCAGCTATCAGTAAACAATATATAAGTATTATTATCCACTCAATATTTGAACAGAAAAATAATGTTTTACAATCTATTCACATCTAATTCACAAGTATAACAGATTATTATTGTAAATAACTACAATGGCTTCCCCGGATAAAAGTGACCTCATCAATGCCATCAAGATGACGAGTAATTTAATTACACATGATCACCAATCCTGCAGATATACATGATTTACTTTTATTTTTTGACCTAAGTACCTTGTTAATCAGTGAATTTGCTCCCCCGGTATAATGGCAAAAGTACAAATTACAAGGTTTTTAGGAGATCACCAAGCTTATCTAATATGAATGGACATATATGTTTATATATATATATGGAGGTGCTGATTCCAATGATGACTAGCTAGCAGCCAATGGGATCCTCAGAAGACTTTGAAAAAGGGAAAGAGAGAGCACTTATTGGATATTTGAAAAATCAAGAAAGGGAAAGGATGAAACATCGTTCATCAACTCCTCCAAGTCCCACTCTCCCATGGTTAACTCTTGTTGAAATAAATTCTCCACTCCAGCCCTATTTTCAGTTCTCTTGTTGCTGCAGTTATTAAGGATGATGCTGTTTATGTCATCAAAGTAGCTATTGTTAGTATCTGTGTTGCAGGTGCTCTCCACTTTCAGGTTATGGTCAGAAGTAGTGCTAACACTCTCTAGAGGAGGAACATACATATCCCCTTCTGCCCCAATATTTACACTCCCAAATACTCCTCCATTTTCCAAATAAAAACCATTGTGATCAACTCCACTTTGTGTTGAGAAGCATGGCCCTGTAGCATTGAAGAATCCACCAGAAACTGGTCCATGATCTAGCATAGGCAACCTGTCAATAATTGAATTGAGAACTGTGGCATGCATGGATGGTGATGGAGATGATGATGAATTGAACATAGGCATAAAATCAGCATGTTGATCTTGATGGGTATTAGAAGTAGTAAACCCTGCCATGTTAAGGTCTTTGTTAGGCTCATATGAGGAGTCGCTTCCATTTGGTGAGGTGTTGGATGACATGTTCTTCAGTCTTTTCTTTATTGTTGAATTCCAAAAATTCTTAATTTCATTGTCAGTTCTTCCAGGCAAGCGCGCCGCTATTTGAGACCATCTTTAAGAAGTGGAACAAAAATGAATACTTGTCAGGTTAATACATGGCACAAACTAATTGTGTTTGGTGGCTGTGTCCATATTAAAAACAGTGCATGCTTTCATGGAGGCTAATGTATATGTAGTTTTTTGTTAAGTTGATTCAAATTATAGAGTGCCTTCAACTCGAAGTCCAAATATAGATTTATGTTATTTTCATATGTCCTTTTGTCGTCTACAAGGAGCCGCCTAGACTTATAAATATGTATATTATATTTATGCATGTTTTGTGCATGTATTTTTTAACTTTGAATATTGGTGCCATTTCTTAGACAAGGGGAAGTAGATTTTAGCAACCAAAGACTTAATGAAACCATTTTAAAATCTTGTCGATCTTATTGTAAAGGCTAGGTATCTTAGAATTGCTATATACTGTTTCAAATAGTAAGTTTGGAATGGTATATATATGCATATGTGTTTAGATACAGCCATAAAGGCATTCTTTTTTATAGGAGATTTTGGCACATGGCATTTGATAATTCTTCATAAATTTTTATTTATATTGACCCCATCAATGGCTGCACGAAGTAAATAATTTTGAAACATTAATCATGTCTCTATCTTGCTTTCCACCTTTCCAATAAAGACAATATAGCTAAAGTTAGAAGGATAGTGGGTGTAACATGTCAAACACACAAGTTTGGTTTTTCTTGATAAATATTTGAGATGTATGCGTACATACACACGCTGGTATAAGTATGTTTGGATTCAGAAATACATAATACACGTACAAAAGTACTACAGATGTTCTTTAAGATCATATATATAGAATCAAGTTTAAAATGCATTATGGCATATTTTAGTTAATAACAGCACTTGGTAATTCTAATGGTATATACTTTGATGAGTTCAAACAATACATGGTAATAGTTTTTGAGAGAGAACATGCATAGAAAAGAAGGAAGAGTAGGTGAACCTGTTTCCGAGAAGGGAATGCAAATGGACGATGAGTTCCTCTTCTTGTGGAGAGAATGCACCTCGTTTGAGATCAGGCCTCAAGTAATTGATCCAACGAAGGCGACAACTTTTGCCACACCTTTGAAGACCAGCATTTCTGGCTACATCGCTCCAACAACCTTGTCCACTGTTTAGCATGTAGTTCATGAGCTTGTCATCTTCTTCAGGTGACCACAACCCCTTTCGAAGCTTGTTATTAATGTTGGAGTTGTTTTTTGCAGACAGCTCGGGCTTCCTCATTGTGCACTACTACTGTATGATCCCGACCCCAGAAGCAGTGTTCCACTGATGACCAATTTGCTCTCCAACGGGTGTGATGTAAGATAAGAGAAGGATTTATAGAGAGAGAAAGATAACAAAGAAGCTTCATAGGGTGGGAATGATGATGATAATGATGGTGATGGTTGTGGGGTTTGCTTACAAAATAGGGAAGAGTCAGAGAGAGAGAGAGAGAGAGAGAGAGAGAGAATTGGTTGATGAGTCTAGTAGAAAACGGTTTGGAGAGGGACATGAGAGATTGAGAAAGATGGTGTCTTCTTGTCTTTGACTCCATGGCCTTGTCTTTTTTCTTTTCTAATTTTTTCTTCACTCAGAAGGGAGTCATCATACGTGAACCATAGGATGCCACACACACATACGCACCAAAATATAAATGAATAAACAAAAAATGTAGATACAAGAAACTTTGTTTTATAACCAAGCCAAGATATTTGCTTCCACTTCACATAATCTCTTCCTCTCTACCCCCACACGTGTTCTTGAAGATATTATAAAACTAAGCTTTATATATGACGGCACATCCTGGGAAAAATAATCTACCTAAGTTATATTTTTAATTACTTTTTCTGCATAACATCCACATGCCTAAGTTTCATTATTACATAAAAAGAAGTAAAACAGACTCAATATATATGTACGAATATATATTATATACGCTTTTGAACATTCTTGAAAAGCGACGAAGGAAGAATTTTTAAGTCTCTTCCTCTCTCTCTCTCTCTCAGCCTTTTCCCTATATAGTATTGTTAAATCAACACATCTTGTATAAAAGAACACTGGATGTATGCTAAGATCAGAATGAGTCCATGATAATATTATCAGCTGATGAGGAAGGTTTTATTAGTGCCGTTTGATGTTCTGATAGAAGTGACTTTGATCTTAATTGATTTTAAGCCAATACTATGTAGCTGTTACTTTCACCAACCAAATAGAAATAAAGATTCGTTAATAATATGTTTAATTATATTGTTAGCAAGGGACCCAATGACAATAAGTTGGCCACAAGCCACTAAAACAATTGAGTTTCATTCTTGCATAATACACTATTGAAAGAAAATGAAAATCTTATCAGATTAGAGGTAGTAAAAGTGCTTCAAAATTTCATGGTAGACTAAAAATTTCTAATTATAAAAGTTACTTGAAAAAATTCATGTCAAGGTATTGTCCAAGTACATGGCTGCGGAATGGTTAAGATATACAGGCAAGGGGTTACTATTTTTGTAGAGAAATGCTGACTTTGATTAATAGTAAATGAAAAGATGGAGATTAGTAAATTGCAATTGAAGGAAGTGGTCACTTTAGCCTTCTTTGATTTTGTCATGCATATTCCTCCACATAAAGGTGAATCATGCTAGAAAAAGAAGAAAGAAATGGTGCAACAGATAATTGACTTTTTGGACCATCTTTTTAAAGCAGCAAGGACAATTTCATACATATGGACAATAGCAGTTTCCTTATATAATAAACTAATTAACGTTACAACCTTCAAAACAAGTTGACATGGTGACCCCAAATTCACCTCGTTTTTGATTTGGAGCTTATAGCATTCTGCTGACGTACCTGTGATAATATCTTAGCCATGAGGGTTAATTAATTAATAAATTAATTAATTAATCCATTTTTTTTATTTTAAAATGAAAGCTTGAACTGAGAGGAGTTGTGGTAGTTGAAGTGGTGGAGCATGAGCCTAAACACTTCTCAAAAGCTCATTAGATGATTGGAAGAAGCATAGAAAGATAAATTGCTAGCTGTGTAACTGGTGTGAGCACTAAGATAATTGTAATGCATCAAACCAAAACAACGAAAATCTTTTCAGTATAAGGGATAAAGTAGAGACCCACTTCTGCACGAGGAAAGAAGATCCGATTGGAATAGGGATAATGGCTACCCTTTCTGTAGTCTCATTCTGTACACATTTATTATGATTGTTCTTTTTCATAGTAAGTTTTTGTTTGTAACCACCCTATACAAGTTCTACAAACTCAAAAAGGCTTGAAAGATTGTCAAAAAGTTGCAAGACAGTACAAGTAAAAGTTAAAAGAAGCAATCAATTTAACAAATTGGCATCCCCCAGAGGGACCAAAGTGGGTGGATCACACATTTCTGTCACAAAATCATGTGTTTATGAAACTACGAAAGTGGCTACAGATTCGCTCGGTTATTCAAGAAAAATGTTGCAAGGGATATTTGCCAGAGAGAAAAAGAAAAAAAACATCAATTTTTCCACCTCACAGTTCCAATTTATGTCGTTAACAACACATCATATTGCTTTGACTTCAAATAATATAATGATTAATAGCAGTTTTAGCATAACAGTGCAGCAGCAGGGTGTAGAGAAAATGCGTGTCCACAAATCGAAAAACCCTCAACACTAAATCACATCATAAGAAATGACCCATTTTGAAGTTGCTTGGAAATGCATTCTTAATGAAGAAAAAAAAAAGTGTAGAAAAGTATGATTAATGAAAGTAGAGAAGGAGGAGAGAAAGAAGCAAGCGAAAAGCATGAACGTAATGTCTTAATCGGTGTTTGAATATTGTTACGTACGGATAGAGAGCATCGAGATAGGTAAAATTGGTGAGAGAAGTTGTGAAATGTGAAGGGTTGAGGTTTTCCATGCTTTGAGAGTACTGCATGTTTTAGAGAAAGTATTTGCACTGTTGATGTTGATTACCTCATAAATAAGCAAGCATGACTTTAGTTAGATGAGAGGGAGGGTCCTACCAACAACAAACTTGCCATTAAAACCCTAGCAATAAATTAAGAAAGTGCAACCACCAGATCAGTAACGGACTATAGCTATCTCCTAAGGCAGTGGACATATGATACGGGGAATGTTTTCTTAGGATACATGATTCTCATAACACACACCTACAAACAAAAACAAAGATGATGTTAGGTGTCAAATTATGAATAATCCATATCAAACTCACTCCTCCTCTTCTATACCATTCCACACACTATAACTAATCCACCTGCATAAGCAATGCATTTCACTACTTTCTACTCTTTTTTTGTTTTCTAATTCATTTAACTATCTTCACTTTATAATGCTTCATAGGAGAAATTCAAACTCTCCCTGCTTTAATAAATATATATTTTTTTTTAGTAATGGTAAAATAATATATACTTATTTTCATTTGAGACACAATACAAAAGTAAAATAATCATAAAAAAGTAATTTTTTGTATTTTTTCAAAAAAAAAGAGTAAAAAAAATAAAGAATAATAACACATGAATGTAAAATTTTGTGTGTCAAATGAATGTAAAAGTTGTGTGTAAAAAAATATATTATTGTAAAAGTAAGGATACTTTTACATTTATTTGATGGAAAATGATATTTTAAAACCAATTTTTGACATCATTTTGACACTGCACATGTGTCAAAATGTGGTAGGATGATTTTAAATTAAAAAAAACTGAGACAAAGACATATTTGGGAAGAAAAAACCAAAGTTTTTAAAAATTAGTGTTAAAATATCATTCTTCTTATTTGACACACAATAGAAGGTAAGATGATCATAGTAAACTTTTTGTATTCTTTTTAAAAAGATAGTATAAAATAAAAAGGATAATATCAAAGGAATGTAAAAAAAATTGTGTTTTAAAATATTATTTTTCATAATAATATGAACCATTGTACTTTAAATAGTGTCAAATGAATTAAAAATTTATGTAAATATATATATATATATATATATATATATATATATATATGTGTGTGTGTGTGTGTGTGTAACATTATAATAAAAACTTAATAACTATTTTTTATGCATACACTTTTTTATAACTTGAGATAAATTTTAGTAATTATCTTTTTAATTATAAATATTTTTTATTAAAAAAAGGTACACACAAGTTCGTGTTTTTTCTATTATATATATATATATATATATATATATATATATATATATATATATATTTTTTTATATTTTTTTTTTTTGATGATATGAAAAGTTTTTGTATTTTTCTCTTTGATCCTTTAAACTGCTGTTGAGGCACCAAATGAAATGAGGCGTTATTTGGAAAATATTTTAATCAGCTAGGGTTCTTATAATACTAAAAAAAAATCCAGGAGCTGCAAATCACCTGAGTCCGTCTAGAACTTCATTTCACACTTCTTATTACAGGGCATATTCAATTTTTTAGTTTTTGTCTCGTTAAAGTCAAATTTTAATACAAAATTAGTTTTATTAAATTATTGTTCCTAGTACATTATAATTATTTTCATTTATTCCTTTATTTTAATTTTTTAAAAATAAGTTTCCATAAAAATGTCGCAAAGCGATTTTTTTTTTCATTTTTTCTATCCAAATCCTCTTAATGTTTTGGTTGGTGAAAATAAAATAGAGAGAAAAGAGAAATATATAAAAATAACGGTAGTTGAAGAGTGATAAAGTGAAAACTATTTTTTTAATTGATTTAAATAAAACATATATAAATATTATTTTTGTTTATTATTTATAACAAAAATAAAAATTGAAAAAAAAAATTATTATACTTGGTCCTTATCAAATAATCTCAATTATTCAACCAATTTAATGACACATACAATAACCTGAATCGTGCAAGGCATTGCTCATAGACAGCATCCCAAAGAGCTCTGAGACGATTACTCCACAGGCAAGTTATTAGCTCAAAATCATGCAGATTATGATGAAAAATTAAACGTCAATGTACATTAAGAATGGGTATAACAAATTTAAGAACAATTTCAAACAGATGAAGTTTAGACGCATGGTATGATATATGCTTCCAAGTTCCAACATCCAAATTACTGTAAATATTTCTTGCATTATGGTTAACAATTTCAAAGAAAATTACTTTCAAGAATCTTAAAAAGCATGCATGTAACAAGAACAAATTTATATTTGGTACAGTAGACGCGAAAATTTTGGCGACTATAAATTAGTAAAAAATTTAACCACCTTAGTTTCCAACAACAACGATTAACAATATCAATCCTGATGTTTTGAAACTATTAAATGATTCTGATAATGAGTGCTGCTAGGATTACACTAACATTAATTGGTCTCCAACAGGGTGTGTGTTATCCTAACCTTTTAAACTGGTTCGTGAAAAAAGTTACTCGCGACCAAAAATAAGAAAATATATTTTATTCCTTGAATTTGAATAAGACTAAAAAAACCATGTAGCATTCGTCACTCCAAAATTTGATTGAGACAATTATAAGCACTTTTTTTGTACTAGTTCCAATCACGTGCAAGACTAGAACAGAGTACCCAACATTTAGGAAAGTTTAGATGAACGACTCAATAAACTAAAGAAACCTTCCAATAGCAGCACTCAAGGTTGAAGCATATGAAACAGATGCTCAATTGTTTGAGCATGTAAATACATATGAAACAAAACTCTGTTGCCACTCAAGCAATTTAAACAGTACCTCTTTCACAGATGTCTCCAAAATTGAACCAAATAAATAAATAACAACAAAGTAAGCTATAATGCTGCAACTTACAGAATAGCAAGTTCAATAACAGTAATGATAAAATGAGACAAAAACTGTATAATGTAAACTTAACTCAGTTGCCATCATGGCACCTTAAACTCCAACGAAAACTAATAAATGAAACAACAAAACTTTAGGCAGCTGCAGAAAAATGACAACAAATGCCCCTCTAAGTTGCAGAAAACTGCATCCCCTGCAGAGAAAAATTAATTTGTGAGATATGAATCTGAAATTAATCATATAAAAAAATAAACAAAACTTGTATATCTATAATTAGGTCCCTCTCAAGTGTCTAGCTAGAAAAATCAGCTACAATTCAATTCCTATGAATTAATGAAAACGGTAAGAACTCATCACAGACAAAAATCAGAATTCAAGTGCTTGAAACACGTGCAATTAGTAAAACTTCAAACATCATAAATAAGGCAAGATGCACACGCGAAAACATACCAGTCCTAGCGTCTATCAGTTTTGCCAGTGGAGCGCTTCCCAGAATACAAGTGCTTGGGCTTCAGAGTAGGTATGACTCTATCAGCTTCTCCGCGACGGGCATCCTTGTTTCTCTTCTTGACAGATTTCTTTGCAAGTTTAATTGCCTTGACCTTTTGAGCAGAATCCTTGAAACCTTCACCAGGCACAACTTCATGTGGTGGGCGTGACAGTGACCTAGACCGTGACAGTGATCGACTCAGTCGCTGTTTTTTGCTAGGTGTATCTCCATCAATATCCATACCATCTCGGCCATCTGCACCTCTTTCAGGTGATCTCTCCCTTTTCCGTCCTCTTGTAGAGACAGATCTGCTGCGCATTCTCTTAATTGCCAAAGTGGGATCAAGCCCCAAAGATGACAGCTGTCTTCCCATTCTCTCTGACGTGAACTGTTTGTCCTTGTCAAACTTTCTAGGAACAGTTGGCCTACTCTCTGCATTGCTCTTTTTAATCCTGTGCTGCTGGATGAGCAAGCTTTTCTTTTTCCTAATCTCAGCTAAAGCTTCTTTCTGTTCAGGAGTCAACTCAGATCCATCAATCTCAAAATCATCATCCTCAGCTTCTGCCTCTCTCATCCCTTCTTCTCTTTCCAACTCTTCAACCCTATGAAGAATATCAGGATCAATGAAATCATAAACATTGTGTCCATCCAAGATTTCAGGCAGTACATCCTCTTTCCATTCATCATTGGCTAAAATGTAACTCTTTCGCAAATTCATTGAGTATACACCAGCCCCACCATTCTCATCCTCCAGATCCTTTTCAGTTTTTCTCTTTTCCTTCTCAGCGGCTTCCTTAGCTTTAGCTTCTAAAACTGCTGCAGGAATACATGATGGTCTTTCCTTCTGGTCACGAGGCTTTGGTAGTGCAACATGAAACCTGTTCAAGCAGTCATTCATTTTCTTTGATTTCATCTTTATTTCTACCCTCTGATTCAATAACCTTTCACATGCTGCATTTTTTACAGCAATTACCCCTTCTTCTGTCAAAGTGCTCATGGTCAACAATACACCCTCGTCATTTGTTGCCTCACCTCCTTGACCAACTATAGTCTTCATGGCTTCAGCTTTCATCTCCGTAACCAACTTCATATCTTCCTCCGATATCCCATCCAGCGGTTGCAAATCAGTCTTGTTGCAAACTATGATCAGTGGCTTGTTCATGAACAAGGACTTAATGCTGTGAAACAGAGCGGCCTGCTGAGCAATACTGTAACCACAAGACCCAGAAATATCCAAGAAAAACAATATTGCCGCTCTCAAATGTGCTAGAGCAGTGATACTGCACATCTCAATAATATTACGATCTTCAAACGGCCTGTCCAGAATCCCAGGTGTATCAATTACTTGGTACCTCAGGTATTTATAATCTGTGTGACCAACAAAGAGAGACTTTGTAGTGAAAGCATAGGGCTGGACATCGACATCAGCTCTTGTAATTTTGTTAATAAACGAGCTCTTGCCAACATTTGGATATCCACAGATCAAGACAGTCCTTGTATTAGGATCAATGGAAGGGAGCCTAGCCATGTGCTGTCTGACTTGTTCTAGATAAGCCAAACTCGGGCCAATCCTCTTGATCACAGTGCACATGCGGCCAAGAGCAGCCACCTTAAGACACTTGCATCGATACAGTGAGTCACCATACTTCAGCAATTTCACATAGTCTTTGGCAATCTTACTGATAAGATTCCTAGCAGTGTTGATTTGTCCAAGTGCAAGCTTGTAATGGTCTTTGTTGTAGAGCACATGGAGGAGATCCCCATAGAAGGGATGAATATCATCAAGCCGGGGGAACTCATCAATTATGGTAGAGAGCTTATCATAAAAATTCTGCTGAGTGTACTTCACCTTGCGCATGTAGAATTGGCGGAGCCGCGAAATTGCATATCCCTTGTGCACAACAGTCGGTGTCTGCCGCTGGGTACGAGAGAGGATGATATCAACGAAATCTTTCCCATTTGGCACCACAGTAATCTTCTTAAAATTATACTGAACCATCGCACCCTATCAACCTTCCTGCCACAAAAAGTATGACAAAATTAAAAAAAATAAAAATAAAAATCGTTGAACCAAAAAGGGGCTACAAAAGTTAAACAAAAGACGGGTAATACAAACATCGATTTTCATTCAGAAAACAACACTGCGTGTAAATATATGCTGAATATAACATTATACAATTTAGATGAACACAATCAAATTTAGAACGTATAATAGCAGCCAAAAATAATCTTAATAAACCCAAAGAAGAACACATCATAAACTCAATCGAACATTTAAACCTCAGACCCCATGAACAATCCTGAGAAATCAACAAGGCAGTGCATGGAAAACGGGCGATACACGACTAACGATACTTAGCAAGAAGAGACTTACCCAAAAACACCTGCGCTTCTAGGGTTTGATTTGTATGCGGCACAGAAAGTGCTGCAGTTATGCTACCGATCTTCTAGACTCTGTTTTGGTTGGAGGCTGCATACAGTCTCAAACATATACACAAGGTAGAACGAGGGTTTTATTTTGGAGAAGGTGGCACAATGTCGGTTGCACAGGAAAACGGGCCCAACCAGGCCCAATTTAAATTTACATAAGTATCAGCCCAACCTTTTTTTTATGGTATTATCTGATCGTAAATAATGATACAATTTTATATCTTTTAATAACTGCTTCAAGAATTTGAGTAGAATATAATGTGTCATAAATACTTTTTAAATTTAGTTTATTATTATACATATGGTTTTGTGTATTTTATGATAATATCTTAAAAAATCATAGGAATATATGAAACTTTTTCTTGTATTTTTATTATATTAATTTCAAAGGAATATTTGAAATGATTTTTAGATAATTGATAACGTGAAAATTATCGTTATGATATTTACTATCATTTGTCATTTATAGATAGATAATTAAAAAGAAAATGGAATTTAATTAACAGTATGAAAATTAAACTAATAATTTGTTGAAAATTTTAAAGAAACTTAATATATTTATCTGGTTTCGAGAAAGCTGGTTTTGCTATTTTTTTCTTTGTTTTTATTGAATAAAAACATAAATTATAATTTAATGCAAATAAGATATTCGATGTCTTTTTCTTTATGAAATATTATACAGGTTGTAATATTTTTTATTAATTTTGTAAAATTAAATTTAGAAATAAAATTTGTGTAAATGATTTAATTATAATGTTTGAATCCAATAAAAATGTTAATATAGTAATTAAATAAAGAAAGTCATTTTTAATGTAAATTATATTAAGATCTGTATTTATTGAGAGTGTATGTGGATTTCAATTTGTTATAATAATGAAATTTGTCTATGTAAATTTAGTACAATATTTTTGACGTGCTTATTTACAACTATATCTAATTTCACTTTAATAGTAACATAGGTATAACTTTACTTTTAAAATTTGAAGACATAATAATACAAGATAACGGAGCATGTACGAAAATGTAGAACGGACTGTAAAAGTATTAGGAATAGACTATGTAGAAATATCTATAGTGGATTACTAAAAATATTAAGCATAAATATGCAGAAAAAACATAATCAAAGAGTGTGTTTTTTTTTTTAAGAATAATAGACACACACACACTTTTACTTCTTTACGTGTATTTTAATAACAACATATTTTTTGTAGTATTATTTACAAATATAATTTAAAGTAAGATGTTGGTTGTCATAATTTATTTGTTTTATTTTTAAAAGTAAAATGTGAAATATTGAATTATGTTTGTACAAATAAATTATAATATTCTTTTAAAATTATAAATTTATATTGGGTAAATCAAAAATAATTTTGATTTATAATTTAAAATAAAAAAGTGATTGTATTACCCAATTTTAAATCCACATTTTATGCATTAAAGTTTAAATGTTTATAATTTTATTTATTTAAGTTTAAAATTAGATAGTTATAACCTTGCCCTTAAATATAAGATAATAATCCCGTCAATATAGTATAATATACATGTAATAGTATATTTTGCATGCATACTTTAAATACTGTTACATACATAATAAGCTCGGATATTCTTGTTTATAAAATACATTAAACACAATTCCATAACAAAACAAATATGAAATTTAAAAACCCAATTACAAAAGTTAGTCATTATTCTTCTTTGATGAAATTATTCAATATACCGTAAATTACAAAACGCTATGTTTGTAATTATTAATTGATTAGAAATAAATAAAGAATTTATTAGAAAGAAAACTAAGACAAAATTCTTCAAAATTCAAACAAAATAAAAAATAGAAAAAGAAAAATCCCGAGCAAATGTGTTTCCTGAAACTTTTTCTTCTGATGACAGCTAAACGGATGAGGAGATATGCGTAAGTGATGTTGAGGGTGGCCGTGCGATGGAATCTGAAGCCAATGGTTTCTCTGCCACTAACTGCCTTTACATACCAACAGCAACAGTTCCACACTCTGAACCCTAGGCCTCCATGTCGCACCTTCAGGCTTTTCTGTCGACCTTCTTCTTCCGCCGTTGCTCACACCTCGCTTCCTCTCTCCGCCGACTTGCATAGCTACCTCCGCTGCTCCTTACCGCAGAATTCGCCCCTCCGAGTTGCGGTTCTCGTTAGCGGAGGCGTTGATAGCAGCGTCGCTCTGCGGCTGCTCCACGCCGCCGGCCATTCCTGCATCGCTTTCTACCTCAAGATATGGTTCCAAGTACGCCTTCATTCTTCGCTTTAAAATTGAATTGCGTGATCGATTTTGCTGCTGTTGCTTTCTCACGCGTGGTTTTCTGTAGGAAGATTTCGAGAACTTTTGGTCTGAGTGCCCCTGGGAAGAGGATTTGAAGTATGCCAAAGCTGTTTGTAGTCAGGTCGCTTTCTTATCAACGCCTTTGTTGTGTATTTTGCTGATCAGAACATTAGTAATGGAAGTGCATACGGTGTTTGTTTTTCTATTTGCAGGTTGCTGTACCGTTAGAAGTTGTTCATTTAACTGATGAATACTGGAACAATGTGGTACGCTGGACGATTCAGCTATTTTTGTCCAATATTTATTCACTTTCCGTTAAATGGGAATCTTCAATGATCAGTATAACTTATAATTGTAAGCTATTTGTTTTTTCCTTAACATAAAATTAGTTCATGTATAACTTATAATAAGCTTATAGGACAGTTAAATGCGAGAATTTCTATAAATTAATTAACAGCTTACTTAATTTTAACTCATGGGAGAAGTTTAATTCATTTTACCTTACTCTTATCTTTTATAAGTGCTTATTAATAAGTTTATCTAGACAAGACTAAAATGCAAGTTGCAATAGTGTAGGTATCTTCTGCCTCGTGTTTGACTATTACTCGTATATCAGGTTTCTTACCTCATTGAAGAATATAGTAGTGGCCGAACTCCAAACCCCGACGTTCTTTGCAATACAAGAATAAAGTTTGGTATACATTCAGTCCTATGCAATAAACCCAACCTGACCTTGTAGTCTGTTTCACGTACTTTCTTTCTGTTTCATTGATAAAATATTTTTGTTAGGTGCATTCTTGGATGCTATTGGTGGCATGGGCTTTGACTATGTTGCCTCTGGGCATTATGCAAATGTTATTCACCCTTGTGCTGATGGCATGAATGAGCCTTCTGTTCTAGAACTATCACAAGACATGGTACTCATGAATCTTGGTTCTGTTTGTCTATTATTATATGTAGGTGATATATTTGGGTACTTTCAGAACTGAAGAATCTCAATGATCAGTATTAAGTTTTGCATATTTCTCTACTTTCCCATTTGTTATGCGGGAAAATACATACTGGTAGATCTTGTTTGTGTATATAAGTTTCTGATAAGTTTTTTATCATGTTAGAATCTGATTTGACAGTTTGTTATTCAATCTGTACCAACTTTCTGTTACACTACTTTTGGTCTGTGCATGTATTATGCACCTAACTAGTTGTTGCCTGTATATAATGTACTTGTTGAACCCTTTGAAAAATATCAGCAATTAGTTTCATTCTCTCTTTACTCTCTGTTTGCAAGTTTGCATTCTCTGCAAAATCTATTTCTTCTATACTCTGCAGATCACATTCTATCAGATCTTAATGTGCTTTCGGAATTTTAGGTAAAGGATCAAACATACTTCCTTTCACACCTTTCACAATCCCAGCTGAAGCAACTTCTTTTTCCACTTGGTTGTATTCCCAAGGTTTGTTGTGAATTTGTATAATTTTTAATGCTTGAATTGTGTTTAAATTTGTCTGCAATTCAATCACTTTTTGATGTCTATCTTCAGAACTCAGGCAGTATGCAGTCAGAATTTATTTATTAAATTTGTGTGCCTTTAATTGTTGTTTAGGATTTAAATTTGGATGCTGCACTTCAGTAACCATTAGTACGGGCCAACAAATTATCTTGCTCTATATGAAGTTTTTTCCTTTTCCATCTTGCGGCTTTAAAAGACAATTGCTATCCTTTTTTCTGTGATGCCTGACATGAGAATTTGGGCATGAAATTTTCTGAATGTATTTATTAAATAGGTTTTTCAGTGCGCTTAATTGTAGGTTGATATTGGATGCCCTTTTGAAGTAAATCATTTATAAAAGCTATCACGTTATCTTTTTCTTTAGCACTGTTGTTTTGAAGAAATATTAAACCTAATTTTCATCTACTGCCACATCATCTGAAGGATGAAGTTCGCAGGCTTGCGACAAAATTTGATTTGCCAAATAAGGATAGAAAGGATTCCCAAGGAATATGCTTTCTGGGCAAGGTACGTGCAGTGAACATCTCCTTACATCATTTCTATTTCTTGGTGATGAGAAGTATTTACAAATCACTCTTGAGCTTTTAAAGGTTCTAAAAGGTAAAGATTAAAATATAAATGAAGTGAGACTTACGGCAATGTCCATATGAATTATGATAACCATTCGTTAATTTTCTATTTTAGATGATCAATGATGCCATATTTGTTTGGAAGCAAGTGTAGAAGTTTGATTTCTTGTTGTTCACTTTTTGAGTTATAGATAAGATTCAGTGAATTTGTTGCAAGACATATTGGCGAAAGAGAAGGTATCATACTGGAGGCTGAGACAGGGGATTTCCTTGGCAAACATCGAGGATTCTGGTTTTATACTATTGGTCAGCGTCAGGGTCTACGACTACCTGGAGGTCCATGGTTTGTTATCTACGTGTTTCTTTCTTACATTTGTTGTATTTATGTGATAAGTTTCCAATCATGTAATCATACAATTCATTTTGTATTGAAGATATATTCACGTTGTAGGTGCAGAAATATTAGATTATTAATACGATTTGCATTGTTCAATTTTTTCGATCATTACCTCGATTATTTTCTCCACATTGAATAATTTGAAAAAAAAAATCTTTTAATGTATTCCTGTCCAGATGTCATATTTGGGCTTGTATTAAAAAAGAAAAAAAAAATCATCCAATTTTTTTGTCTCATGCAGGTATGTTGTCGAGAAGGATGTTAAAAACAATGTAGTTTTTGTCTCAAGAAATTACTTTTCCTTTGACAAAAGGAGGCGTGTATTCCGTGTTGGCTCTTTTAAATGGCTTAATGAGGTGCCCCCAGGCCAGACAAGTCAGCTACAGTGCAAGGTGGATTACTTGAAGAACAATTTCTCTTTCCTGTTATTTAAAACAGTTTCTCATTTTTGTAGTACTGAGTTATGGTATCTTGACCTTTTCAGGTGAGACATGGTCCTGGATTCTATGATTGTAGCTTACAAATGGAAGTGGAAGGAGATGGCCAATGTCACTCTGCAGTTGTCCGCATATCTGAAGATGATCAAGGCCTAGCAGCTGGGCAGTTTGCGGCCTTTTATGAGGGAAGAAGATGCTTAGGTTCTGGTGTGATTTTGGAGTTTTGGGATGATCATAGTTTTCCAGTTTGTACAAAAGCTTTAGAAATTGCTAGAATGGAAGATAAATCAATGCTTGGGAATCCAGTAAAAATAAAAGTTAAACCAGATAGCCCGCAAGAAGTATGTGATTCTGCCGAGTTAGCAAGTAAAAGTTGTTGAGTTGTTGACGCTGAACAAAACAGGCAGACATGCAGCTTCCATGTTCCCTTTTCAATTGGCTACAAAATGTTACTGCTAAACGTTAAGTTTATATTTTGAGCTTTGGTTCTGTAACATTTTATACAAATGTTTAGGTAGTTTTTGTTGGGAATGATGGGTATTTAAGTTGAAATACGAATGTAAGATAGGCGACAAAATAGTAGCTTCAACACTATTGGATCGGATTGCGGGTAAAGTTGAAAATGGAAAAGGAAAAGGAAAGAGATTGAGAAGTATAACCCTTAATATTAAGAGAAAAAATATAGAATAAAGAGAAATAAGTGTAATGTTTTGTAGTATATTTTATTGATGTGGTAGAAAAATTTAAAATAATTGAATGATATAATAAATTATCTTTAGTATAATTTTTATAAGAATTAATATAAATTAAAAAATAGAATTTGCAAGTTGATGCAATTACAATGTTAGTGTTAATTTTTATTTGGTCTTCCGGTATTAAAAAATATATTTTACAACTTCTGCAAATGTTCAAAATTATATATGAAAACATCTTTAGTGCCATTTCATTATTTATACTCACTCTTTTGTATACTATATTTTTTAATTTTTTAATGACTTGAACATCCAAGTGTCATACTATATTCAACAAATCAGAAAATTAAAACTCCTATCTAATATCATCACACTTAATTTTTGTTAAATCACCCAAAAACAACAGCACCTTAATTTTTTATTACAAGATTTCTTTAATTGATAAAATTAAACTCCAAATTTAATTGGAAATCTTGAAAAGAAAAAAAAAAAGACTTGTGTGTGTAGGGAATAAGATATTTGGGGTGAGGAAAGAAGGAGAATAGAGATAAACCCCGCCAAATGTTGAATCCTGATAATTGATTGAGATATAGTTACTTGCCAATCTATGCCATGGCACGCACTCTGACACTACCACCTATCTCTTACACTCTTGCTAAAACCCTAAAACCCATTTCTCCATTCTCCAAATCTCTTCCCTTCTTCTCTTCAATCCTTTCTCGCCCAAAGCTCACTCGCCGCTCCCAATCCCGTTCCGTCCTGCGCTCTACCGTCGGCAAATTCTCCGGCGGTGTCGATGATGAAGAAGAATCAGAAGAACTGGACGAGCTCGATGTCATCGCCCTCGAGCAAGAAGCAAAGGACGCAGCCCAAGCTTATTCAAACTCTCTGTCTCAAGTTCTGAGCATCGGTGAATATATACATATTTTTATTCGTTTTTGCTTCACTTTGCAGTGAGACTTCAATGACCATCGCTATGGCTTTTTGAATTCAGAAGACGAGGAGAAAAATGATCGCAAGGAAACAGCTCAATCCCGAAGGAGGAGTGCACGTAGAACAAAATCTGTTAGTATATAATTAAGTTTTTGTTGTTAAATACACACATACTTATATATAAGGCTTAATTAACTTTTTATTCCATTGTTTGTTTATTTTATTAAATTAGGTTTCATTACTAATAAAATATTCACTGTTTTAATTTAGGCGTAATACAATTTATAATCAATCTAGAATAATAATTTATAAAACTAAGGACCGCATATTTCAAACGCACATTGTTTCATTTTTAAAATTGAGAGACTTGATTGATTTTTTTAATTAATTGAAGGATCAATTGAATAAAATAAAAAAGATAAAAGAAGGTGACTAAGCCTATATATTACAACGATAATGTACTTGGCAAGTTCTGGACTCTACACAATGCCAAATAATTCAAGCAACGAGTCTCTTTTAGTTATATGAATCGGAAGATTTGTCCCTCAGGCTTGAATTTACGACATTCTCCAGCTTAGGTGTGAGTCACAGTAGCTATGTACACCTGTTTTTAAGCAGATACTTTTTCTTTATTGTTTGTAACTAGTTAGCAGTATTTCTTTTAAAGAGATTGAAGTAAACGGAGACACTTACTGAAACTCGTCTAATTTGAATGGCAGATCCCGGACAATCTTCTCCAAAGGGTTGCAATTGTTGGAAGGCCAAATGTTGGCAAGTCAGCTTTATTTAATCGTCTTGTTGGGGTATTGAAGATTTCTCTAAACTTCATGTTTTAGGGATATAACATTGGAAATTTTGATGCATCCAAAACCTGAATGTTGAAATTGATTTGTTATAATATTCACCTCTTTGATGCTTAAATTGTAGGGAAACAGGGCTATTGTAGTTGATGAACCTGGGGTTACCAGGGATCGTTTATATGGTCGATCGTATTGGGGAGAGCATGAGTTCATGGTAGTGGACACAGGCGGGGTTATAACTGTTTCAAAGTCACAAGCTACTGTTATGGAAGAGCTGGCTATTACTACTACCATTGGTATGGATGGCATTCCACTTGCTGTTAGAGAAGCAGCTGTTGCCAGGATGCCCTCAATGATCGAGAGACAAGCAATTGCAGCTGTGGAAGAATCATCTGTTATTATTTTCCTGGTCGATGGTCAGGTATTTTGTATGCGATGTCTTTTAATTTCCCTTGTCTAAGGCTGTTTCTTTTTCCCAGGACATTGCTTATTGTAACATAATAAATATATAAAAAATGAGTCACAAGATACGTTTAAAGGTGATATTTCCTTTTAGTAAGAATAGGATGGGCAATCCGTTCCTCCGAGGTTACAGTCATTGATGCTTATTTTTTGGTAATTCTTGAATCTAACTTTTAGCCGTATTTTACTGCTTTGGGTATTCACGGTGTCTTAGGCCGATATGTCACGTTTGCAAAAGAGGGTTACATAAACTGAGGGTGGTGCGAAAATGAAAGGGTGAAAATTATTCTGAGGTTGTGGGTGTTGATTTTGAGTAAAGGCTGGTGCTTAGTTGGGAAGTCTCGCATATCCTGCTTGAATTATTTGGGTGCCACTTATCAGTTTCAAGATGAGATTTGATATGGTAGTTGCCTATTCTGATAGGCTCGCCTTGTTTGATAGGTATCTGTGGATGAGTGTGTTGGGAAATTCCCATTAGTGGTTATTCCATATTTGTACGGAGGTATTTCTATCCGGTACTGTTTCTCTGTTTGATTTCTCTAATTCCATTATATAGAGAAATTTTATTATGATCGTGATACATATTGGAACCAGTTTATCTCTTGTCATATAACTTGGTTCCTGTAATGGTGCGATCTGGCTACAGCTGACAATTATACACCATCAAAATGGGGCAATCTAATTTTGTTGTTTCAATACCTATTTTAAAAGCATGATATACCAACTGTTTCATATAGCGCTCAGAATCATGATCCAAAGGCAGTAATGACACATATGTTGAACAGGCAGGACTAACAGCAGCTGATGAGGAGATTGCTGATTGGCTACGTAAAAACTACTCAGATAAATATGTCATTCTTGCAGTTAACAAGTGTGAATCTCCTCGCAAAAGAATTATGCAGGCATCTGAATTTTGGTCCCTTGGGTAAGCTATTTCTGTGAGGATGCACTCTTGAGTGGGTGAATATTGCATGCCTAAAGTGTGGCCAAAAACAGTGGAAAATGGTCAGGACATTTAACCGGTTTATAAATGATTTTTATAATCTGATGTTTTCATGGCATGAAGATCTAGTCCAAGAACATCTATAGCATGATTACTTTTGGAAATTCACGGATATGATTTTGAATGTACCTCAACAAGAATGATTGAGGTCAAAGGTGTTATTGATACTTAAGTGGTTAAATAACCAAACGCTGTTAAATTAAATTCAATGACCACTAAGGGGAATCAGATAACTTAAGTGGTTAAACTTCTCTTTCAATAAATATACAGTTCAGGTGGTAGTAAGCCGATATTTTAATTGTGATGTGTTGTTGTAGTGTTAAACGAAGTTTGGTTAGATAGATGTGAATATTTGCCTTAACCCCAATTATGTTACAGAACCACCCTTTTTTATTTAAATTTACTTTACCATGTGCAACTTCTTATTCCTCTTATTGGTTCACATGTGAGTAATTTAGAGTAAATAACCACGGTCAGGTATAAAATATATGTTGTTATGCATATTGTATTATTGATGCAAATAAGATATAACAAGTATACATTTATAAAGAAACTTAATTTCTCTGGATGAGATGGACCTTTTAGCAATCATAAAGATGTTCAGGATTACATCATATTAAAAGTATAAGAGATCAACAAAAATATCCTTGATAACTTCTAAATCACCTCCCCCCTCCCCCATCATATTATTTCACTGATCTTTCTAAGTGTTTATATTTTAATCAAGTGTTGTTCTTTTGTGGTTACTACATCAGATTTGAACCACTTCCAATATCAGCAATCTCAGGGACTGGAACTGGAGAGCTTCTTGACCTTGTTTGTTCTGGCTTACAGAAAGTTGAGGTTTGTTTCTATATACGTTGCATTCTCTTCTGTTATATCATTGGCAATTGGTAAGTTTGGGTTTTATTTTGTACTTATAACGTTGCAAGCAAGTTGATTTGACTATACTTTGCATCACCAACTGATGCTAAGTGATTAGATTAAGGTGGTATTATTGTTGATCTCTATACAATTTAGGATCTTAATATTTATTCTTATTTCTGAGACCCTTAATTTTTCAATTTACACTTTACTTTATGGTGATCTATAGGAATCAAATATTCTTGATGAAGAAGAAGATTATGTTCCCGCAATTTCAATTGTCGGTAGACCAAATGTTGGCAAAAGTAGCATTTTGAATGCACTGGTTGGTGAGGACAGAACAATAGTTAGCCCCATCAGTGGCACTACTCGTGATGCTATTGATACTGAATTTACTGGACCAGATGGACAGGTGTGATTCTTTTGTTGACTAACTAGTAAACACTTGATGCATGTAGCACCACAAAAAAATCAAGTCTTAATTCAAATGTTATAGTACATTTTTGTAAGAATTGTTAAAAATGTCACATTGACCTCAAATATGACTAAATTATTGTTCATAAATGGATACAAATGTCATTTTATAAATTAATTTTGTGAGATTAAATTAGGTCTAAAATCCATTCTTTTTAGGATGGTATGGTATGATCAAATTATAATATATAAATTGGTACAAATTTCATTTTGCATGTTAGTTTTGAGGTTGAGTTAAGTCTAAATTTATTATTTCACAGAAAAGTGAAAATTTCGAACGACTAGTTAGTTATAAGGCTTTCCCAACCACAATTTTGTTTAAGGCTGTAGATTGTCATAATGACTCGGTAATCTTTTATTATTTTGAGAAACCACAGTAATTATTTTGTTATTTTCTTTTCTGTAGAAGTTCCAACTTATTGATACTGCTGGAATCAGGAAAAGAGCAGCCATAGTATCTGCTGGGAGTACAACAGAGGCTTTGTCAGTGAATCGAGCATTTCGTGCTATTCGTCGTTCTGATGTTGTTGCTCTTGTCATTGAGGCCATGGCTTGTATCACAGAACAGGTTCCCAATGAATTCTTTTGTTTATGGCATGAAAACTATATTGTCTTTCTTCTGGTTATAATAAAGTAATGCGGCAGGCTGGAGGTAAATGGGATACTAGTTGTTTAATGTATGCTTTTCCCCTCCTTAAACTATTTAAATGTCTTTTGAAGGACTACAAGATAGCTGAGAGGATAGAAAAAGAAGGAAAAGGTTGTGTGATAGTTGTAAACAAGTGGGATACGATACCAAATAAAAAGCAGCAGACTGCATTACACTATGAGGAAGATGTCAGGGAGAAGCTTCGCTCACTTGATTGGGCTCCAATTGTTTATTCTACTGCTATAGCTGGTCACAGTGTTGACAAGTATGTTTTATCTGGAAAATTATTGATTTATGCTGTATAGCATGCTAATTCCATGCTTTGAATTCCTCCAACTTTCCTTTTAAAACAAGTTTTTATTTCACGGGGATGTGCAATAAATATCAACTTGTATCTCCCGTGGTGAATGAGGAGGTCATGCTTCATATACTTTGTTGAACTTATCTGTTGTAAGGCAGGGATCTTGGTAGATCTCAAGTAGTAGTCACATTATTGGCCGATGATGATTCTGTACAATTTTGTGTGTACTGTTGTTTCTTGATGTGTAGTAAAAAAGTTCTTAGTCATTTCTTGAGCTTGAGCAATGCACATAGGAATGGACTTGAGAAGCTGACTCTTTTCAGAATAATTTTTATTTGGATATGGATTAGCTTTTGTTTTTCTGGATGTAGCAAATTATTTGTCACAGATAAATTTTAGTTGTAAATAACTTTTCTTGGATGTAGACACTAACACGGTGTCATATATTGAACTTATGGCTTATTCAGGTTTGATAATTTTCGTTGGAATTGATCTCCTAAGTGGATAGCTGATTGCTTATTATTGTTTTGCCCAATAGGATTATTGTTGCAGCTAGTGAAGTTGAAAAGGAAAGATCTAGAAGACTTGGCACTTCTATATTAAATCAAGTAGTTCTGGAAGCAGTAGCTTTTAAGCCTCCTCCTAGGACACGTGGTGGAAAAAGAGGGCGTGTTTACTATTGCACTCAGGTATTTGTATCATGTTATGATGTTAGTTAATAGTTTTTTATTTTGTCTTTTAGTTTACTGGGAATGTTTGGATCAATTCTTGTTATGTCATTTTATTGTTCATGATAGAGATGTTCCCATTGCATTTATTAGGATGTTATGCCTTGTTGACCTATTGGTCACGAGTTTGAATTTCGAAATAGCCTCTTTTACATATGCCGGTAGGACCACGCACATTGCTCCCTTATTTGCATAGTGAGGAGCCTTCTAGGCCGGGACATGTTAGTTTTTGTAATGAATAATATATTCTATTAGCAAACATTTGTTACTAGAATGATTGGAATGAATAGCGCGGAAGGAATACTCAATAGCTCCTTTGGTTATACTTTTATGAACTCACAAAAATAAAATGTTTACTTTATAGTCTAACGGGATCTCCTCTTGCAGGCTGCTATAAGGCCACCTACATTTGTGTTCTTCGTCAATGATGCAAAACTTTTTCCTGAGACTTACAGGCGTTATATGGAGAGGCAGCTGCGTGCAGACGCAGGTTTTTCTGGAACGCCCATACGACTTCTATGGCGCAGCAGAAGGAAAATGGGCAAAGATGAAGGTCAGTAATCATTGTATCAAAATCAATATTGCTACTATGTCCCCCTCATTTTGCTTTAACTGTTTTTCCTTTGCTTCTCCTACCTTGAAAAAATGTATAATGATGCTATAAGGATGCCTATATGGTTTGCTCACAGGAAAAGCAGTAACAAGGACCCAAGAGAATCTTACATCAAATGATCCAAAATTGGTACCAACTGCATCATAGGTCAAACAATTGATCGTGGAAGAACTGACTGTTATGTTTGTGTTGGAAGGAAATGAAGAGGCTTTTCACCTGGGGCTACTTGACTACTCAAAAATGGTAGTGCTTCTTGAAAATCCATTAAGGTTAGTAAAATCTCCACAAGGACCGGATGGGTGCGGAGAGTTTGGATGAGGATCTGTCATTTATACAGTGATCATGATCATTCTGTAATTCTTGAGTGAGCACTTTGTATTCATGGGGTCGTAGCACATTCTCTCTCAACAACTGCATTGTAAATTTTTTTTTTTGTGGTAGTTGTTGAAGCAAAAGTGAGTTTTTGGATTTCTAAGTCTGCGGTTCCTCTTATTCAAATATTTAAGCTGCACATCTTCCAGTGATCAGGTTCTCAGTTACTATCTGGAATGATGTTTTTTATTTTTGCTAAGCAGTTGCAGGTAATTTTTGTCGTTGTTACATATATATATACATATATATATATATATATATATATATATATATATATATATATATATATATATATATATATATATATATATAATATATATACACACACGCTGATAGTCAGCTGCATTTACCTGCTTGATAGGTTTAACACACTATTCAGTTTTGTTTTAAACTGTTTGTTTCTGTTTCAGAAAGAACTGACATTTTCGGTTAAATCTATCTCGTAGCTGTGTTGCAGCTGACTGCCTCCTAACGCACATTCATTTTTACCCGTCACATTAGGCAATATTTGTCCCTAATTTCATTAATCACAATACAACTATAATCACAAGATAAAATCATTATTAATACTGCTTCCGTCATTTATATATAAAACTATTTTTAGTTAATTTACATTCATTGAAAATTGATTTAATACAATTATATTTTAAACATATATATACATTTAAATGATCGACTTCGAAGATTTGTGTTTGAGTGTGGTGACATCACTTGAACCAAGCCTGTGTTATTTCACATATACGGGGTCATGTTTCATAAGTGACAAAATTCACTAAATTTCTATATAAAAACACTAAGATATATTGAGTGTGAATATGTGATTCTGAGTGTATGATAATTTTAGTGATTGAATTTCCATTTCTATACAAATTTGAAGGAAAAAAAATCATATAAATTAATGTATAGATAAAATAGTTTTAACTGATAAAATAAAGTAGCCTATTTTTTTTTTTCTTTTTTACAGTTTGTTATAGAAACTTAACTTGCATAGACTTTTTATAATACATTCTTATTCAACACATTCTATTAAATTTATTGAAAATTTACAACCCAATAACTTTCTTCTTTCTAATATAATTAACCAATGACAAAAAACTATTTTTAGAAATGACATTAAGAAAACTGTCACCCTTTCTTTCTAGTAAATGTTTCCTTATGGAAACTGGTTGTAGCATGGGCAATATAAAACTGAGCTTTCTCTCTTTGGAATAAGTATTCAAACAGTGGTGACGTTGCTGGATTCTTATCTCGGCAGTGTGTGTGTGAGTGTGTAGAAGGTGATGATAATGCTTCTATTTAATGCAACTCTCATTCCTAGATGACGTTGAGATGCCTACAGCTTTCATATATATTGTAGTTTTAATTGCTAGGCTTTTGCCTAAACCTGTTTTACTTCCACCATTATTATAGTAGGGGAACAAATATATCTATATATAATACTTTTAATTATTAAAAAATTTATTATTAGTACGACTTTCATGAAAATCACAGCAAAATGTAACATTGTTTCACATGACGATTTCTAATTAGATGCTAGTGTAATAACTAAATTTATATAACGAAGTTAAAGTTATTTCTTAGTCTAAAATATAAAAATTGAATTTCAAAACAGGGATGAATGAGAATGATAAAGTGGTAAATTAATAAGTGGAATTACTATGCACCATTCTGGTGTCATTGTCAAACATTTATGCTAATAATGGTTGTCCAGATGGGCTAGTACTACGCGTCACTCTTCTGAACCGCAAACTTTACTGCAATCTCAAAATAATGACTAATAATGGTTAAACACAACAGATTCTTTTCCCGAGGTATTAACGTGATTTAGAAGCGTTGATGTACATTTTTTTAGTATTATATTAGTTTTACATTTGTGTTTACTATTCTTTATTCTTTATGTGTTTTTTATGTTAATAAATATATATTGCATTAAAAAATATTTAAAAATTGAGAAGAAAATAATAATATTTTTAAATTTATAATTAACTTTTAAATAAAATTAGTGTCAAAAATTATTTATAAATTTAAAAAGATATAATATGTAAAAAAATATAAAGTAAAATATAAAAATATAAAGAATAGACTATGTAAAAATGTATTGAATATATTGGTTAGAGATACAAATAAGTGCATAAACATATTGGTTGAATGTATATTGTCACACTCGTATAATTAATGTATTAACAGATTCATCTAATATCTAATGTTAGACTTATCTAATCAGTATGTAAACATATTCATGTGTACTGCAAAACATGTCTAATAATCGATAGAGCTATCTAATGTGTATTAATAGACTCATAATATATGTATGGAAAAAATTGTCTAAAGTATATTCCTAAACTCATTTAATCAGTGTATGGACATATACATCTAATGTGTGTTCCAAGACTCATTTAGTGTATGAATAGACTCACTACATGTGTATTCTTAGACTCGTCTAATTAATGCATATAATAAACTATTTTTATGTTTTATGCACAAAATACTTGTCTAAGTAGTGCATGGATAGGCTAGTATAATGTATATTCTTAAACTCGTCTAATGTATATTGTAAGTTTCATCTAATTTTATATAGACCGTCTATATAGAATTTCATATAAAAGTTATATTTAATGGTTCATTTTAAATATTTAAAATATATATATATATATATATATATATATATATATATATATATATATATATATAAATTATTTATTAGGTAATAATAATTTAAATTTTGCATACTAAAATATGAAGAATATTCAATAATAAAAATATCTATATTATAACTTAATATAAAATAAATGGATAAAATAATAAAATAAATTTTTATGTACATGTTACACAAAATAAATATAAATAAGAAAGAAATTAAAAATGTTAAATGATTAAAAAACTAATTTTTAGGATGTTTGTCAACCAAATAGAATGAGTATTATAGTAAATTTTCTAATATCTTCTTTTCTATATTAGGATAGATTTTTAAATTAGCAATTATGAAATTATTAGAAATTTTCCATCAATGATTAATTTACAATATATTTTGGTTTAAGTGAAAATTTTATTTTATAAATTAGTTTTATAAAATTAAATTAGATTTTAAATTCACCTTTTAACGTAATATCATAATCATGGTTTAAATAACTTGTTGAGTTTATTTTTCTACTAACTATAGAATCATTATACCATTTAAATATATATAAATATATATATATATATATATATATATATATAATATAATATAAGAAATGTATATTGAAAGTTTCATATTAAGTAGAAATAAAACCAATAATGTAAATTTTATATTTTAAGTGTGTTTTGTAATGTTGAATTAAATTTAAAATGTACTTTTAATACAAGATAAATATTGTAAAAAAAAGTGTGTACTTTTAAAATTCTTCAAACATTTCTATCAGAAAAGTAGATTTTCTTACATGCTTAATTTAAGTAAAATAAATTCAATTCAAGAAAAATACACTTCTATTTGCATGTTTCTATTATATTAGACTTCCTTTACATATAAGTTATGAAGAACACTTTTTTACACACTTTCCAGAATTATTTCTGAGAATGCATTTAATGATCTTAGATACGAACTAGAACCAAATACATTTATTTCACTTAAACAGGACCACACTACATGTGGACAATCAACCCAAAATTTAGTAGATTCTATATTCTATTGCCACCACCTATATATATATATATATTGTCATTTCATTTTGAATTTAATAAAAATTAAATTCAGGTCACCTAAAAATAAATTTTACATAATATATAGTTAAGTATTGCTAATTATTTTTTAATTTAATAAAAGATAAAAATACATGTACTCATAAGATTTAAAAAATTGACTGAGATTATACATTGTATTGTTTATAAAGCATCTCATAAATTTTCTAATATGATCCATTTTCCAAGACACATGATGAGAAGGAAGGAGTTGATGAGAATGATGAAGCCTACCTTAACAGCTCTCATTAACTGCACCATCACCATCACTTTTTATTAACCACCAACTACGTGTGGTGCATCTTATTAATCATTTTCAAATTTTAAATTATATATTTAAACTAAAAATAATTGGGTTAAATATGTTTTTAGTTTCTATATTTTGTGTCGATTTTGATTTTAGTCCCTCTTTTAAATTAAGTACAATTTAGTTCTTCAACTTTAGAAAACTTTGGTTTTAATCCTTTTTACTAAACTTTTTTAACTTTATTTGCTGTTTCAAGCACGTTTTATTATAGCATTTGGATTGTTTACACTGTTTGACACATTTTTGCTTCAATGTAATCTGATAAACGCGTTTGAAACAGCAAATAAAATTAAAAAAATTTGATAAAAAAAATTAAAACCAGAGTTTTCTAAAGTTGAAGGACTAAATTGTACCTTAGTTTGAAAGAGGGACTAAAACCAAAATCGTCCCAAAGTATAGGGACTAAAAACATATTTAACCCAAAATAATTTTAGTCCCAAATATTCATACAAAATTATTCAAATTCATTCTTTGTGTATATTATAAGATATACTATTTGTAAAATATATATTAGAATATAACGTTTTTTTCTTGAGGGTGCATGTGATTGATATTATATAAATTGATATCAGTACAATTCAAATAAGAATTTGATATCACTTTAAAATATTAAATTTATAAATCTTTTTTATCTGTATATAACTTACTTTAAAACATTGAATTTATAATATTTTTCACATGTATATAACTTAGTCATTTTTATTATATGAGATTTAGACTCATATTTATATTATTTTCAATAAAAATAATATTTATCTATATTAAAATACTATTTACTTATCAATTAAACAAAAGAGAATTTAACTTATATCATATTAAGAACAACTCTTTAAGAAAATTCAATATAAATTATCTACCACACCAATAAACAATAACAAATTTTTTTTAATCTTAATATATATAGAAGTTAAATATAGAAAAGAACAAAAAACAGTTCCATAAAAAATTAACGTGATTCAATTGAAATATTGTTAATGAATTTCAAAGTACAAAGCTATGATATAATTCATTATAATATGATATAATCAATAACATGATATAATTCACTATAATACGATATAGTTAATGTCATGTTCTTTTTTTCTCTCTCACAGTGTTCAAGTTGTAAGTCAAATATTAATCACAACAAATAATACAAATATAGGTAAAAAAAAAATGCAAGGCTTGGTAATTAAGTGGGTATTATCATATTTTGTGAAGTTGTGTGGAAGGCTTTGATTGGTGTATGACAAAAATCATGTGAGTGACAGAATGCAGAGGGCCCTTTCCCCTTTATGAAAGCGAAACTAAGTTTCCATATTGAAGTGATGAAGTTAGTTGAGGAAATATAAATACTGGTTGCTGAGAGCTTAAGCAGCTGCACTCCAAAGAGCCATGGAGATAATCTCAAGCTTCCACAGAGACCTCAATGACATGAGGGAGTATTATGAGAGTGGAAAGACTAAGCAAGCATCTTGGAGAGAATCTCAGCTCAAAGCCTTGCGTTGCTTCCTCATGGAAAAACAACAACATATCATGGAGGCCCTTATGCAGGATCTTGGCAAACATCAACTTGAAGCTTTCAGAGACGAGGTACGTGGAAGAAATCGTTGGAAATCATCAATCAAATATAATTTCTTAGTAATAAAAACCATTCTGGTCGCAGATAGGGACTTTGATCAAGACCTTAAATCTGGCATTGAAGTCTTTGAAAGCTTGGATGTCAGGCAAAAAGGTAAGATACATGTCTATACATCCTTTCAAATATTTGAAGATGACCCTATATGAGAATATACATATGAAGTAACTAGCCGCCAAATTGATCATTTTGATAGGCTGAATTGCCACAAGTAGCATTGCTCACCAGTGCAGAAATTGTTTCAGAACCACTTGGTTTGGTCCTCATTATTTCATCTTGGAATTTCCCATTTGGTGAGTTAATTAACCTTTAAACCAATCCCTCAGAAACATTTATGAGAAAAATATGAAGATATTATTGTGGTTATGCAAACGTAGGACTATCCTTGGAGCCACTTATTGGAGCAATAGCTGCGGGAAACGTGGCAATCTTAAAGCCTTCAGAGTTGTCTCCAGCTTCTTCTTCTCTTCTCTTTTCCAGTCTCACCTCTTATTTGGACAATAAAGCCATTAAGGTGATCCAAGGAGGACCACAAGAGACCCAACAACTACTAGACCAAAGATGGGACAAAATCTTCTTCACAGGTAAATGGGTTATGTCTGTCTTAGGTGACTCTTTTTGGACAAAATTATATTAATCTCAGTCTTTATATATACTTTATGAGCAGTGATTTTAATCTTCTATTGTTTATAGTATATAACCAAAACCATTTTTAACTAAGAAGACAAACAAATTATACTATTTCTCCCTCTTTTAACAGAAGAAAATGTTTTCTTCAATCGTTGTAAAAACTATAATGGCAGGAAGTGCACGTGTGGGGCGGATTGTTATGTCTGCTGCTGTGAAGAATTTGACTCCTGTGACTTTGGAGCTGGGTGGAAAATGCCCTGCAGTTGTTGACTCCCTTTCATCTTCCTGGGATATAGAGACCACTGTGAAGAGAATTATTGTGGGAAAATTTGGGACTTGTGCTGGTCAAGCATGCATAGCCATTGATTATGTCCTGGTGGAAAATAAGTATTGCTCAAAACTGGTACCTTCATCCCTTGAACTTTTTCATGTTCACTGATCTTTGATCTTTGTTTCCTATGATGTTTGCTGTTAGCTTATTCTTGTTTCTTTTAGGTGGAACTGATGAAGGTCTGGATCAAGAAAATGTTTGGAGAGAACCCTCAACGTTCCAAAACTATCACCAGGATAGTTAACAAACACCACTTCTCTAGATTGAACAACCTTCTTGCTGATAAAATGGTCAAAGAATCAGTGGTTTATGGTGGCTCAGTGGACGAAGAAAACTTGTAATTAACTAACACTCTTCCCTTCCTCAGCTACATTTTCTTCCACAATAATTGTATTTCTGCTACAGTTGGGTTTTCAATAAATTTAATCGGTAAAAGAAAATACCAAAGATTCTTACTCATTTTCCTGCAATTAGAATAGACCAGAAAAGTGCATATTTACTTAGCTCAAAACTGTTACCTGTGAATTTGTGCAGATTTATTGAGCCAACCATCTTGGTGGATCCCCCACTGGACGCAGCAATTATGTCAGAAGAGATTTTTGGACCATTACTTCCAATTATTACTGTAACCTTCGTGCACACAACCCTCCCAATCACCACATGCTTGAATCTAAAAATATTTTCCAACTTGGCCAATGTCATTTTCTTTTCTTTTTTCTGGTATTAATTTGCAGGTAGAGAAGATTGAGGACAGTATTAGATTCATAAGGAGTAGGCCTAAGCCTCTTGCCCTTTATGTCTTCACCAAAAACAAAACCCTAGAGAAAAGAATGATATCTGAAACATCATCTGGCAGTTTAACTTTCAATGATGCAATACTACAAGTACTAACTACACTATCTACCATCATTCCATTGGAAATCTCTTTCCATGGTTTCATTAATCTTGTTATTTTTGTTTGTTTGTTTGTGTGTGCAGTATGCAGCTGACTCTCTTCCATTTGGAGGAGTGGGAGAAAGTGGGTTTGGCATGTACCATGGGAAGTTCTCCTTTGACACATTTAGCCACCAGAAGGCAATAGTAAGAAGAAGTTTTCTCACTGATTTCTGGTTTAGATATCCTCCATGGACACTAAATAAGTTGCAACTACTTCAAGAGTGTTACAATTATGATTATCTGGGGATGCTCCTTGTCATGCTGGGCTTGAAGAGATCATCAAAACACTTATTTGCAAATCATATGTAGCTATATATATAGCATCTTACAAATATGAGAAACAATACACAGTCATTTGTTTCTTCTGAAAAACCAGAACACTGGAATGTTTTCCTTTTCTTTTCTGATAAAGTCCAATAAAAATTGTTCCATGTGCAATTAATCATCCGTACTTGTGGTTAACAAATTTCCGTATTAAATTCTTATGCAGCTTTGTTTGACCTTATCTGGTTGTCACTCAACTCCTATTAGTTTATGAATAAAATTCACATTCAGTTCTTTTAAAAAGAATTATATTGTTGTTATATTTATTATTAGTGTTGTATAGTTTAATTTTAATAATTTATATATAATAATATGTGTTATTGTTCATTTTGTTTTATGGATTTATTATTACAAAGTTTATGTTTATACTTCTTCTAAAGATTGGGAAACGTGTCAACAAGACAGACCAATATAATCATTAAATAATATTTTTTTACCAAATATTATATTTTAGCATACACAAATTTTTTATTTTTTTATTTATTAAATATTAAAATTCAATATTTTATGACTTAAACAAATTTTACGTTTATTTAACATTATTTTTCTTTATCTTTTACATTTTTTAAATATTAAAATTTATTTTTTATAACTTTTTTATCTTTATAATATATATAAAATAAATGTAAAATCCTACTATTTCTTTTTTTTTCCTCTCCGCTAATTTCTGACAATATTGTTATTTTTGTCGATTAGATTTATGAAACGTATCGTAATATTAGTATATGAAGTTTGTCTTCTTGTAGGGTCTCAACAATCATGGCCATAAGGTTTCTGCCTTTCCCACCTTTCAGATTTATGGTACTTGTATTTTAAGTTTGTACCTGTGGCAGGAACAGAAAGAAAAAACACAGAAGAAACTTACTGATTTGAAAGACAGAAAAAATGACATACTTTCTTTTCAACAACAGAATAACAAAAAAAGAAAAAAAAATCACTTTCTTCTCTCTTTTTTTTTTTTAATGTTAATTTACTGAAGTAAAATATATATATATAAAGAGAGGATAGTAGTGACCATTAGTCAGCAAAACAAATCTTACTATATTAGGTTTTCTGAATTTAACAACTTTTATTCAAATTAGATATTGATAAATTTGGTTTATTTGATAGTAATAATAAACACCAAATTATTCGATAATACTAATCATCCTATGGCAGACACTAGAGTAATTATCACTTAAAGGATATTTTATTAATTAAATTGATGTTTTATGGTAAAACAAACTTACTATTGATCGATTCAAGTTTTTATTTCATCATTTGATTAAAATGGAACTAAATGGGTCTATAGTTTATAATTTGAACGTACAATTAAAATTAAAATTGGTTATTATCATAAATTTTAATACATTTTAGTTTCTAAGTTTTAAAAATAAATCAATATAATCATTTTAATCTAATAAATATAAATTTTTTATTCTAAATATTAAATGTATTCTACATTAACATTTATGTTAAAACACGTTACATGGTATAAACAGTTTATTAAAATTTGAAATAAAAAAATAATTATAAGTATTTAAGTTTAAAAATTAGAAACATATTTATCTCATTAAAATAAAATAAATATCAGAATTAGCAGTCTTATCGTTTCAAAATATTTGTTACTTTTAAATTGTATTTATTTGAACTATTCTCATACTACTCAGCAACAGTATCAATAATTGAATTCCCGAAAAAGCCGTCTTTATGAGCATTCAAACTCAAAGTTTGGACCTCCGAAACTAGTGGCCGAGAATTGTGATCGCATGGTAGTTGAAAAAAATACAGCGATTGCTGCTGGAAAATCATTTTTAGCAATGTGTTCTTTTAATATAAATCTCTTAGCACCTACGCCATTGAATCTACTTGATGTCAGTGTCATTAAATATACCAACTTTCTTCTTTACCAGCACACGGACATTTATTTTCATCATCATCTGAAACTGTTTTTGCAATACTTGCTTAAGCCGTCAGTTAGGCAAATAGAAAATATAAATATTAGGGAAATAAAAACGAAAGAGAAAAACAAAATGATGGACAAAACTATATAACAGGAATCGAATGAGAAGGGATGATTAATATTAAAAAAAAAACTTCTCAATAAGAACTGATAATAGTGATTCAGAAAAATCAGAAACATGCCTTATATAAACAGTGATTTTGTTAGATAGAATTTATTCAAAAGTATACAGAACATGTTAAAAGAACGTTGGATCGGTAATATAATCACTTACCAAAATAGAAGAATTAGGCCATAGTAAAAGTTACTCCATTATTAAAGCTTCAAACCAGTACAAACTTTCCTATAAATCCCACATTGACAAGAATTGAATAAAACTGGTATAAATATAGATAGTTAACCATCCCAAAGTAGCTAATGTTCATTCATTTTTATAAATTTTTCTATTATTCAGAAAACAATTAAATTGAATGGTAAAAGTGTTTTTTCATATACACTTCAATCTTGGTTCTCAATAAGAACAAAATAACTTGTCTCATGGAACAACATCAATGAAATTTGAGTCCAAACACATAAAAGATTAACACCACTCTTAATCCAAAACTGTAAAATAATGGATTAATGAATTTTTAAACAATGCTATATTTTTTCTTTTCTAACCATAGACTCAATTCTCAAAAGAATCATCTCCCTATAGCGTACGAACAAAAAATATCAAAATTTAAGAAACAATATTAAGTGTGATGTGAAATCTACAAAAATTTAGAATTTTTAATAAATTTAACCAAAAAAAAAAAATAGTGTGATTGAGAGATAGCAATTTCCATCCAATCAAGAAAATAAACACAGATATGAGCAACATCGCTGCCTCAGACTCTACACGACTATTAACCAAGTTGTAATGAATTTGTTTTGTAGCTGCCATGGGAAAATATGGAGAAAATAAGCATGCAAATTTAAGAAACGCAGATTGATGAAAAGGGCATATAATACAAGTTCTGAAAATCATGACACTAATAAAACTCGTCCTGAACTAAAATCCAAATGCTGAATATTCAGAATTATCTCAAATACTACCATCGATCTATAATCAACATGCTATTCCACTCATTGAAACAAACAAAAAATTTTAAGACCCGCAATACGAAGCCTTCGTGCATAAAATTGACCAGGCAATACATACAAACAGATCCTATGCTTGCTGTAAAGATTTCGAAGTTCTCTGCCAAAGGGACCGTCCTAAAATGGAACTTCCATGCGTCGAAAGATATGCAGCATTCAATCTGGCAAAGCAACCAAAGATCCGTCAGAAACACAATGAGCCAATATATGAAATTTTTTCTTTTGGTGAAAGCAAATATATTATTCTTTTTAAGGTTTTTATAGCTTTTAAATTGAAAAGGAAGAGAGAAGGGGAGCAAGAAGCTTACTTGTCAACATCAGGCAATGCCAGGGGATCATACGACTCCTCCACAGGCATAGATACTGACATGTCTTGACCACCTTCAACCTGAATAATAAGCAACCAATATGTATGAGAAACCCCAAAAATATTCTCTTCCGTAACATTTATATGTCAATTTACCTGTTGAGGGTATTGTGCAGCATAACCAGCGTATGCACCATAAGCGTACAAGGAGGGATCATGAGCCGCACCATAAGCATATGCCTCGTAACCCTGTCCATATCCATAATAGGCATTCCATTGATTTGGGTCCATCTGAGCGCCCCAGCCACTGGGTACATCCTAGAATTGTTTCAACTTTTTTTCGTTAGAGCTAAGATAATTACACATCTAAAACAATAAAAATGAATCCACATATAAGTTACTAATAGACCAGATCAGATAATCTTATATTTATCACAACAAGAGAATCCCAAAATCATTAATGTAAAACTTTATAAATATTTCAGAGTGGTGAAAGCTCATTAAGGTATGGCATCCAGTACAAAAAGCTAAGCCACCAAAGCAGTACAGTTTCTTCATTATATTGTTTAAATAATTTTTTTAGTCTCACTTTAAATTTCTATTAAAATTTTGTGCCAACATGTTTGACGTGGAGCTGCTTTTCTTTCTTCAATTGAGTTGAATCCAACTCAACTTAATTTCCTAACTGAAATGCAATCATACTCTCGGTCTACAAACAGAGCATTCACATGTAACTGCTACAGCTATCATTAAATCATACAGTGTCATCTTAACTTTAACTAAAACCACCGAGCTTCGAGTCAGTGTTTATATTTCTCATTATCTTTCCTTGTCTCAGCACATATAATCACAATGTTAACTTTTTCCTTGGGTGAATGAAAATATTATGGGGAGGGGAAGGGATGAAAGTCCTCAAGCTGGACCATACCTTAATTCCTTGTTATTGAAATTCTCCAAATCCTACCAGATGAACCGACCTTCATAGGCATCATAATATCATGATTGCCCAATTAGGCAAGGTCAATTACATGGATCACACCACACCAATTGAGCTCCGCCAAAAATTAAATTTTGAGGGACAATAACCCAAAACATTATAAACGAATAAATGCCATAAAAAATCTATACACGTGTGTTACCAACATAGAAATTTCGGAAGACTGAATAACTTGAATACATTGCCATGATTTTTTAAATTAAAATAAAAATGAATTATGTATGACAAATGTGCCACACAGGCCAGTGTCACCATGACAAGCCAAACAGTCATTTTGTCAAAAACATGAATCATTTCCAAATGAAAAATCACCTGTCTAGCTGTCAAGGTACTAGCCCAAGAAATTTGGATCAATTGTTGACCTATTATCTTTCCCTGCATCCTCTGAATCGCATCTTCAGCAGAGGCTCTACAGACAAAAGCCATGGAAGAGGTTAAAAGGCTAATCAATGACAAGAAAAAGCAGAAGGAGAAGAAACTAAGATTGATGAAAGACCTCATAAGATGCAGAGTAACATGACATCAGGCCACATGAAACTTATTGCCTTGGAAAGGGGTAGCAACAGTCAAAATCATATCATTTATCCTTTGAGTTTCGAAATATTAGAGCAACCCCATAAAGATTCACATGTTAAAGTTTAAGGGTAAAAAACAAAACCTAGTTCCAAATTGAACATAACCGTATCCTTTGCCCGCATAAATTTTGACCGACACAATATCTCCAAATTGCATAAAGGTTTGCTTAAGCTCCTCCTCTGTCACATTAAGATCCAAATTACCAATACAAACCTGCATTACAAACAGATATAAGTAAGAGTACAATAAATCACATACAGTGTAATCCACCATTCTTGTTCCAGAAAGTGTGTAATGTTATCTCGTCCGTCCCTAAAGTTAAAGAAATTTCAAAGAAGTCCTTAAAATTTCCAGATGTCTCGTTCAAATTCATAAACTTTACGACTAATTATTATTTTCATCCTCAAACATATCATAATATTATTATTCAAGTTTCACATTTTTTATAATTTTGGACTATAATGAGACCTATAGATTGCACATTCAAGGACATGTTAAAAGTTTCTGTGACAGCACTATACGCTTTTAGGGATAAAATGTGTGGTGTACTCATCACATAAATTATTGGTCAACGAGAATCGGACTTACAGTGGTATTATTCACATCATTTTCTGGCTCAACAGTAGTCACCGGAGCAGTATATGCAGGAAATTGATACATTGCTGCAAAGTAATCCACAATTAAGAGCGATTTAAGTGATAATTGTGAACGGAACGAAGGGTTGTATGCTTGTACTGCAGTACTCACCTTTAGGTGGAGCATATTGGTTTTGAAAAGAAGCGTTCTTTTTAGGAGTAGCGGCGCTGATACGCATAGGGCGCGTGGAGCAATAAACACCATTCATTTCAGTCATGGCGCGGTTCCTCTGCGTCTCGTCGGTGAACTTAACAAAACCATAGCCCTTGGAGCGGCCAGTGGCCGGGTCGGTCACGACTTTGGCCCCTTTGACGGAAGGATAATGGGCCCGGAAAGTTTCCTGGAGGAGGAAGTCGGTGACATCGGGGGCGAGATCACCGACGAATATGGAATGGTCGGGTCCAGAGTCTCCGAAGGAGGCCCAATTAAGCCGGAAGGTCTGTTCCGTACCGGGCATTTGGGTGCCGTTGTAGGTGCGGAGAAAGGCCTCCGCCGCCGCGTGAGAAACGAACTCCACGAAGCCGTAGCCCTCAGGCTGGCCCGTCATCTTGTTGCGAATGATTTTGATGGAAACCACTTCGCCACTGTGGGCGAAGCACTGCGAGAGGTACGACTCGTCCACCCAGTACTGCAAATCGCCAATCCAAAGAGTTCGTACTTCCTCGATCGCCGTCGACGCCATCTTAAACCGCCGCGCTGCTGATTATGCTTCAACCTCCCTCTTGGTAATTCCGATTGTCTCAGATTAAGGCTGCTTTAAAATTCAAACAGTGATATGGGTCTGGGCCAGCTTATGAAGAGGCCCATCTAAATATGGGTTCTAGAGTAGCCCATATTCTGGCGGTGCGTCATGTCATATTGTTCGTTTCAAAATAAATGAAAATCTAAATTTCTTTTTTTTTTAACATAACAAAAATGTTATTTAGTAAAGAATAATATACTAATTTATTTTTTATTTTGGTTACATTTTTTCAATTCAGTTCTAATCATTTATTTGGTTGATAAGGTTCTATTTTTTTTTTTGTCAATTTTGATTTTTTTCACGTCGTTTAAATAATTAAATATGAACAGTATGTGGTACCAGTTTGTGATTTTTTAATTACTTTTAATTTACTTAATTTGTCTTTTTTAATATAAAATAAAATGTTTATGTGTCAAGTCCACAATAACAGTGACACATATCAGTATTGTGTGTCTATGTCTTATAATCAATTTAGATTTTATATTCGTTACTATTTTCTAATTAAGTCATAATTTTTTCCTTTTGGAAATAGAGCAATATCTTTTGAAATGGATAACAAATTTAATTTTTATATAAATGTTATATAAAAAATGAGACTGAATTAAAAATAATAATAAATATAAGGATCAAATTAAATATAAGACATTGATACTGATACATGTCATTAATTCTAACATCTGATATTGCTATTGTCACGTGATATGATGCTGACTTAATACGAGAACATTTTTTTAATTAAGAAAAATTTTAAATATTTAAAAACTACAAATTCACACGTGACATACATCATTCACTATTTTTTAATTATTTAAACGATGTCAGCATAAAGAATTAAATTAAATAAGATTGATGAAAATTATGACCGTATTAAACAAGAAAAATATTATGATTGAATTGATAAAATCGAACAAAAACATGAACTAAATTAGTATTTTAATTTTTATTAAAATAAGTTTATCTTCTTAATTTTTTACTTTATTGAAGGTGACTTTATTAAGTGAGTGTGGTGATGGAAGTCGACCAACAAGTTGAGGCAAAGGATGTTTCAGGGGCACAGGTGGTGAAATTCCAATTTGACACTACCACTAAACGAAGACACTCACCCAAAACTTGCAATGTTCACGACAAAGCCTTAAATAGTAGTTAAAGCTCGCTGGAACTAGGATTGAAGAAGAATAGGGTTTCAATCCCTTTGATGAGTTTTTTCACTTGTGATGCTCAAGGGAGATGCATTCTCCACTGGAAGAAGATGGAGATGGAGATATAGGGTGAAAGAAGATGAAAAAGTTGAGCCAAATATCCTCTGGTGTGTAATGCCCGTGTGGAGGAGAGAAGGAAGAGTGAGATATAAAAAGAAGAAACAAAAGGAGAGAAGATGAGTCAAATTGTGATATTTATCGACAAATTTATCGATGAATTTTTTCGTTAGTAATTATCAACAAAATTCCTATTTCGTCAATAAAGTTTATTAATGAAATATTTATTGATAAATTTTTTGCTAACAACACGTCATCGATAATTTTGATTTATCGATTGATTTTAAGCATTACCATTGGATTTTGATCATTAGTAATATCAATTTTTCTTGTATTGTTCCTCCATCTCCTTCTCTTCCTTTTCCTTCTTCTCTAATTAATTAGTAAACATATTTCGTTAAATTTGGGAAAACTTGATGCATATTTTACCAGTGATAATCAAAATTATATATTGTCAATACATTTCAAAATATTCAATTATTGACAAATTTTATCACAAAATGGTCAATGCTCAAAGTGAAAAGTTTAACACCATTTCATCGATGAAATATACTGACTATTAACACTTATCGATAATAAAATTATAGATTATTGAAAAAATTTACCGACACATATTTTGGTCGATAATTCAAATTATTATTTATTGATAAAAAAATTCCATTGATAAAATTCGTTGATAATTGAAGAATTTATTTTGTTCAATAAAATTCTGTAGGTAATTAAAAAATTTCTTGCAGTGGATTATAATAGATAAATACCACAACCACATAAAAAATAAGGCTAGTAATTTTATAAAACATTTTATATGTATGTATATAAAAGTCCATTAGCTCACTTGACTCATGCTCACATTGTTATACTTCCATAGTTCAAATAAACTAGATGCTTAATTCTACTTGTGAAAGACTTATGTATTGAATTAAATTCAGATGCTCTATACCCATCATATAACTTCTCACTCTGCAAACCCATATCTCAATAATTAAATCCTCACATATGAGGGGGTAAATTTCTATACCATTTGCAAGACAATGTCCTTTTTCATACCGTCCCCCCATAAATATAAGAATCTCCATAAATGCTCATCGCCTATTATCTTTATTTATGTGAGTATAATATTAATAGTGTAAGAATAGTCTTATACTAGCAAGAAAAGGGCTCGTACAATGTTCCAAACTTGAGCTCGTATAATAATATATGATATCATCAATTGGTGTACTTGCGCAATTTTTTCCCCTTCCTAATGTTAACAATACTACAATCTAGTTCAAAGATACATCCACATAGAACTAATTGAGCAAAATGATATCTCAAAGTAAAATTAATGCAAAGCCATACCAACTTCTCAAAATCAGATTTCTCAATAAAAAATTCAATTACAATTCAGCCATACCAATCAAATCAACGTGTTGCATTCGTAGTGATCACAACGTTTCTATTATTAGATTATTCAATCAAAACATTACTTAGGAAAATAACTAGCTTTCATTTCTTTGGAAGAAATTTTAACTCAATTTTTTTTTGCCAAAATCTCCAACAAGATATTTTACCTATATAAAAGAAACACGTATGTACTATATTATACTAAAAAAAACTGATCCATTTTTACTAAAAGTTCGGTTAACTATTTTATGGTTCGGTTTTTAAAAACTGAACTTATAACAGTTTTTTAACTGTGACAACTGTTTTTAATCTTTTCTCTTCTCTAGTTCTCGTACAATTGTTTCGTCTTGTCAAGAAAAGGTTATTTAATAATAAAATATTAATAAAAGAAATTATTCACATAAAAAAAATTAATAATTAACTTTTTAAGACAATTTTTTTAACATAAATGTTTATATTTTTTTATCAGTAAATATATAATGTATATAAGTAAAGAACGTAATTTATATATTTATATTTATATTGTGTTACGTTTTTTTTATATTTTTTATTAATAAGATAAAATAAATAAATAAAAAATAAAACAATTTTCATACACATATAATAATAAAATAAATATAAATAAAATAGAAAATTATAATATCAAATAATTAAAAAATTAATTTGTAAAACACTTATGAATAAAATAAAATAAATATTAAAATAAATTTCAATTAAAAAGAACGAACATGTATTGTTATACTATTTAGTTTAAAAGTTAGTACAATTAAGTTTAAAATTAGTACAATTCAGTTTAAAATTAGTATAGTTAGTAGTTTAGTTGAGTTTATATTGTAGTTTAGTACAATTTAGTATAATTCAGTTCAATTTCATAAATAGTTTAGTTTGTCTGAACTGTTTTGCACTTCAATTCAATTTACACAAATTAGTTTTTAGTTCCGTACAGATTTTAGTAGTACAATACAGTTCAGGTCTATTTGTCCACCCCTACATATCAATGATTTGAACATATCTTAATGACTATAAACAAACAAAGATTTATCTTGAATTCTCTTGAATCACATGCTACTACACATATCACATGCTAAAAATATAAATTACTTAAAAAAATAGCAAAAAATAAACTTACTCTTATCACAAATTTGATAAGGTAGATTTGTTGTGCTTCAAGCAAACATTCTTATAATGGTCTATGATCTTCAAAAAGATAAAAAATAAGATAAAAATATATAAAAAATGTAGAAAAAATATAGATTACACTTTTTATAGAGAAGGTAGTTTTGTAAAATAAAACTTGACTAATTAATTTTTCAATTATAGTTTAATTTTTTAATAATAAAATAATTAAATGTCATTTATAAAATTTACTACTCTTTAGTTATTTTCTGTCTTACATATACAACTATACATATACCATTACCAATGAATGAAAATAAAATAAAATTTTTATATCCGTTGAGTATAAGTAAAAGTAAGGATGAATTTTTATTTTCAAGAACATAACCAATAAATCTTTGGTCATCCCTATGTAATTTTCAACATTATTTAATTATTATTTTTATTTATTATCTATTCTAAATTTTTTCTTAAATAATAACTAAATCTTAAAAAAGAAAAGAAGCCACAACATGCATTTGGTAGTAAGTTTTGACCAAATTGTTGATAGCAAAACATAAACAATTTTCGAATTAGACTTCGAAAATAACTTATGATTCTAAGTGTTTTTAATAGTGATGAACATATGTTTCAAATTCAACCCACACACACAACTAAAAAAATGACAAAGAATAATTTTAATAATGATTATTATAATGAACTATAATTTTATATAATTTACCGTTAAATTTTAATAAAATAATATCATATTAAAAATAAATTTTAAAATTTAAAACATATTTATAAATTTATAAATATAAAATATAAATTCATATTAAGTTGAATATTGATCGAGTTCTAATTGGCTATTCGAACTTGACGAATCTGATTTATTTAATCTGATGGATACTTTTGTGTTTTTTTCAGTCCTGAATTAAAATGGTAAGTTTTGCGGAATGATGCTATCATGAGGAAAAATTCAGGGACAGTAATCTTTAGAAAAAAAAAAATGGTACTTTTGTACTTTTCCTCCGAAAACTTTCCGTACATACACTTTCACTAAATTCATCAGCTTAACAGTGATAACATGTTTGGTTACATAGGAAATAACACAACTTATTGCTTTCTTATTTAACAACTTTTACAAGTACTATCTCAGAGACATAAACGCAGTTTCAAACTCTATTTATTCTTATTTATATTAGGGCAAGATTTGAGTATTTTTTTCAACCTATTTGACTTGACACGTGTTAAGAGTAGAATGGAAAATTTAAAATACGTTCTGATGCCACATCAAAAATGAAAATAAGAGAGAATATATATATATATATATATATATATATATATATATATATATGTATATTTATTTATTTGTAAGCATTTCATCTATATTTCTTTTTTCATGGTGATAGTAATTTTATTATGAAAAGAGAAAACGGAATCCAACATCTGTGGTGATAAAATATATTTATAAAAAGAGAATATTACACACTTCTCAATTAAAACCAATACAAACGCATGGGTTACAGTACAGTAAGAGTACAACTCCCACTTCAGTGTAAACCCTATTATTAATGAATGAGTAATTACAAAACAAGTGCAACAATGTTTAACGTGATTTATTGGAAAAAAAATAAATTGATTTAGCTAGAAGCTTAGTATGCAGGAGGCGGGGGTGAGTTATACAAGTAGGGATAGTATGGTGGAGGAGGAGAAGGTGAAGGGGGAGGTGGGGACTTATAGTAATATGGTGGAGGAGGTGAAGGAGACGGTGGAGGTGGTGACTTGTAGTAATACGGTGGAGGAGGTGATGGAGAAGGTGGAGGGGGAGACTTATATACGTACGGAGGAGGTGGAGAAGGTGAAGGTGGTGGTGGTGACTTATAATAATATGGTGGAGGAGGTGAAGGCGATGGTGGGGGCGGGGACTTGTAGTAGTATGGAGGAGGAGGGGAGGGAGAAGGTGGGGGTGGGGACTTGTAGTAATATGGAGGTGGTGGTGAAGGTGATGGTGGGGGTGGGGACTTGTAGTAATATGGAGGTGGTGGTGAAGGTGATGGTGGGGGTGGGGACTTGTAGTAGTATGGAGGTGGTGGTGAAGGTGATGGTGGGGGTGGGGACTTGTAGTAATATGGAGGAGGAGGTGATGGAGATGGAGGTGGTGGTGACTTGTATACATATGGTGGAGGTGGTGAAGGAGATGGTGGAGGTGGAGATTTGTAGTAATATGGAGGAGGTGGTGAAGGTGATGGTGGGGGCGGGGACTTGTAGTAATATGGAGGAGGAGGTGATGGAGATGGAGGTGGTGGTGACTTATAAACATATGGTGGAGGAGGTGAAGGAGATGGTGGAGGTGGAGACTTGTAGTAGTATGGTGGAGGAGGTGAAGGAGATGGAGGTGGTGGTGACTTATATACATATGGTGGAGGAGGTGAAGGAGATGGTGGAGGTGGGGACTTGTAGTAGTATGGTGGAGGAGGTGAAGGAGATGGAGGTGGTGGTGACTTATATACATATGGTGGAGGAGGTGAAGGAGATGGTGGGGGTGGAGATTTGTAGTAATATGGAGGAGGTGGTGAGGGAGATGGTGGGGGCGGGGACTTGTAATAGTATGGAGGTGGTGGTGATGGGGATGGAGGTGGTGGTGACTTGTAGACATATGGTGGAGGAGGTGATGGAGATGGAGGTGGTGGGGACTTGTAGTAATATGGAGGAGGAGGTGATGGAGATGGAGGTGGAGGTGACTTATATACATATGGTGGAGGAGGTGAAGGAGATGGTGGTGGTGGGGACTTGTAGTAGTATGGAGGAGGAGGTGATGGAGATGGAGGTGGTGGTGACTTATACACGTATGGTGGAGGGGGTGAAGGAGATGGTGGTGGTGGGGACTTGTAGTAATACGGAGGAGGTGGTGAGGGCGATGGTGGAGGAGGGGACTTGTAGTAGTATGGAGGAGGAGGTGATGGAGATGGTGGGGGTGGAGACTTGTAGTAGTATGGAGGAGATGGTGGTGGTGGTGATTTGTAGTAATATGGAGGTGAGTTGTAATAATAAGGAGGTTTTAGTTGTTGATATGGGCGTTGATAATTGTTCCATGGTTCGCCATAGGTGGGCTTATAGTCATCAGCACCAACACTGATAGCCATTAGGCAAATTGCGAATGCAATGATCAAACGAGGCCATTGCCTCGTTCCCATCTTCTTTGAATGTGAAAACGTTGCTGTCTTTAGAACACTTATTTTTCTTGGTTCCCAAAGTATTGATTAGAAGCCTTTATATAGTGTTTAGATTGGGTGATTGCTGGTAGGATATCTTTGTTTGGTGACACAGTGGCATAAAGTCTTAAAATATATATATTTATATTATTATAACATTTCAACTTGATGTTATGGTATGCCATTAAACGAGTTCATAATATTTTCCTCTGGTGTGAAGAAAGTCAAGAAGAGAGTAGGTGATGGCGTGGTTGAATGAGCTCCTGTTACATTTAAACAAATATATACAGAAGCGCGTTACAGCAGACGAAACTGATTATTTCGTTTGTCTTTTCACCAAGAACTTATGTCTGGAGTGTGAAACAGATGATAAAGTCAAAATGCAATATCACTTCCTGAATTCTCTAATATGTCTTTCTTCCTAATCATAATGCCATATATCCTGATTATAAAAACATGAGCTTATTTTTGTTATGCTCTTCAAATTATGCTTTTATCGTCGGTGAAAATTGCTTCAGGTAACAAGACATATTTTCTTGTTATTGTAAACTAACGCACTTGACAAATGTTAACTCAAGACTTAAAAAAATTATTTTTTTGACTCGGTATAATTACTTTTTAAGCCAGTAAACCTACTTTCTTTGTTTTAATCAACATCTCGTGTGTATACTTTATGCCTTTTTTTTCACCACGACAAGTCTGCTCCGACATATTCTTTGATCAATTCCACCCTGCAACTGGGTTCTTTTTTAACTTGAAAGCTGTAAATGAATTAGCGAGTTTGAAAGCTGAGATGTATATTATCCTAAATAAATAAAAAAGAAAAAGTCTAGGCGGCGAAATTTTCATCGATTTTAGGAAGATATGTTGTAATGCTATTTATTTCTTTATTTTTAGGTTGATCGTTCAATTATTATTATTTAATGTGTTGTTTATTTTTTCTGTTAGAGCAACGTATTGTTTATTTGATTTGATACATCAAGGCAATAAAAATACTTTGATTAACACGTTTTCTGCTCGATCGATGCACGTCTTAAAGTTAATCTGATTAGTCTCTTTAACTACCAGATAATTCATTTTTTGCTATTTTCTCTCTCCAAATTTCATCAAATTAATTAAATTAATCCCGCTTGTAATCTTCTATGACCACCCATTTGATTGATATACATTATACTCATTATTATCGATTCATCACACAGTTAATTTTTTTGTTCAATTTGGAAAATTTCTGTCAAATGGAAAGATCAGGATTCACCAAAAAAACAAAAATGGTAGATCTGTGTTTTCCCTACACTCATGATCACTTCCAAGGAAAATGGTCTGAAGAAGAAGCGTTGCAGAAGTTCTAATACGTTTTTCTCTCAACTTGTGTATTTATTTTGCTTTTGTTGATTGGAAAATCATGCATAATATATACTATTTTGCGAAGAACTATTCGTCCCAATATATACAGCTGCTGTACAAAATTTATACATGCATAGAATAGGCTTTGTTTGACATGGAATTTGTCCTTTCTGAGTTTAATTATCTTTGAATTTGCGACATGAATATATGATTCTATATTTGTGGAAAGCTAAATTAATTTGGTTGGCACGTTGTTGTGTGCACTGTATCCAGATCATTTTTGAAGACTTTCTTTGACATATGGTGCTTAAAAACAGTGTTTGTGAGTAAGCCATCGTGGCCCATTTTGCTTGATTTACTTGCCCATACGTTCACACTTTTGTTGGCAAAAGCTTCGAGATTTTTCTAAGTGTTTAAAGTGTAGTAATTTTTCAATAAGCGAAATATGAACTTCTTAGAAGGAATATTCATAAATTACGTTATCCAAAAATCTTTAGAAAACATATATCAAAGTGCAAGTTATAGACTAAAGCTCTTTTCAAAGGAATTATAAGGTGTTATGCTGAACTCTTTCTAAAAAACTTATCGAGTATTTACCACAATTGTGTAAGAATTATGATATTTTAACAAGTTTTTCTAATATTTTTTTATAACAGATTACGTGATTGTTTTATTGATTCGTATATTTGAAACAAATCAATTATAAGTTAAGTTTAAAAAAAAATTGTTAAAAATATATTTTTCTTTTTATACTGATTAGACTTTTATATTCCTAAAAGTAGACTTTATTTTGAGTTAGTGTGTTCATATCTCTTATTCACACTCAATATTCTAATTTATGGATTAACCGTTGTATAGAGTTTAGTTCAAGTATTAATTATAGTGTTCTCATTATGGAGGTCACAAGAAAGATATTAATTTCAAGACATATGTACGTTTTCGTATGAAATTGGGGTGAAAGACACATCTTACATGTCAAAGTTATGTGTAATTATACATTATTTACAAGTTTAATATATAATTTTATTACGTGGGAGTTTAATTAATAGTCAGTAAGTTTTTATTTGTTACTGTTTTGCTATAAATATAAGAGTAGTTATTTTGAAAATGGTAATTGTGATTGCTATAAGACTGGTTGTTTACAAAATGTGAAAAAGTTAGAAAAGATGTTGAAAGAGTAATTGATGTGGTACAATCTCAATTTGCAATTTGCAATTATAAGTAGTCCGGTGAGTCATTAATTAGATACATAAAAATGATGAATAGTCATGTATACACATGCATTATACTGTATAATATGGTTTTTAAAATGATTATTTCAATATTAATTATACAATATGATTGACACAATCATGCGAGTGACGGATTGCTCAGAACCTCAAGAAAATCGATTGGTTACTATTAAAATTACCTAAATATCTAATTAATATAAATATATTAAGTATTAAGAATCAAGTTTAAAGAAAATTGCACCGTAATTAAGTCGATTTTAATAAAAAGTACAAAAAAAAATTATAAATTTAAGTTAAAAGTATAATGTTGAAACGTTAATTAAATTTTTATTATAGTATTAACTTTTCTAATCTATTAAATCTTTTAACATTACAGTACTTTATCACAAGTAATTTTAGTAATAATAATTTGGAATTTAGTTTTGTACGGTTCTTTTATATATTTTAATTAATGGTATCAATTTAATGTTCGTATTTTCAACTTTTAATTTAATTTTTAAATAATTTAAATTGATTTGATTAATACTTTAAATAATAAAATAAAAAGTAAATTGTGGAACAAACAAAAAAAATAAAAAAAATAGTTTAATTGGTAGAAATTCAAGATTTTCAAAATATTCCTAGTTATTATTATTATTATTTATCATTATTATTATTATAAAAGATAAAAGAAACACCAAATCGAAGCTTTGTTTCACACGAAATTATGAATTATAGTATGGGTATATATTAGAATTTTTATTATCTTCTGCAAATCACACCACTTATGAAAGGATGGAAGAAAACAACAATCTCGCTTTTACTCGCTTTCATTTCCTCAAAAATAATAGAAACAAACACGACTTTTAATTATAATCCATCTTCGCAAATTTGCATCAAAAAATCAATAGTTTCTTTTGAAGTGAATAGACTCTAAATGAATTTTTTTTAAGATTTTATATAAGAGAAAGTGACCTAACGGATTAAAAAAAACAGTAACTCAGAAAGTAAAACATTTGAATGAATGGAGTGTGTTATACAATTTCTTCAATGAAGGAGGATCAAAAATATATATTATCCCAGTATTTGGGACAAAAAATGAGGGTCCAATTGTCATGTCATTGGTGTATATTTTAAAATGAAAAATGACAGGCTTTATAATTTATAAAATAGCTAAATATTTAAGATTATACACGTTGACAATGTGAAAAGATCTCTTCAAATAATTTTGCGAGACAAAGGAAACTATAGAAAAAAACAAATACGTTGACAATGTTGGAATATTTTTGTTTGTTATGTTTCATTTTTGTTAATAGTTTTGTAAGTGGGAGACATACACAGACTCTAAGTGATTGTTTGTTATCTTTTCATTTATGGTATACTTTTCTACACTTTTACTACAAGAACATGCACCCTAGCTGGCTAAATGAAACTACATATATATCTCTCAAAGTTCTTTGGTTATGTGTATAAATAAATAATAATACTTTGACAACATTTTAACACCATCTACGTATCATTCTGTGGGTTCATGGTAATATTTATAATTATTTTAATTGATTGTGGAGTAATTTTAGACCAATTATAAAATAACACGTAAATAATAAAATGTTGTCAAAAAAATGTTATCAAAATATTATTATGGTACATTTTAAGCCACAATCATTACTCTTTACAGTATGTTAGCGTGTTTGAGAAGGATGTCTTATAAGATGAATCAGTTTTCAGATACCATAAAATATGGTGATTATTGGGAAGAAAGAAACAAAATGAATTATAAAGAAAAGACATTTTAAATAATTCCGGCAAGTTTTGCATTTGACTTTTTCAGTTGTTTCACACTTATTTCTCCAAAATGGCAAACCAAATAATCAGCTTTGTCTTCTAAGGCCTGCTTCGATAATTATCTGTTTAAATCTATCAAAAACGAAATACGACAGTATTTATTAAAAGATCTTACAAATTATAAAAATTATATTGACATTAGTATTTATAAATTTTATTGAATCTAGGTTTTCGATGACCAATTTAATCAGTAAATCAAAATCCTGATTAGGGTTGTTAATTCTATGTTATATATCTTTAAAAACTTAGAAATTTATAAGGTAACCTAATTATAAAGTTGGAAGCGAGAATGAAAAAGGTCTAAGGTTTTACTCTTTCTTCTATTATTTAGAAATTATAAAGTTTGTTTGATCCGTTCGAAAGAAAAAATGTCATGAGCTCAACTCTTCCAATGATAAAATACTTATAATTAACATTTCTCAACAAATATATATATATATATATATATATATATATATATATATATATATATATATATATATATATATAAATTAGAAGTCTTACATTGATTAAAGATAAAATCAATTTAAAATATATAAGTGGATGCAAATCTCATCTCATAAATTCTTTTGTAAGATTGAGTTAGACTTAAAGTATGATATATAATAAGAATTCTTAATAAATTTAATGAATTATTTTTTAAATCAATTTTATGTCACTTTTTAGTAAAATATAAAATACTTAATGAAAGGATTTATCATTTTAAAGGCAATATAGACATTAGTCTATACAGTTCATAACTTTTTTTGGTGAATAATGTTGTTCTGATGAAATATTTTGTTGTTTAAACTTAAGAAAAAGAACAAGAGAATAATGTATACAAATATTATACTGATTTAAGAACATTAAAAATATTTAGTAATTTATTTATTGAGTTTTTTTTTAATATTATACCGATTCTTTAACCTATTAGACTATACATAGTATTTAGTTTATTAATCCACTATATATTTGTAAGTATGTCTTGAATACTTGCAACAACACTGTCTTATTTCTTTATTATTATTTGTTGTTTAATTATGTGCGCATGTAGAGAGGGAGAAAAATTTAAATTTCCATTTGTCATTATGATATAGAAAAACATTTTTTCCATTAAGATTTTTTTTTTTTAATAGTGTGACCAAAAGAAGATAAAGAATAACAAAAAAAATATACATATTGATTTTCATCTTCTTTGAAGTTCACCTTTAAATAGAGAATACTGAAAAAAGAAGTAAGAAATAAAAATCCTAACAGAATTAAAACAACATACATTGATTTATTCTTTTTTTATTTAAAAAACGTAATTACAAGAATACACACCACTCCTACTGATAATGCAGTAACTTAATAAACACTAATTACTTTGAAAATGTGAATAAGCAACAATAAAAATTTAATTTAAAACCAAAATAAAAAATTTAATACAAAAAAAATAAAACGTACATATTTATTAAAGACCATGAGCAAAACAAAACTATAAAAAAGCTTATCTATCAGTGTGCTACTCTATTGTTTAGGGTGCTTCTTCCTGCACCCTTATTTTTCTTCTTGTACTATCACAAAAAAATTATTATATATATATATATATATATATATATATATATATATATATATATTCTCCAAATTATTCCTCCTTAAAAATATAATAAAAATTAATACATTTTTTTAATACGTTCTAGATTGAATATTTGGAAAGTAATGATTTGGAAAATATCTTATGGAACACTAACACCGTTGACTTCCCGAGAGCCTTCTTCAGCCTGGCGGCACCCTAAATATCGACGCTATGAATGACGTCGCAGTCCATTTTAATACATTTTATTCCATGGTAAAATGAGGATGATACATTTTATGGGGTGGAGGAAAAAAAAAGGAGATATGGGAACAATTATTTAATAAATATTTGTAAATGGTAGGGAAAAAATAGCAATAATATAAAACTTAATTAATATTTTAAGATTGTAAAAAATTTACGTATAATTGACTCCATATAATTTTTTTTATTGAGTACTCAACGATTTTATATTTTTAATTAAGTATTTATTATCTATTTTAGTTAATTAATAATGTGATTTTTTTTTACTATTTTACTTATTTGTTATCATGTAAAATTTTATAATTAATATAAAACAATAAATAGTTTTTATTATTTAATTAAAACACATTGGATAATGAATATATCTTTTAATGTTATTATCTACAATAATAAAAAAAAACTCTTATCTTCATATATATTCTTCAACATATTTTCAGTGAAAACAATACAAATTATTTATTATTTTACATCAATCACTATATTTTTTATATTAATTATAAAATCTTGCATCTATTAAAATATATAAAAATTTTAAATACTTAATAAAACAAAAAATAATAATAATTAACAGACACTTAAATACCTAATTTTATAAGTAATATAGAATTTAATTAAGCCTAATAACAATTATTTGAAGAAACAAAAGGAAATTTCTTTTATACAGTATCATGAGCAAAATTAGCATACTTATAAGAAACAATAAGTAATTTTTGTATCCACAATCCTGATTTATCAGAGTCTTGAGACTTTTTCTCGAACTAATCTTGCTTAACCACGAAATAAATTAAGAATGGTCAGATAACCGAAAAATCTTATTAAAGCTAAAAGTAAAATTAAATCTCTTGTTAAAATACTAATTACATTCATGTAACAAACCTTACTTTAAAACAATAGCAACACAATAATGGAGTACATATTTTCTGTGTAGAACTGTTAAATTATAAGGTAGATAAATAATATGTATACTCTTATTATTTTAGGTTGAATGAGCCCTTCCCCAAAAAGAAAGTCTAAATAGTAATTTTTCTTGTAAATACCGACAGAAACACAAACAAAATTTAATTCTTAGGACGTATAGATTCAAGACTACAACAAGAACTTCTCTAATTTTTCAAAAATATCAAAATTAGCAAGAAATTTTAAAAAGAATAAACTACTAAACCTAAAATAATAAATTGAGAAAAAAGAAAAGATGAAAGAGGAGGGAAGAAAAGTCTGCACTATATCTTTCGAAGGAACCAAATGACATGTATTTATAGACGGAGGAGGAGAGTTGTCATGGGCCAAAATCCCATGACTTGGGAAAAGGCGCACAAAGTTGAAAACCAACTCTCTGCACCCTTGCACCTAAAGTTAAAAAGACCTGCTCCTGCGGAATATGACTCATTGGAACAAGTTCAGCCAAAAAAATTCAAGTAAAGGATATATATTTTGCAATATATTTATAACACAGTTTTTATAACAATTCTTATTATGCTATTCGATCTCCTTTATCAATTAGACCATAATTAGGAATTACGTATACAATAAAAAGGAAACTCACTGCACCTTCCAGAAACTAAAAATTATTTAACAAAAATGAATAGCTTCAATTCCATTTTGCAACTAGTTTAAACCTCCAGTAAGAATAAGTTAGAACGACAACATCTGATTCATCTTTCTAGAAATTGTTTTAAATCATACATCAAGTTGATTTTCGAATTGAAAGGTCTTGTATGGCATTCAACACCAGCTTGAATCCGCTCAATATGCCACGGTAGAGCAGATTCCCGGTTCATAACAGATACCATATCAGCAACAGTAACAAATATTAGAAGACAAAATAGAAACTCAAACCAATGGATTAGTAACAAACAACTTTCAGCTTTACATAACCAAAAACCTTGTACACAGAAATGACGGAAACCCACCTGGTGATATGCAAATTACACTTCATGTCTGACGTGCTAAAGGCCTGTGTGGCTTTGGAGCTGAGAAGAAATAGAAAGAGCATAAGTATTATTTATTTATATGGGCTATATGGAACACATCAACAATATCTAAAGCTTTAGAAGGTTTTGTGTGCTAGTGAAAAAGGACCAAAGTAACTTGCCATTGGGATTTCCTTGCTCATAGAATGTTCGAAAGAGAAGAACAGCTTCTGATGCCATTATACCTCCAGTACATTTGAAATTCTTTCCTGATGGAACTTCACTTTTTATAAGAAAAATAAGAATTATTTGTTTACATATATTAGTGGATGTAGCAGACAGATGTAAGAAAGACAATAAACAACAATTAATAATTTTCCTGACAAAGTAAAAATTATAACAGTAAATGACATGCACATACAAAATAATAATGAATAATAATAATAATAATAATAATAGTAATAGTAATGATAGAATAGATCGAGACAAGGCTTGCATAGATGGTGCTGAGTTAAGAGACATACTTATTGACTGTTGTGGTGTTACTTGAATGCAAGGACAGTATCGATCCACACCCTCCAAATTTATCATTTGAACAGCCATAAAATACTTCCTTTATACCTGAAATAACACAAACCAATGAATTAGAAATGACAATATAAAGAGTGCAATGCAACTGTAATGGATTGTTCAACTCAAGACTAGAAGAAGCATACCTAAAATTGATAAAGCAGATGCGCACATTATGCATGGTTCACAGGTAACATAAAGACTGCAGTTTGAGAATTTTTCAGCAACTTCAGACATTGAATGTCCATTTTTCTGCCACTGCCCAAGAAGCACGTCTATAGCTTCCATTTCTGCGTGCCTTGTAGCCTGATAATAACAAGACATCCATAGTTGATTATGATAAAAGAAAGAAGCATGAACAGAGAAAAGAAAGGAACGAAAGAAATATTATTTCTGAATCTTGAAGAAATTATGTGCTGATTATCAGAAGAAAAGGGGATATATATATAGAACATGAATCACAGAAACAAAAAAAAACGGAAATAATAGAAAACACGGCGGGCTAATAAACGGTTCAGCTGCTTGGCCAACTTGGGGGCCAGCTCGGTTCAGCCAGCATAGCTGGCGCTATTCAATCATTTGATTATTCTTTGACTTTCAACTGATAGGCTAGTGTCAAAGATAGATGATGAAGCCTGTGATAGATTTCCTTATGTCTGGACATGGTCCAGTCAAAGACACTGAATCTAGTGATTTTAGTATCACTCTTTGCATGAAGTAACAAACCTAAACCAGGAGCTTGTTTTAAGTAACAAAGCGCACGTAAAGCAGCTTGATGATAATATTTAGTAGGAGCAGCTAAACAACAAATAGATTATTAAAGGAACAGCTAAATATAAGCCAAATGATTGAAAATATATGCATGAAAACAGAAAAGAGATCATTGATCAAATTACATTTCGTGTCTCAGTAGTTCGGTTTCTGCCTGTGGCTATTACCTTGGCATCCTCAACAATTACACATCTGCCAACAAATACCGCAGTTTACATAAAAAGAGTAAACCAAAACAATAATGATCCAATGAAACGATAGACATAGTCTCTCCAATTGATTCAATGCAGAATACAATCAAGATGACTAATGAACAAAGATTTACTTCAGCCAATTTTACACTCAACAAATGATAGGAAGCATACCAGGAATTACAAGAAAATGTTAAATGCTCCATGTTCTCAAGGTTACTATGATGGGAGAAAACAATAAGCCATTATTACTAAACAAATTAATCTCAGAATGTACATGCTAATCCAATGTAGATGCCAATAGCTCAATTTGTTTTTTCCTATTTTTTCTCCAAAATAAAAAGACCGATGAAAATGGGCATCCATATCTAAATTCAAAAAGCAGTTCAACGGATTGGATTTGGTACGATACATAAGAGATCAATGATATTCAAACATGCCCGTTTAGAATACATTGATTTGACCAATCCCGTAGCATGTTTCCAGTTAGGACTTAAAGCATAAGAGGAGAGTTCAATCAAAATGATTAGTCCATTAAGTGAGAGAGCCTAAAGGCTTACGCATCAAATCAAATAGTTTAGCCTACTCGATTTGGGCACCTAACACTACATCCCCTTTAAGGCTGACGTCCTCGAAGATTTCATTCTATCAACATTGACCTGATGGTACCCTTTTTCCCTATAAGGGATTTAATCACCTATCAGTATTCAGTTTGCACCTTAATCCAACCCTTAGGTAGCCCTTTTCATAATCCAACTCTTAATAAAAACACCAACTACTAGGATTTAAGTACAAGAGGACAGTCCAACCCAAAAGACTAGTTCACTATTGGGAAAACCTTAAAGCTTAAGTATCACATCAAGTAGCTTATCCTACTCAATATGAGATTTCTGACATTTTTAGTTGAGAGTCATTACAACTCTGTTTTTGATTCATTAAATCCCATTGGTATTGACTTGAAATGACTTTAAAAACTGATGCATATATAAATTTCTGTTTAATCAGCACCTTGTCTTTTAAATAGGAGTCATGCAAGTCTTCTCACATTTCCAAAATCCAATTAAAAGTTTAAGCAACTTCTTATTACACCCTCTTTTGTCACGTATACAGTCATCACAGCACCAACACCCATTTAGCTCACACTCTCCTATGCACTTCTTTAGCTATGTTTATTTATGGTCCAAGGAGGACAGTCATCTTCAACATTAAAATCAGTATCACCCTCCCTTCTTCCTGACATCAGAGAAAAAAACTAAAATATTTTCTGATTTCAACTATCTAACTAAATATCCTATTACCATAGAATGCATTTCATTGTCTTGACGCAATCAACCAGCACCAGTGATGAGTATGAACGTCGGTCAACACCCTTGCCTAACACTTTCCAATCCTAACAACACCTTAATCAATTACAAGTTACACTTCCGATGATATTCAAGTAACATGAAATTGTGAAGGTAACTTACCCAACAGGCACTTCAAGAGCATCCAAAGCTAACCTCGCCTGTCACATAAATCAGAGTAATTAAAAGAAATAAAAACAGTTAAATCCAATGAAATGATAATAATGATAACAACAACAACAAAACTAGTGTTCCACAATGCTAGAGGGCTCCTCGCCATGAAAAGGTACAAGGGAGGGTCGCTGTATGCAACCTTACCGCTGTGTTAAGGCTCGCCTTCTTATAAATAATAATAATAATAGAAGAGCAAGAATATACATTTCCGCATAGATTACATGGTGAACGTAAGGAGAGCAGAATCAACATAGTCTGGGAGATAGATGGCTTAAATTGTCAGTTTGAACGCAACAACAGCGGTCATGAAGAAGACAAACACTGTGTTCCACTAAAAGCTAGCACCAACTTACTCCACCGCCTCCCATCATTTCCAATTTGATGAGTCATAAAGATCAATAACCAAAGAAACCACATAGGCAACTATTGAATATACAGTTAATTTCTGAAAAAAGTATGAATGGTGTTTATCACCTACAGAAAAGAAAACAACCATACCTACAGGAGGCATACTTGCAGAAATTAATGGCGCATATAAAAATGTTTGCAAAGCATTACCTGGTGTATGGCTAGCTCCATGAACAAAAGGATCTCAGGAGATGTCATCCTGAGCCAATGCAGAGAACAGGGATTCCAAGGAAGAAGAAAATAGAGGCACAACGCTTAGTGACTTGCTTCACACCTTCTCTCTCAACTGTGACAGAGGAGAACGGGTGATTACTGACTCGGCACAATGAGGGGTTTGATTGCTTTATAAATAAATATTATTTTAATGTGAGTTTCACTACCATATTTTCTTATAAACCTCTTCTAGCATCTATTATATTCGGTATATTCAAAGTATGAAGGCTAAGAATAATCTTACTTATGCTAATCACTAATCCAATATTTTAAGTCTAATGACTGTAAATAGACTTTAACCCTCTTCGGCGAGAAATCTTCTTCACATGGACAAAAGTGAAATCTGTAACAATGACCTCGTCTCATTAACAATGAAAAAGATCAACGTTGGTGAATTCAAACACTCGCGAAGGTAAAAAATCACTTAAAAGAGATATTCACACACTCTCAAGAATCTGTTTAATTTCTTGATTGATTTTTTTTTTATGATGTCTCTGATGATGGATTTATCTCTATTTTTTTTGTTTATGATTTTTTACTGTTTCTTGTTCATTTTGTAATCAGGAATCAACAGAATACAGAATGATATAACAGAATCAAACCATAACTTATCACAATAATGCCAAGAAATTGTGCACCGGATTTGCAAGAAAGAGGACATTGACGCAGAGGAGATAGAATAACTAATAAAATCAAGTATGACAAACACGCAGTGATCAAACAATTTGATTAAGGAAGAAGAGAATTAGGTAAAATACCTTCAACGTGAGAGGCCAATCCGATTCTCGCTTCTTTCTTTCTCTGCCTTTCTCAAACTTTCTTCCGAAACTTTTTCCTTTTCCTCTCTTTTTTCTGCAGTTTCCCTTCGTGCTCTCCCTTTTTTCAAAATAATCCCCCAAAATTACTAAAATAAACAGGTTTATATAATACTAGAGAGCTAGTTTTTCACGGTGATCTGACCCTCATTCCTTATGTATGACACTTCAGCTGCTATGCTTAAAAACCCCGTCTCGTGCCTCCCGCGTGATAAATCCCTGCGGAAACTTTTATCTGAAAAATGCATTTAATCGTCCTTGTTTTTTTTTTTTTTAACTTTTTCCTCTTTTTTTTTACTTTCTTACCTTACCCCTTTTTTTATTTTTAATAATTCTGAATTTTGCTACATAAAAAATATTATACACATATATTTTAACTTAATTTATATTTTATTCTATTTTTTATTTTGTCTTTTGATTCATTTATTATTATTATTATTATATATTTTAAAAAAAAACTAAAATACTTATTTTCCATTTATTTATTTTTCGAAATCATTTTATATTTTATTTTGACTAAATCAAGAATTGACAAATAGATTTATAAATGAGGTTAATATGACCGAGAATCAAATCATCGATGAAATTAAAAAAAAATATACAATGTTGGAATAATATTTTGAAAGACTAAAAAAAGCAAAGCAATTTATAATGAATTCTTTAGTGAGAGATATAAAACAGTATATGATTATATTGCTAAATTGTTAAGAGTTAAAGTGAGAACTTTTAAGATTAACTTTAATCAACTTCTCAACCTATTTTGTTACTAAGATTTGAGTCATTTTACATCTCTTTAGAGATATATAAAGAAAGTTTATTAGATAGCTACAGATTCTTTAGGTCTTGTTCATTAAGAATAGTAATTGAGTGGATTTAAGAGGATTTAAAGGTAATTTTTGTTGTTATTTATTTGAGTGAATTTGGAGGTTAAATGAGTGTGGATTTTGAAGTAAATTTTTTTAATCTGTTATATAAATTAAATAGTACACTAATTTTTACAAATTTTATTTCTAAATTCACTGTCGTTTACCTCCAAATTCACTCAAATAAACAACAACAAAAAAATTACCTTCAAATTCTCCCAAATACACTCAATTAATCTTCCTCAAATCCACCTAAAAACAACGTCTTATTGACATAGATGATCGTGGTGGCCAATTATTAATGGTAATGACTAGAAACTCGAATGTAGAATATTTCTTATTAGTTTTTATTGTGATAGAAAATAAATGCAAAAAGACCAAAAGGTGATTTTTATATTGTTGTTGGTTAATATTGAAAAAATTAATTGTCAAACGTTGAAATATTTATTTCGGATAAAAAAGGATAAATTTTGAAGTTTAACTATTTAATTTAAATTCATTTCATAACAAAGTAATAATATTCTTTTAGGGATTAATTATCGTGTTTGAGGAGATTTTGAATAAAGTATAACATAAGTTTTTTTTAAAGCATTTGTATAATAATTACAAAAGGAAATTCAATAGATGAATTATCATTAGAGACCTTATAATTAGGATTAAGACATTTTATAAGGAATGAAAAAAAATTAAAAAATATTAGAAATGATTTTATAATTAGTTATTTATAATTTCAATTAAATCTTGACATAAACATATATTTAATAATTATTTTAATGTAATACTTGATTAATAATTTGTCTCAAGCATTTAATAATTTTACTATTATTAACATGAGTGACAGTCCAATCATTACTAAGATACAATGGATTAATTAGATCACACGTGATCAGTAGGTAGTGTGGCAACTAAAATTGCAGGTTACGGCGAAAAAATAAAACTTAAAAAAAGACAAAAATATTAGAAAACGGAGTCAAGGTAGCTTATTATGCAAAGGAAAATAAAATTTTAACACCATTTTTTGATACAATTTTGACACTGCACACGTGTCAAAATGTGATTGGACGATTTGAAATTAAAAAATAAACTTTGATTTTTCTCTTCCAAATATACTCCTGTCTTAACTTTTTTAATTTGAAATCGTCCAATCACATTTTAACAGTGTGTAATGTCAAAATAGTGTCAAAAAAATAGTGTTAAAACATGATTGTCCGTATGCAAAACTATGGAAAACCCAGCGTCAACCAAAATCACCGTCAACAACCACCACAGCGCCGTTAAACCTCCGTGTCTGCATCTTCCTCAACCTCACGACGCACCTGCAACACTGAATTCCAAAACCTGCAGTGAAGTCGCCGTCAACCATGAAGCACCACCGCGTCTCCATGAACCTGCGATTCAGAACCCAAAAAAGCATTTCGTTGTTCGTTCTCTCGCGCCTCCCTCGTTCACAAACGCAGAACCCCAGATCGAACCAGAAGCGAAAACGCAAAACCCTAACCACTATACTCCATCGCGCACCAATGTCATTGCTGCCAACAAAGCCAGTGGTCACCGGAGGCATCGTAGACGCTCCTCTGTTTCACTGTTTCTATTTTGAATTCCATTTTTGGGGACTGCTTATTCAATCGATGTAAGCTTATTTTGATGGCATATACACTTCATTTCCCCCCTGGTTATTTAGGGCATAATTGTTAATGGTCATTGTACGATTTGTTCATTTTCTATAACTAGAATTTTACTGTGCTTTATCAGATTCCTGTGAACATTATGCAGTAAATGTTAAACAACATCTGTACTTACACTTAATTTTCCTGTTAGGAGGAAAACTTCGTGTATTGGAGGAAAGCTTTAGGGATTGAAATTATGTGACACTTTTTTTCTTTTTCAGTAGTTATATTTGAATTTAAGCTTCTCTATAGCCTCTGTTCAGAAACTTTGTTTGATATTGACTACATTTATTTTTCCATTACTCGTGTCTCTAAAATTTCGCAGCTACCCCTGATGAGATGGAAGAGAATTGCAGTGCTTGCAGCCATGTGCATTATAGTTGTTCATGGAATAATGTTTCAACTTTCCTTTTTTCTTCATATGCAGGTGGTTTGTCTTTCTAAAAAGTGCTCTCAGTTGTAATGCATATGTGCATAAATTAGCTTCTGTACACATAATTGCAGCAACAAATGTCTGGCAGCAAAGAAACCATCCTACAAAGCCAAATGTTTTTGGCTGCTAATATGTGTGCACAATATTAAATATACAGACCTTTGTGTTAAAGAGGCCAACTATGCTTCCTGGATAATTGATTTTTTCTACAGCATTCTTGAGTTTCTTCTCTTTAGTTTTAGCATTGTTCAAGGTAAAAGGATAAAAGCTTCCTGTTTTCTTAAATTATACATGTGTACTCGATGTGAAAGTAAAATTACTCTATGTTGACTTTCGTAAAGGATATACTTGACAATGTAGGAGATTGAAAATTTGGCATTCAATCTTTGTCAGTGCATTTGGATCAGAAGAGGGTACGTTCTTCTTATGTATAATCTCAGAGGACTTGGTCTTGTATCCTTGATTTATCATAAATAAGTTTCTTTAAGGTATTCTGGATTTGTGTTTCACTTCTTAAAGAGTGTTTCTCCTTAACTGATGCATATATGGTGTGTATCGGGTTTCTAAATAAGGAAATTCCTCCCTTGCAAAAGTAAACACTGTTGCATGGAATATATCCTGTGTTTTATATATGTATGTTTTATATATGTATTGACATTATGTTCGATTATCAAGCTCAGTTTGCTCCAAAATTTATCAAATTGTCACATACCTCCAAGACTGATGTATCTAATGAATGTGAACATGGTTGGTGATTTGATATTTTTGTTGAAGTTTGACGTTCATTCTCACTTTTTGTGATAGGTTTCTGCACATGCTGTTCTTGCTTCAGTCCTCTGGTATCATTCTAAGTCTGTTGATGTGAAAAGCAATTCTGCCACAGCATACTTCTATATGTTTCTCAGGAAGGTAACCATTAACCAAGTTTTTTTCTTCTTTTAATAGATACACTTGTAAATTATTTATCAGTTGAGAGTAACTTATTTTGAAGATTAATAATACATGTCGGTAAGTAACAAATAATATGAACAAGAAGAGAGCCGAAGAAAACTATTATAAAAATGAATAGTTGATTTTAGATTAGTCATCAGCAAGTTTGAACAAATGTGTAAATAATGTCTTTCCATATTATATTTGTGTTCGTGAAATGAGAATAAGTGTGATATGCTTGATTGTTGTTTATTTTAGGTGATACTGTCACAAACTATACATTCAAAAGAGATAAGTAGGGTCAACAATATCATCACAATCAAATAATTAAAGTCAGGGAAGATTGGTGTTTTTATCTCATTAGTAAATGCTGATTATAGATTAGTATATTATGCTTGTATATTGCCTTATAAAACTAAGTCAATAAAAATATTTACTAATTTCTTTATTGAGTTTTTTTTTTAATATTACAGTGATTCTTTAACCTATTATACTATACATAATATTTAGTTTATTAAGCCACTATATATTTGTAACTATTTCTTGAATACTTGCATGCACAGTGTCTTATTTCTTTATTATTATTTGTTGTTTAATTATGACCAAGACTCACATGTATGTGTGCGCATGTAGAGATGGAGAAGAAGATGTGAATGAAAAATTTCCATTTATCGATGTTTCACGAATGCCATCATCATAACTTCAAAGTGCAAAGAGGAGAATGAAAACCAAGAATAGAGATGGACAAGATGTGAATGAGAAAATTTCCATTTATCAATGTTTCACGAATACCATCATCATAACTTCAAAAGGCAAAGAGGAGAATGAAAACCAAGAATGAAGTATGATAGTAAATGTATATTGGAGAAAGAGATTAAGGCACACTTCTGAACTGACAACAATAAACAAACATGTCTACAGTATATCCAAAAGAAGGATTACTTCGGTACAGGCCTTATTATGAAGAAATTCATAGCATTACAAATTAATGTCAACAATGCTGAACGTACTGAAAAAATTGACATTGATTTAGCCGCAAGCTTAATACTTAGGAGGTGGGGGTGGAGACTTGTAATAATATGGTGGTGGTGAAGGAGAAGGAGGTGGTGGTGACTTGTAATAGTATGGTGGAGGAGGCGAGGGAGAAGGTGGTGGAGGAGACTTATATACATAAGGAGGAGGTGGAGAGGGTGAAGGAGGAGGTGGATACTTGTAAACATACGGCGGAGGAGGAGAGGGAGAAGGTGGGGGTGGAGACTTGTAGTAATATGGGGGAGGTGGCGAAGGAGATGGTGGGGGAGGTGACTTATAAACATATGTAGGTGGAGGATGGGGAGATGGTGGTGGTGGGGATTTGTAGATGTAAGGTGGGGGAGGTGAAGGTGATGGTGGAGGTGGAGACTTGTAAACATAGGAAGGTGGAGGGGAAGGTGATGGTGGAGGTGGAGACTTGTAAACATACGGGGGTGGTGGGGAAGGAGATGGAGGAGGTGGGGACTTGTAAACATATGGAGGTGGTGGGGAAGGAGATGGTGGTGGCGGTGACTTGTAAACGTAGGGAGGTGGTGGTGAAGGAGATGGTGGTGGAGGGGACTTGTAGACGTAGGGAGGTGGTGGTGAGGGGGATGGTGGTGGTGGGGACATGTAAACATAGGGAGGTGGTGGTGAAGGAGATGGTGGTGGTGGAGACTTATAAACATAGGGAGGTGGTGGTGAAGGAGATGGTGGTGGTGGAGACTTATAAACATAGGGAGGTGGTGGTGAGGGAGATGGAGGTGGTGGAGACTTGTAGACATAGGGAGGTGGTGGTGAGGGAGATGGAGGTGGTGGAGACTTGTAGACATAGGGAGGTGGTGGTGAGGGAGATGGTGGTGGTGGGGACTTGTAAACATAGGGAGGTGGTGGTGAAGGAGATGGTGGTGGTGGGGACTTATAAACATAGGGTGGTTGTGGTGAAGGAGATGGTGGTGGTGGGGACTTATAAACATAGGGAGGTGGTGGTGAAGGAGATGGTGGTGGTGGGGACTTATAAACATAAGGAGGTGGTGGTGAGGGAGATGGAGGAGGTGGAGAATTGTAGACATAGGGAGGTGGTGGTGGGGACTTATAAACATAGGGAGGTGGTGGTGAAGGAGATGGTGGTGGTGGGGACTTATAAAGATAAGGAGGTGGTGGTGAGGGAGATGGAGGAGGTGGAGAATTGTAGACATAGGGAGGTGGTGGTGAGGGGGATGGTGGTGGTGGGGACTTGTAAACATAGGGAGTTGGTGGTGAAGGAGATGGTGGTGGTGGGGACTTATAAACATAGGGAGGTGGTGGTGAGGGAGATGGAGGAGGTGGAGACTTGTAGACATAGGGAGGTGGTGGTGAGGGAGATGGTGGTGGTGGGGACTTGTAAACATAGGGAGGTGGTGGTGAAGGAGATGGTGGCGGTGGGGACTTGTAAACATAGGGAGGTGGTGGTGAAGGAGATGGTGGCGGTGGGGACTTGTAAACATAGGGAGGTGGTGGTGAAGGAGATGGTGGTGGTGGGGACTTATAAACATAGGGAGGTGGAGGTGAGGGAGATGGTGGTGGTGGGGACTTGTAAACGTAGGGAGGTGGTGGTGAAGGAGATGGTGGTGGTGGGGACTTATAAGCATAGGGAGGTGGTGGTGAAGGAGATGGTGGTGGTGGGGACTTATAGACATAAGGAGGTGGCGGTGAGGGAGATGGAGGAGGTGGAGACTTGTAGACATAGGGAGGTGGTGGTGAGGGAGATGGTGGTGGTGGAGATTTGTAGACATATGGAGGTGGTGGTGAGGGAGATGGTGGTGGTGGAGATTTGTAAACATAGGGAGGGGGTGGTGACGGAGATGGTGGAGGAGGGGACTTGTAAACATATGGCGGAGGTGGTGAAGGAGAGGGAGGGGGTGGTGACTTATAAACATAAGGTGGAGGTGGAGATTTGTAATAATATGGAGGGAATTTATCTACATAGGGAGGAGGTGGTGGTGATGGTGAAGGTGGAGGTGGAGATTTGTAGTAATAAGGAGGCTTTTGGTATTGATACGGTGGTGTTGGGTGTGGATAGTAGTTGGATGGCTGGGTATAGTAAGGCTTATCATCATCAGCAGCAACACTCATAGCCATAAGGCAAAATGCAAATGCAAGGATCAGACGAGGCCATTGCCTCGTTCCCATCTTCTCTTCTTTGAATGTAAAAAATTAGCGATCTTCTTTTAGAACACTTATGCTTTTGTCCTTTCTTGCTTCCCAAACCATGGATTGGATGCCTTTATATAGTGTTTGCCTTCGCTGATGGCTGGCATATGTTTGTTTGATCACTGACTGGCATCAACATTGGAAAAATATATTTATATTATCTGAACATTTCAACTTTATGTTGTGGTTTGCCATTAAACGTTTTTTAGTTTTGTATAACAGGGACTGAGAACAAAGTCAAGAAAAGAGTTGGTGATGGCCTGGTTGAATGAACTTTGTTAGATTTAACCAAAGAATTTTGGAAGCGCGTCACGGCTGAGAATGCTGATTACTTCCTTTGCCTTTTGCAGAGGGCTGATAAAGTCAAACGCAACACTTGCCAGAATTCTTTGAGATGTCTTTTATTTTTGATTGGCTTTGGTTTGTTTCTTTCCAATTGCCATTTTTTATGCTTAAATCGTCGGTGTAGATTCAGCTTGTAAGACATTTTTTTCTCTAGCTTAATAAACTAACATGACTTGGTTAAAATTATATATAAGACTGTAGAAAATTCTGATTGTGGCTTAAATGAAAAACTTAATTTCTAACTTGATTTATAATTACACTTTGCCTTTAGAACGATATTAAAACTTTTAGTTTAAAGCAATATGACACTTTTGTCACCTATTGTCTTGCCTATGGATTTGTTTTAATTTCTAAATTTGATATGTTCCACCGCGTGGCCATATTTTTTCTTATACAACCGCAGCAGACAAATATATTCTCGAGCTTAATTCATTTGAGATAGTGGTTTCCTTTTCTAACAAATATTGGATTTGGAAAAGTAAAATGTGGGGTTCGAAAACTTTGTTGATTGTAATGTGTTTCGGTTTTCTGTTGAACTTGTATTATTTTAAGTGTTGTATATGAAATTTGACTTAGTAAGGTTAAACTAGAATAAATTTGAGGTAATCTTGAGAGCTTAAAGTAAAATGGTTGTTGAGTGATATGTACTACAATCAAAGAGGAAATATTATGTTGTAATATTTTATTTTTCTCTACTGAATGGTGATTTTGAAGGAGATTTCTTAATTTTATTAGTTATTAAACTAATATAAATAAAGATATTTAGTTAATAAAAGTTGATGAAGATTCCTATAATCTAAAAGAATAGTATAAAAAGTGATTATATCTTGAATATAGAAGGAATTTATCTTGTGAATTTAGTTCTTGAGATCAAGTAGTAAAATCAAGATTTAAGCCATTATTTAATGAGAGGTCATATAATATATACAGATGAATATTTCAAATGTAGAATATGTTGTCATTGGTGAATAATATCTTCTTTGAAGATTTTTGTATGTGGTTGTTGATGTTAAAGGATGGAAGGTCCCAATATGTTTTATTTTAGAAATGACAAAATATGATTGGTTTCCACATGCTGTGTGTTACATGTTAATAGAAAATATTGCAAATTATAACAGTGAGCAACAAGGAAAGTTTAATGATGGTAGATATTTTAAATATGTATATATTTATAGTGTGTCTATATTCTCCTAAATGATATATAAATTTTATTTAAAAAGTTATTCAGGAGAGAATTATAAACATAATTATACTTTTATAAATTATCTACTAAGAAGATGATTAGTAAAATAATTAGTGGTTCTAATTTTAAGATTTTAAAGTTATTAGGATATATATATATATATATATATATATATATATATATATATATATATATATATATATATATTTCACCAAAGATAAAAGATAATTTTTAGTGGTTGAGTTTAATATTATATTAAGAAATAAATTTTAAATTTAATTAAATTTTATAAAATCAATTTATAAGATAGAGTTTACACATTCATTTATATATTATATATATTATGAAATTGTTATTTTTAATTAATGTAAAACTTTTAACATCCTTATTAGTTCCATTTTCAGTTCTGTGGTTCGTAGTCTCATAGTATTCATAAAATAATTTGTTTTTGATGTAACAAGAGTGTCTCAATTGTTTATGGTGAGTTAGATTTAGAATATTTATCAATCATGCGACTTATGTTAGACAGTTTAATTTGACAAAGAATGTCAAAAGATCTCTTGAAATAATATTCTCAGACGTGGAAAATATAAAAAAGGAATCTCTTATCTTCTCTACATAAGATTAAAAAATCATTCATAATATTTTTTCCGATTAACTGAACATACCCAAAAAAAGTTAGTTTATACATAGACTATTTGTTTCCTCTGCGGTGCATGTTGGAACGTCTGTGTTGACATAATAGACATGTTGGGCATTTTGTTTGTTATCTTTCATTTTTCTAATAGTTTTATAAAGACATATACGGAGACAAAACATCATTTTATATTTGATATTTGTTTACTCCTTAACTGTCAGATTAAGAAAAAGAGGTAGCTATAGCTGGGAAAGATGATAGACAATGTATTTTAGGAGATTATTCAATATTTATGGATACGTTTAATTTCGACAGTATTATTAGGTCAATGATAAATACTGTCAACATAGAGAACATATAGATGAAACTTGCTCTTATTCATATGATGCGGAACAACCAACTTAATGGGTTATCTCAGGAGAATATATACACTCACTTGACTACATTTTTAGAGATTTAACACAATTAAGATTTACCCCATTATAAAGCAATTTGTCAGAGTTTGTTTTCTTTTTCATTAGCATGAGATAAATTTAAATGACTCATTAGAAAAACTCCTGTTTATGGATTTGATGAGCCGGAGATTAATATCTTTTGGGAAAGATTGAAAGCGCAAACTTTTTCTTCTACATATTTGGAAAGATATTCATGCAAAAAAATGTATGTTATAAAAAAAGAATGATGAAATGAAAGCAATAGTAAAAGGGACGGTTATTATATGGTGGGGAGAACTAATGAAATTATGAAGAAACATGCATAATTAGTTAAGCGAAGTATTCAAAAGTCACATATAGCACAGAGTAATTATAAATCAAGTCAGAAATTAAGTTTTTCTTTTAAGCCACAATCAGAATTTTCTACAGTTTTATATATAATTTTCACCAAGTCATGTTAGTTAAGCTATACAAAAGGATGTCTTATAAGCTGAATCTACACCGACGATTTAAGCATAAAAAATGGAAATTGGGAAGAAATCTCAAAGAATTCTGGCAAGTGTTGCGTTTGACTTTATCAGCCCTCTGCAAAGGGCAAAGGAAGTAATCAGCATTCTCAGCCGTGACGCGCTTCCAAAATTCTTTGGTTAAATCTAACAAAGTTCATTCAACCATGAAATCACCAACTCTCTTCTTGACTTTGTTCTCAGTCCTCGTTATACAAAACTACAAAATCGTTTAATGGCAAACCACAACAACATAAAGTTGAAATGTACAGATAATATAAATATATTTTTTTCAAAGTTGATGCAGACAGTGATCAAACAAATATATGTTACCAGCCATCAGAGAAGGCAAACACTATATAAAGGCATCCAATCCATGCTTTGGGAAGCAACAAAGGAAAAAATCATAAGTGTTCTAAAAGAAGATCGCTAAGTTTTCACTTTCAAAGAAGAGAAGATGGGAACGAGGCAATGGCCTCGTCTGATCCTTGCATTTGCATTTTCCCTTATGGCTATCATTGTTGCTGCTGACGATGATAAGCCTTACTATACCCAGCCATCCAACTACTATCCACACCCAACACCACCGTATCAATACCAAAAGCCTCCTTATTACTACAAATCTCCACCTCCACCTTCACAATCATCACCACCTCCTCCCTATGTAGATAAATTCCCTCCATATTATTACAAATCTCCACCTCCACCCTATGTTTATAAGTCACCACCCCCTCCCTCTCCTTCACCACCTCCGCCATATGTTTACAAGTCCCCTCCTCCACCATCTCCCTCACCACCACCTCCCTATGTCTACAAATCTCCACCACCACCATCTCCCTCACCACCACCTCCCTATGTCTACAAGTCTCCACCTCCTCCATCTCCCTCACCACCACCTCCTTATGTTTATAAGTCCCCACCACCACCATCTCCTTCACCACCACCTCCCTATGTTTATAAGTCCCCACCACCACCATCTCCTTCACCACCACCTCCCTATGTTTACAAGTCCCCACCACCACCATCTCCCTCACCACCACCTCCCTATGTTTATAAGTCCCCACCACCACCATCTCCTTCACCACCACCTCCCTATGTTTACAAGTCCCCACCACCACCATCTCCCTCACTACCACCTCCCTATGTCTACAAGTCTCCACCTCCTCCATCTCCCTCACCACCACCTCCTTATGTTTATAAATCCCCACCACCACCATCTCCTTCACCACCACCTCCCTATGTTTATAAGTCCCCACCACCACCATCTCCTTCACCACCACCTCCCTATGTTTACAAGTCCCCACCACCACCATCTCCCTCACCACCACCTCCCTATGTCTACAAGTCTCCACCTCCTCCATCTCCCTCACCACCACCTCCTTATGTTTATAAGTCCCCACCACCACCATCTCCTTCACCACCACCTCCCTATGTTTATAAGTCCCCACCACCACCATCTCCTTCACCACCACCTCCCTATGTTTACAAGTCCCCACCACCACCATCTCCCTCACCACCACCTCCCTATGTCTACAAGTCTCCACCTCCTCCATCTCCTTCGCCACCACCTCCTTATGTTTATAAATCCCCACCACCACCATCTCCTTCACCACCACCTCCCTATCTTTACAAGTCCCCACAACCACCATCCCCCTCACCACCACCTCCCTATCTTTACAAGTCCCCACCACCACCATCCCCCTCACCACCACCTCCCTATGTCTACAAGTCCCCACCACCACCATCTCCTTCCCCACCACCTCCCTATCTTTACAAGTCCCCACCACCACCATCCCCCTCCCCACCACTTCCCTATGTCTACAAGTCCCCTCCACCACCATCTCCTTCACCACCACCTCCCTATGTTTACAAGTCACCACCACCACCATCTCCTTCCCCACCACCTCCATATGTTTACAAGTCCCCACCTCCTCCATCTCCTTCCCCACCACCCCCGTATGTTTACAAGTCTCCACCTCCACCATCACCTTCACCTCCCCCACCTTACGTCTACAAATCCCCACCACCGCGATCTCCCCCTCCTCCACCTACATATGTTTATAAGTCACCTCCCCCACCATCTCCTTCGCCACCTCCCCCATATTACTATAAGTCTCCACCCCCACCTTCTCCCTCTCCTCCTCCGCCATATGTTTACAAGTCTCCTCCTCCTCCTTCACCTTCTCCACCTCCTCCCTATGTATATAAGTCTCCTCCTCCACCTTCTCCCTCGCCTCCTCCACCATACTATTACAAGTCACCACCACCTCCTTCTCCTTCACCACCACCATATTACTACAAGTCTCCACCCCCGCCTCCTAAGTATTAAGCTTACGGCAAATCAATATCAATTTTTTCATTATGTTCAACATTCTTGCCATTAATTTGTAATGCTATGAATTTCTTCATAATAAGGCCTGCACCGAAGTAATCCTTCTTTTGGATATACAGTAGCCATGCTTGTTTATTGTTGTCAGAAGTGTGCCTTAATATCTTTCTCCAATATACATTTACTATCATACTTCATTCTTGGTTTTCATTCTCCTCTTTGCACTTTGAAGTTATGATGATGGCATTCGTGAAACATTGATAAATGGAAATTTTCTCATTCACAGTTTCTTCTCCGTCTCTACACGCGCACACATATATGTGAGCTCGATCATAAATGTAGTCACTATCAAACAAAGTTTCTGAACAGAGGCTTTAGAGAAGCTTAAATTCAAATATAACTACTGAAAAAGAAAAGGAGTGTCACATAATTCCAATCCTTAAAGCTTTCCTCCAATACACAAAGTTTTCTTCCTAACAGGAAAATTAAGTGTAAGTACAGATGTTGTTTAACATTTACTATGTTCACTGGAATCTGATAAAGCACAATAAAATTCTTGTTATAGAAAATGAACAAATCGTACAATGACCATTAACAATTATGCCCTAAATAACCAGGGAGAAATGAAGTGTATATGCCATCAAAATGAACTTACATCGATTGAATAAGCAGTCCCCAGCAAAAAATGGATGGAAAGAGCCCACAACAATGGAGTTGAACCTACAATCCATCCAATCCCAAAACTCTGTAAAAGAGATTAAAATGATAGTTTTTAATAACCATTACATTAGACAATTCTGAAAGAGAGTATAACGTTTTGAAGGTTAGATCCACATTTCAGTGAAAAGAAAATCGAATTCTAACAAAGGTAAGGCCATAGACCAGATGAAATATATATTAAAATGAAATGACTTTGAATTCTTACTTTGTAACAATCCCAGGCAGGGGGGAACTCTAGTAGTATCACAAAAGTACATACTCATTGAAAGAAAGCAGACTGTTTATGAAAAATTTTCATTAATTCTCTTTCTATTTCAGATATTAAAAAGAGAACGGAACAAAAAAAACTGGAAATAAATCCAAATTTACATATCTAAAATTATACTGAATAATTTGACCAATAAATTAATGTATAAACTAATTGGTTCCTTGAACATACTATAAACGAGGAACATCAAATAGAAGTCATGGTGTGCATTACAAAGAGGACAATGTTAGATATAATACCAGAGTCAAACATGATGCAGTGAGAATGACACCAGCTCCAAAAGAATACTCCCCTGATGCCAATGGGCGATATGGTTTGTTTATCTGCAATACAACATTTGGCAAAGATCAATATTCGTTCCTCGAACTAAAATTTGGTATGCATATTATGTATCCTAATACCACTGTTGAATTTTTTTGACTGAGATACACCAAAGAGATTGAGCATCTCTAAATTATGAGTTTTTCATACAAATGTAACGAGACTTTGAACTCATATTTAGATTCCTAACAATAATAATATATGACTCTGATATTTCTCATGTTTTTCATCACTTATCAAGTTGAATAAGAAATATTTCTAATTTATATTGAAATTTATTAAAAAAATTAAAATAGTATGGAAGAATGAGTTGCATTGGCTCACTTCAAAACGCTTAATTTAATTTTTAAAACTCAAATTTAGTATTGTTTGACCAAAAGTCCTGAAAGAAAAAAAGTAGTGATGTACTACTTAGCATATTGTCCATTAGTGTTAATAAGTTTCATACCTTGTCTAATTCAACATCAGTTAAATGATTCAAGCCTACAACATAACCGCTCTTGAAGCAGCAGCTACTTCGGCCTGAAATAGAATGATAAAAAGTCTAGTTATTATGCTGAAAGCTACTAGTAAATTTAAGTAAAGTAGCAAAAGTCATACATTAATAAGGTACTTTTAAGACCAACAGAGTTAAGTTCCCACCTGGAAAAAGCCAATGAAATATGTTAGAGAAATATCTGATAACTTCTCTACTGCAAGGAGAGACATAGAAGTTATGCTTATTGCCTGTAAAAACAAAAACAACTTAATTAAGTAAAATGATTCAAAAAAAACATTACACGTTTTCTTTTATAGAATACGAGGTTCATGCAAAAGAATTCGATCGATATTATTTGACTAAATAATTGCACAGGAGAAAGAAAAGGATTTGACTTAACTGTGCCAATGAGTACGTATGGATTGAAAAACCTGGTAAATGCATCCAAGTAATATTTGATAGAGTCCCGAAAGGGTTTTGTAAAATGTTGAGGTTTAGCAGATTCAAATGATTCTCTAGAGTCAGCGTTCACAACAAAACTCCTTGCAGATTGGTGAAATGTGGATCCAACTTGTACGATTGAAGATCAACTGGTATCTTCAACTCTTCCTTCAGCCAAAAGCAAAAATTTCAATTAAAATCAGAAACCCTGATGCTAAGAAGACGAAAACGAACACGTCAAACTAATAGCTTAATCGATAGATTTAGGGTTATAGAAATAGAAAAGAGAAGTTGTATAGAGTCCTGCTCCATTCAACAAAACACATGGCAACATATCTTAACTCAATCACGTTGCAGCTTTCACCGGCACCACTCGAATGAAACAAATTGCAAACGAAAAAGAAGATGTGCACGACTGCAGAAGAAACGCACGTTTGTCGTTGAGAGCTACGGTGATGGATGCAGATGAACGAATGGAGCTGTCGTTGAGAGCTCTACGTGATGAATTTCAGAACGTTATGCGATGGATTTCAGAGTGTTACTGCAAAGGAGAAGACGAAAGAAATTTGCTTTACATGGGCGCGAATTCTTTTAATTTTTAAAATAATAATAAGGCATAGATAACTTTTTTTTTAATTAAAAGTAATATCTCAAAATATAGCGTTTCAATATAAAAATGTTTTTTTATTGATTCAGCCCAAATTATTAGTTTTTAGAAAAATATAAATCATAGTAAATATAAATAGGGTTTTTTAAATAAATACTGTCTATTAATACCTTAACAGATAGCATTTAAATATAAAAACACTATCAATTAATTTCATGTTTTGATTTATAACGTTTAATTAAATCAACATTATCTAATAAAAATTATTTATTAATAAATTTGTAATAGTGTTTACTGATTTTAATATTTATCGATTAGCTTTCATTCTTATTATCCAATCATCATAATTCTTTACCATCAATTAGTGTTTACCGTTTCTAACATAATATATTTCTGTTTAAAGATAACTCGTGAGACAATGAATATTAACATATTGGAAGGCAGAAGAAGTATGATAATATTTAAATTGATTATCAATGTTTGATGGTGTTTTTCACTTATATATTTTTGGTTTTTGCTGATGCAAGAGGGATAAGTATATGTTCTTTTTCTTTTTTTCTAGATTGTTTATGCAAATAGCAATTGGCCTCTTGTTCTTACGTTGTTTGGCAACTTAGTCTTTTATAGTTGTCAATCCCAGTAATGTTTTCATCTCTTCTTTTTAAAAATAATTGTTGTATTTGACTTTTCATGTTGGAAAATGACAGTGTGCTATATGATTTACTCTTCTTTCTTAACAACATTCATTTTTCTCACATGGTTTAACCTTTATATTTTTCTTATTATAATAATGAGTTTCACAAAAAAAAGTATAATACAATAAACTACTTTTACAACAAAAGAATTTCTTTTCCTCACAAGATTTCAAAATAAGAAAATAAAGTTATACTCTTTTACAAATTTCTATTTATAATTTTAAAACATTTTTTTTTTTACAATAAACCTTGTGAGAAATGTTCTTTTTAGTACTTGTATTCTATTTTAATACACACACACACACACACACACACACACATATATATATATATATATATATATATATATATATATATATATATATATATATATATATGAAGTTTTAGGATATTCTATATATATAAAAGTACAAAGAGAGTATTAGATTCAAAATTTAAAGAATATGAAACGATTTATTTATATAAAAAAAGTATTATACAACTTAAACAACACTTTCCAATAATTAATGTAAATAAATATCGTGGTCATTAGTTTTTGATAATAACAAAATTCGATATTATTTAATTAAAAATCTTATAAATCATAAAAAATATATTGACATTAAAAATTTATAAATTTTATTGAACAGATACTTCATTGATGAAACGATTTATCATTTTAAAGGCAATATAGATATTCATCTATAGTTCATAAATTTTTAAAGAATAAGATAATAATGTATACAAGACGATACGAAACCATTCTATATTTAAACTATTAAAAGATTAAAAAATATATTTGTTATGTTTTTCTTTATTCAACCTCATCATTTTGTCTATCTTTCTATTAACTTTATAATTTTAAATATTTTCTAAAAATTTACAGACTTCTTTCAAAAAAAATACATAAAATACTGTCAAATATTACAAGGTCTTGTAACATAAATCCATTAAAAAATTGAACTGCAATAGTTTAATTATAATTTTTAAAAATACAGTAACTCATAACATGTGGAAATCTACAAAAACTATATAATTTTTCAAAATCTCAATCCAAAACTCAAGGAAACAAGATTTTAGTCCTTTTGGTTACATCAGATTTTGATGATTTTAAGAAGTCACACAAAGAAAAGGAAAATGGAAAGAACAAGAAGAAAATATGAAATTGGATAAAAGAAATATTTCTCTTTTATTAATTAATTAAAACAAACTTAACTATTAAATAACACAGATCACTGATACATATATAAGAGTAAAACATGAGTACATCCATAACATGCAACACTGATACATATATAATTACTGAATAGAAAACTTGAAACAGCTTAAACCCCTAGCCTAAGACACAAGTGGCAGGGGTCAGACGTAAAATAATAGTTGTTGAAGACTGGCAGTAATGGATGGAAGAGGTGGTGAAGGTGAAGGTGATGGAGGAGGCGGCGAGAGAGATGGTGGGGGTGGAGATTTCTATTTATAGGGAGGAGATTGTGGTGGTTTGTATTCATATGGAGGAGAAGATGGAGGCTTGTATTCAGATGGGGGCTTGTATTCTGGATATGTGGGTTTATAAAAATATGGTGGTGGCTTGTATTCATAGGGAGGAGGTGAGTAGTAGTTGTATGGAGGTTTGTAGTAGTTGTATGGAGGTGGTTTGTATTCATTGTATGGAGGTTTGTAGTTATATGGAGGTGGCTTGTATTCATATTGTGGAGGTGGTGGAGATTTGTAGTAATATGGAGGATATTTGGGTTCATAATATGGAGGGTATTTGGGTTCATATGGTGGTGGAGATTTGTAATTGTATGGAGGGTATTTGGGTTGATAGTAAGGAGGTGGAGATTTGTAGTAATATGGATCATAATTAGGATATTTGGGTTCATAGGGTTTGTAATATGGATTGTTGTATGGTTGGCCTCCACCATAGTAAGGATAATCAGCAGCAACCATGGTAGAAATTATGCAGAAGACTACAGCATAGATGAGTGGAGGCAAGTGCCTTGACTCACCTGAGATTTCCATTCTCTACTATTCCCTAGTCTGTGCCTTCCAAGATAGACTTATGAATTTCTCTTTTACTTGGAATTCAAGTAAGGATTCTAGTCCTTTATATAGTACTTGTACCAACTGGGATGATTTCTTTATTTGGATTCATTGCTTTGTGTAATGTACTAAACCAGATTTCTATCAGTTTTTTATTTCAACTTGAACACAACAAAGTCAATAAGCTTGAGGATGTTGGTGATGTCATATCTGAACAAGTACTCGCAAGATTTGATCAAAGGTTGATTAATATATTGCCAAAAAGTCTTAGTGTGAAACAGATTATGCAGTGAAATTGTTAAATTAAACCTACCCAAATTCAGACATACACATCTCAAGAACAACAATAGGTTCACGTTCTTGAAACATGTAAAATCAAGAGCAATAGGATATAAATGAATTTGAAACTATATTAAGAAATGAACTTTTAAACCTAATGGAATCCTTACAAAATTAGTTTGAAATAGTTAAGATTATATACATCTTTAAATTGATTTTGGGATCTCCAATAGATATTTCGAAATTCCAACCAAGTGATTTTATATTTTAAGCCATTGTAGTGGATTTCAGACTGAAAGCTCAGGCAGGTTTATTGTAACACAAAATTGCCGAGTCTAGAAATTTAGGTTGACTGAGTAAATTTCTGTGATGTTATATATATTACCTATTTACTTGTTTAATTAGTTTACTTGTAACATACATATCGGATTTTGTTAATGATCCAATAAGACTAAGGCAACTCGTTGATTACTTAAATTAACACATTGCTTGCTTGACTTGTGTTTCTTCCTCATTTGATTAGCCTTTCTAACTACCAGATCTGAATCACTTTGCTTTTCTCAGTTTTAGTAAATTAGCTATATTAGTCAAAACTCGTGTGATTAATTTCCTGTTACATAGTGTAGCTTGTCATATTCTTCTGTGAAGCAGATTGCAAATTCAGCAGTTAGAACTTCTTTTCAGATTGTTTGATCAATTCATATGCAGTAGTTATATTGATGTTACAAATGTTAATTTATAATAGGGCGAGGCAAGACATTTTCTTAGATTATCAAAGTCGTGTGATTTTGGAGCTCAACGCTTGCACAATTTGCTGCACTTGCTGACTTAAATTCCTTACATCACAAGGGCAATATATCATTACATTATGGGACGAACGAGCATAATGGTTGAAAAAGTCCTTTAGTTAGATTTTCAACTTATTTGCCCAACACTAAAAGGACTTATTTAATTATATGGATAATGATATTTTGATGATTTTTTTAATAATATTTTAATATTATATATGTATTATTACGTGATTAGTCCATATTGATATTTATGATTATTATTATTGATTATAAAGTAATTTTGGACCAATTATAAAGGTTAAAATGTTGTGAAAATAATGATTATCCTAATTATATATATTTGCCGAAAATCGTTGAACAACTAAGGATTTTATGATAAGAAGTTATCAGCACTACTGCTTCTGTGGAAGCAACAGTACGAAAATGATTTACGATTCTGATAAAAGAAATTTTAACAAGAAAAATGAATTTTTGGAGCAAACAGTGAATGATTGTAGAAACAGCAGTTATCAGAAGAAAAGAGGAATGCACCTAAACATCTTCTAACAATGGAGGTTTGTCCAAATCATACAAGTTAATTTAAGGGTTTGAGTGTATAATTTGGCTGTTTCTAAGTTATTTTCATGTCTCAGTAAACGATTGATAATTCTATTAGGGTGAGCTGAAATTCTTTTCATCCATTAAAACTGACCAAATTCAGTAATATATTAAAACAAACATTAAATTTTAAAAGGCTTATATTTTATTTTTTAAACTATTATAAAAAATATATATGTTTTGTTTTTAAAACATCTATCTAACAAATGGTAGTATTTTTTATGTGATAAAAAAAAATTCATATTGCATTATAATATAATGTCTGTAGATCATTTTTCGAGAGGATTTAACATCACTTTCATAAAGTTTAGCATAAAATAGTTTATAATTTAAAATAGGGACAAAACACACTTTTTTAATTAATAATAATTTGAAAATAAAAACATACTTAATTCATTTTAAAATTGTGTTTATATTGTATCGCGTATCACAATTTATACCAACATAATATCTTAAGTTTATACCTTATATAATTTATATATATATATATATATATATATATATATATATATGATATTTCTCAATTATTCTAGAATTAAATATAGAAAAACGTTTTTTTAACAATTTTTTTTGACAATTCTTTTTACAACTGTGATAATTGGTGATTGATGCTTATTAAATATACAAACCAATAAAATAATAATATATAGTCCTTAAATATATGAGATGATTTCGAAACAACATACAAATTATGATATATTTATTGTTTCTAATTAATTTAACTAATTTTCTAAAGGTTCTGAATTAGTTGAAAATATTTTAATCCTTGATGTAAGTGTCTTGAGTTATAAATAAGGTGACTGTTGAGAAAAAAAATTAAATTTTAAGTATAATGAATTTTATTTCGAATTTTTAATGAATTTAATAAATAGATTTCCTTACATATGAACAAAATAAGTAAAAGATAAACAGAATATATTCCCACTTCTGATGAGATTGAACCGTCGCCATTTTCCCTTCGAAACTTGTCATCAAGGTTAACAATCACATTGTAAGCCTTCTTCAAGGATGCTTTCTTATCCTTTTCTATCATGCAACATTAACCTTAGATTCACTTTTCAACTCTTCAAAAAGACCTTGTTGAACCAAAAGAGTACACATCTTCAACCCCCATAATCCAAAATAATTTAAACCTTTGTGATGTCATGATGACTAAATATCACTTTCTTACCATTCAGATTTCTAATGGGATCAAATTCACCACAAAAGTGCCACTACATAATCTAATAATATAGAATTAACAAATGTAGGTGAACATAAGAAGAATAAGAAAGAACTACAAAAAAAATAATGTGATTTAATTAAAATATAAGTTAAATATATTTTTAGTCTCTAAATTATAAAACAAAATTAAATTTCATTATTGTTCTAAACTTTAATAGTATTTAGTTTTCAAATATTAAAAATAACCAATATAATCATCGTCATTAACCGTGTTTTGGATTTGTTACTATAACTAACGAGATTATCATGTATATGTCTATGTGTTGACACATGTCACTAGTGGAAAAACGCTGTTTAACGTCGGTTATTTTTGGGTTTTTAACGTCTGCAAAACAACTGACATCATTTCCGGTGACGTCAACGGGACGTCGAAAATGCGTACAACCAACGTCTATCGTGACGTCAGTCACTGCCATGTCCGACGTCACTAAACGTCGGAGGAGTAGGACTAACTGGACGTCTAAAGACATTATATAGACGTCGGTCTGACCAATAACCGACGTCTTCGAGGCACTAAAGATTTCGAAAATGACACAGACTGACGTCTAAAAAGTACTATAGAAGTCAGTGTATACATTAACCGACGTCTAATCCAGTGGTTGTGTTTTAGTGCAATTTTGTTCCCGTCTTTGGATAGCCTAGTAACACAATCTCCTTTTGCTAGTTTCTCCACAAAAAAAGCTTGTGTCTTTTGAATTTCTTATGAGTCCTTTCAACCCAAAACCGAACCTGGGTTGTTGCTTAGTTCCATTTTCATCCGCAAGAGGGAAAAATCACGGCGAAACGATAACTAGGCAACGACCCATGGTCGTTTTTGGGTTGAAACGACCAAAAGAAATTCACAAGACGCCGCTTTTTCTGTGAGGCAGCTAGCAAATGGAGAATGTGTTACTACGTTACCCCAAGAAAGGAACAAAAGTGCACTAAAACAAAACACAAAGAAAGCAAATTTTAATCAGTTGAACCAGAAGATAATCGATGAAAGACTAAACAAAGTTTAAACGGTAAGCATAAAAAAAAACCACGCACCAAGGATGCCGCAAGAGAGAAAAAGGAGAGGAGGAAGACGATAAAGATATCAGAAACAACAATAGAATGCCGCAAGAGAGAAAAAGAAGAGGTGCCGCAAGAGAGAAAGGAGAAGAGGAAGACGATATCAGAAACTGAATGTCACGAAGAGTTTGCGGTTTATTTAAAATAAAATTGGGCGTCGGTTGCTCCAGAAATCGACGTCTATAGTCACATAGACGTCGATGATCTCACTAATGTGACGTCCAAGTTAACATTTAAAGTGACTTTTTGAATACCCATTAGACGTCGGTTTCAAAGGGATCCGACGTCTAGGAAGCTGAACCGATTAACGTTTGATTTGCTGTCAGGGATGTTCACGACAGTTGTGATGGGGCGCCAACATCTATAATAAAGTAGACGTCGGTGCCCTTCTAGCCGACGTCTAAGGGCCTCGAGTTTGGTGAACATAATAAATTACAGGCACATAGACGTCGCTTCCCCTCAACACTGACGTCTAAATTGAAGAATTTTTTTCTTCCCACCTTCCAGACAGGACTTAGAAGTCGCCTTTTGACTACGGGACGTCTAAGCGTCTGGGAATCAGGTGAAGAGCATTAATTGCAGCCCCAGTAGACGTCGGCTCCCGCTAACACCGACGTCACTGGACTGTCTTCTCACCTACCTTAGGCCATTAGACGTCGGTGTGCGACAGTGGTGACGTCTACAATATCATAGACGTCGCCATAACTTAAAACCGACGTCTAGTTTACCAAACTATTTACGATAATGTCACCATCCACTCATATACATCAGGATTACCCGCAAACCAACGTCTTCTGAATAACGTTAAACAGCGTTTTTGTTTTTGCACTTGTGTGTTCACGTTTGTCACATGAACAAATCGACATCATCATTTAATAATGAAAACTATATTTATTTACTTTTAAAATTTGGAGGTCAAACATTTTCCACGTTTGAAAACAAACAAAATCTAATTTTATATTATAAGAACTAAAAATGTTTAACTCGATTAATTATTAATTAATAAGCAAAATGTTTAACTTGTGTTACTTTGAATACTCTTACATTTTTTTTTCTTTTTATTTCTCTTACTTTCCTTACAAGATAAATATGAAATACATTTTATATCTTTAAAATATTAATTATATTTATTTTATTTAACGTTTTATAAATATGGCTGAAAATATAAGATTCTCTTTCAACTTATTTTCATAACCTAATTTGGTTGGAGTTAGTTATTCCTTTTGTATGTATCATGTAATGTTCTTTTACATAAATAATAAATGCATTTTTTCTTAATTTTAATAAAATATGTATAACATATTATATTGTACCCTTTTAACTGTTAATTAATTAACTAAAGATTTTAATGATAAAATAATAATTAATGTTGTTTTGATACATAAAGATATTTTTAAAAAAATACTATAAAGGAACATAATGAATATAAAATACGTATAGAAAAGTTGTAAAAGAAGTCATACTCTTATACTTAAGAAATAATTTAGTTCATAATAGTAATTATGTTAAAATAAATTATATTTTAAAAAAAATCATAAATTTTCTTACACATTAAGATTAATAATAAAGATGTTATTATTCTTTAAAATAACCATACACTTTCAATAAATGTGACTCAAAATAATTAATTTAAGATCAATTTGGGAAAAAAAACCATGAAAGGTCACACATAATCCATTTAAAGTTTTAAAAAAGTAATAAAGGAATAAGCACTTTAAAAATAAATTTGTTTTCAACAGTACGCATTCTCTTTTAATAATGATTAATCATTATAACTTTTTTTTTCAATTAAAAATATCCACTATAAAAATAACTAATGCAAAACATATTAATAAGAATAATATATATTTTTAATTTATATCTTAATAATTTATGTATATTTTTAAACTTTTTTATTTTACTTTTTCCTTAAAAAAAGCTTTTAATTTATTTAAAAATATTTATCACTATACAAAATACAATTTTGGCTTTTTAAATATATTTTGAGCTCCTTAACTTTCATGTCAAGTTAAATTTAATCCCTAATTATGATACAAAATTAGATTTATCTCTATTCTAAATTTTGACAGTGTTTTAATCCTTAAACTTTATAAATGAATAAATATAATTATCATCACCAAATTATATTGAAGATTTATTAACCTAACAAATAATGTTATCACATGTGTGTCCACATATTGTCATGAACACACATATTAACATATAAACACAAACGTGTGAATCCAAATCAACGAATCATTAATATCAGTTAATAATAAAAGTTATAATTTTTTTTTTAAACTTGAAAACTAAACACTATCAAAGTTTGAATCAGAAATAAAATTTAATTTCACCTTATAATTTAAAAACTAAAAACATATTTTATTTTTAAAATATTAATTTCAAACTAAGAAAAGTCACTATACGTGATAGCATAACCTAAAGTTAAAGGTTCCTTTGTATACAACATAATTAACATAAATGACTTCCATAAAATACATACAAATTAATCCAAAAAATATATACTTTAACACAATTATTTTACGTTAATTTAATATTATCCTTTTTTACTTCTTTTTTTCGAAAAATTACAAAAATTTATTTTTCTACAATCTTTTTATTCTTGTTAAATGTGTCAAATAAATATAAATATATATCATCCTATCATTATTAAAAAAAAAGACACAACAATGTTTATAGTGACAACACCTAAGTAACAACTGTAAATAATACTAATTTCAGTATAAGTTGAAAGAACTAAAAGTTTTCTAATAGTATTCATCACAAATACAAACATTAGAAGATACATATAACCACATATAACGGAAAACAGATCCTCGTGACATTAAAAAAATTTGAATGATCATATTTTTCATAACATTTATACACCATTCTCATTGAATTCATTCCAAACATTCTTCAAACATTAGGTTACACAATTTAATTTTTCATTGTTACCCTATTAAGTGTTCATTAAATTTTGTACCCAAACAACATTAATTTTCTGGTAACAAATATTTGCCATGATATGACCAGTTAAAAGGTTGAGAGTTACTGCTTGAGAGAATATTAATTACTGGCTAGGTTCTGTAATCATAAGCGAAAGTTTGTCTGAGCAGACAGCATTGATTATTTCCGTCACATTTGTAGTAGTATGGCAGAACTCAAACATCAGGAGTAAATGCCTAATCGTGCCAAAACACTATTTGTCTACAAAGATGGTTTGCGGCTTTTCTTATAATCTAAATAAACGGTGGACTTATTTAAAGCAATCTACTTCATCACTATTATAATGGCCAGGTGCTGCAAAGAAGCTTTCATAAAACCGGCGAATGCCTTTCCAACAACACTATATCAGTAGCATGAGGGAATAATTATGTGAAATCATAGCACACTGTATTAAACATTATGAAAACATACCGTAATCCAACCTCTTCAGTACAACCATGATAATTGATACATGTTCATTCATATTCTTTTATAACACTTTGGGGTTCTCTCTGTAATAATTTTTCTAAAACCCAGGGCTTACTTACCTCACTAAGAAAAGGTAAAAACAAATAAAAATGTATTTCTATGAAAGACCTCCACATTAAAGGAAAAACAGAAACATATGCAGGTCACTTATCCGCTGCTAGATTATTTGTGCTTTGACTTGTCGGCAAACACTTCTGTGTAACATATTGGGCAAGCCTGAAAATATAAGCCCAAAAGGAAAAGCAAAAGGATATCAGCAGACGTGAAGATTGGCACTAAAGCACTTACTGAGTTCACTATAAAATGGTAAATATCTTACCTTATTGATGCTGAGCCATCTGTTCCCACAACTAGCGTGATAAAGATGTTTACATGGCAAGGTGATACGCTTGTCCCCTCTTTTATATTCCATCTGGCAAATCACACATCTAAACAAGAAGATCAAGTCAGATCAATTAGCTAGGAGAACCACATTATAACTTCAAAGCACGCAACAGACATAATACACGTAATTTTTAAGTTAATTCCCATCTGGACATTTCCATTTCCAAATTACATTGCTGTAGCTGGATTCCTGAAGGAAGATTGCTGTACGATAGTCCACCATTTATTCATTTTATTTTACATAGACTTGTTTCTCATTTACAGATCATGTCAGACAAAATTCTTTGATAAGCTTAGTAGCAACAATCTAAAAGTCCTGAATATCAATTTGGACCAAGAAATTCAACTGTTTATAAAAATTACTCAATCATGTACAATTGGAGTTCAAGAATAACAAGCAGAAACAAGGATTTTTAAAGCTAGACACTAGACAATATATATTAAATCATAGGAGAAGAAAACGAACAACTGCATTAAAACATAGTGTCCATAAACCAAATATTACCTCTCACCCCGAGACTTCTTCCTCAAGAAGAACCCACATTTGAACTTCGACACTGGGAGTGAGGATATCTGTTCTTGGGTGAGACCACGGCTCTGAGTTCCGACAGCTTCACCTAATTCAAGTAGTTCCTGCAATAAATGATACCATATAGATGTTGAAAAATAATAAACTCAAAAATATAAGGAGTGTTTTACTTCCACCATTTTTCAAATTGCCATCTAGAAAGATGTTCACGTACTATAATGATTTATGATCACACAACCATTTGACACATTTAATTGAAAAACACGTGCAACTGATACAATTTTCTATATAAATGTTACCTCTTTTAGCTTTTACGAATTGCAATTAAAATATGTAATGCAATCAGCTCATAAGGACACATAATTAACTGTGAGAATTTTATGAAATGATTTGGCCTACCAATACTTTCCAAGAGTAACAATCTCCATGTAGAATAATGTACCGTGAAGCATAAAATAACCGAAGGCATAAAAATAAATGAGTAACCTAGGTCCGACTCCTTAGACAAATAATTACAAGATTGACTTTGTATATATTTTGAAGACTGACTCCGAAGTAATGAAATATATAGTATCTGTACTTAAGGAAACACTATAAAATGCCTAGAAAAAGAAGGACTCGGGGACTTTCAAACCAACCTCATAGGTCATGTTGTCGGGATCAATATTGTCTTGCCAAATGACCTGCACAATTTCACAAAATGCCTAGTCAGATAACCATTTATTGTGCTTCAAACTGATGAATGGCTAAAGTTACTGTATAAACTTCTTAGATATTCGTAGCACTAAACCATTTCAGGCACCAGGAATCTTGAAGGCAAAATACCTGATAATCACTTGAATTACTGTGATGTCTTCGAGGACCTGAACCAAATGAAACATTGGTTTAAATTGTGAGCGAACATTTTATATGTAGGGTGAAAGGACTTGACTATCAAATGGCAGATCTGCTAAAGGGGATTTGCGTGGATATAGATGAAGAGGCCATTAAAAGAATCTGCAAACTTATCTTTGGAACGTAAAAAAAGTCCTACAATATTTTTTAAGGGCAAGAGCTACCGTATTTGGATGGCTAACAACACGGGGCTTCTCATTAACTGATTTGTTTGTCTCTTTAAGGAGTTGAACAAAGTATGGACAGAGGACCAGAGAAAGATCCAAGGAGGCGAGTCTCATTAGTTTATTTAAACTTTATATGTTATGTAACTAATGCTTACTAGACTTTTGTCACTAATACTCAGTCTAAGACTTTTATCACTTCAATTTTAGGCTCATCATTTTTTTACTTCAATTTTAGGCTCATCATTTTTTTACTTCAATTTTAGCTCATCATTTGTTTACCCACAGAGGACCCAAGTCCATATTTTCCTTACAACAATAGTTAAAAGTTTCAGCATTTTCCTTCCAAGCAAAAAGACAGGATGAAGATTAATAAAGAGTTGTATAGGAAATTTGAAAATTAAATTAGCCTATAATTTAGAGAAATATACATAGTCTAGTTTTGAAAAAATCGGCTAAATTATGGCTAATTCTAAGGATCGTATAAAGTGCAGAACATCATGGCATTGAGATGACTGAATTAATTACCGTACTTCAACAACCAGTTAAGTTTCTACATATGATGCTCACAATAAAAAATCAAGGTGTAGCGTATGAAGTAAGCAGAAATGCACAAAAACTGCTGTTCATCACCAAGGAATTTACAAAAAATATTTTCAGAAGAAAATCACAAACGTACATTCAATAGAATTGTCTCGTGTGTCAGTGTTTCCACCTTCAACCCATTCTGTGTTTACTGCTGCTGTCTGTTCGTTGATTGTCAATGAGTTCTCTGAAGGTCTCCTATACTCATCCACCAGTGGTTCGTGATGATTTACCTCATAACCATGACTGTAACGATAGTATGATGAATTCTCAGGTTCAGATAGTCCAAACTTGTAAAAGCTTGAATTTGAAGGGTATGAACTTTCCTGCGTATATGATGGAATGTCATGTCTTTATCAGAATATTTCCAATTTCTGAACATTAATATTAAAGAACAACAAAGTTTCGGATCAAATAATGAAAAACAGCTGCAGAAGCAGATCTACGTTAATAAAACAAGAAAATAAGAACATATTCCATCAAACTAAGGCTTACAAAAAATATCTTAAACAGGATATAAATGAATTTTTGCTGGCACCTGAGCATGTGATGCACCAGAAAAAATGAAGTTGACATGTTCATAGGTAAGACCTTCAAAATATTCGATAAAGCTTCCTGCTGTATTATAGGGATAACTAATGGTATTGTAATGGACATCCATGTGTGGGTTCCAACTCATTTTGAATCCTTCTGCCAGACAAGTAATCTGCAGTATGCAAAGTCAATTCAGAGCAAATTAAGTTATAACAATCAGTGCAAAGACAATGAAGCACACAACACGTAAAAAAAAGGTTCAGCACTAACCTATGCAAATATATTCTTCAATCTTAACAGATTCACGAAGGCAGATTTGTCAACAAAAGTTGAAGTAATGAACACAAGACCATCCGCCTCATATGATTCAGCTACTCCTAAAATGCAAACCTGCAAAAGGGCAAATTACAAAGATGTTAAGAGGGCAATTCCAGGAACGCCACCAATTACGGTTTTATCTTCTATCAGTAATTGCTTAAATCCGTTCAGTCAAAAAGCAAGAGAAATCCAGAATGCCTAATCTAGAATTTCAAATCAAGAATAAAGAATTTTCAGAACTAACAAATGAAGTCAAAAAATGACTAAAAAAAAATTGAAAAGGCACTGATACCAAAGCTTACAAAATTTTAGCCAGCAATCGGCCACAACAATAATATAATTATATGAAAATGAGTTTCACAGTTTGTATCAGCTGATCAGAATAATGAAGCATAAGATCACATAAAAGTAAAAATAAAATAAAAATATGAGAGATCTCTAGGGAAGAAACAAAGATTCAATTACGAGGTTAAGAAGCAAGAGAAATAGAGGAAATTTGCCCTCGCATCTGAGCCTATGATTTGACCTTAGCCAACAAAAATTCAAAACAACGCAATGACGGTGTATTCCTCAACAAACCAGAAATCCTTTAGCTCTATTTTAATTTTTTTCCGAAACCAAACAAGGCACAGAAAACGAAGGAGTAGAATAGTTTGTTATAGAGAAGGAAAATCACATCAGCTTCAGAGATCGCAACAGCAGAGATAAATGTAAGAATGAAAACAAGAAAAACTAGGAGTGTTGAGATGAGGAATGAAAATCGATATAAAGAATGGAATGAGAAGGAGAAAGAGAGAGAGAAGGATTGGATTCGAAAGGTGAAATTGAAGGAAGAGACTGACCTAGAGCTTCATTGCTTTTTGCGAGAGAGTGATGATGGCGAAATGGCTTATTCACTCTTCGTTTTGTAACTCACTCATCTCTCTCTCCCTTTACGCACTGCTCTGGAGCTGGTTTCACCTACACGCAAACTCCGTTAGATAGACCATGATCAGCTGCATCGCACCTTTTCACCAAACGGTACACATTTTTATTTTTTATATTTATTTTCCAACCCCTGATAACTGGACAAACGGATTAGGTAGGTAGATGGAGCAAACAGTGTATTTCTCATCTCACACTCTCAAAATCATATATCTAAACTTTCATATATTATTTTAGGTATGTTGAAGCTAGAAGAAGACTTTCTTTATTGAATTTTTTTTTCCTATAAAACTAATAAATTATTACACATATTAGTTTATAATCAAACCACAGTGCATTACTTATGTAAATTATTCTTTTAAATAGTCTATAAACTGATTTTACATGTTATTTTATTACCATATGTTCTTTATTATCAGATTGTTAGTTTTCATAATAACTACTTTAAAATTCATGTCTAATATATTTTTTATTATTTAATATTGTAAAAAAAATTTGTTGTAAAATTCATCATAAAAAATCATAAAAGTAAATTAAGTGGTAATTCTTGCTTGTTGAATAAGAGAAGCATCAAAGAGAAATGGATAGAAAGAGGTTTTGTTTGGTTTTTTTAACATTAAAGAGACATGGGAAAAAAATTAGACGTGGAAAGGTTTGATAGGGACAACCTTAGTTGTTGGCCAATGTTGAGAAATGGAATAATGTGAAACATAAAAATGGTTGAAGAGAGGTGGCCAAACAAAACTGGTCTGATTAAGTTGGTATCAGTTATTGTTAGTTAGCAATCAACCAGGTTTCTTTACCCTCTCCGAGTAATGTTAAAATAAAACTATATATATCACCTTTTCTTAACTAGGTACCATTTCAAATAGGGACTTTAGTTAAAAACATAAAAGCGGTATAAAACATCATTTTCAGGATAGAATGTATTTTGTTTAGTACAATTTTTAACATATTAAATATGTTTTTCAACAATCTTTTATCTAAAAATTAAATGTATTTTTTAGGCTTTAATAGTGACTGTTGACAAAATTAGCGTGAATAAAACAATTTTAACATTGAATTTAATAATTATAATTTCATTCAAATATATAATTAATACTATGGTGAGACACTTATTTATGTAAATTTTCTTTCTAACATTATTACTATTACCAAATATTTAAAAGAACGTGCTTAAATATTTTAGGCACGAAAGTATGAAGAAAATTTTTTAGAGATGAAAATACAAATTAAAAATAATTTAATAATATAAATTGTGGACTTAAATGTAATTTAATATAATAAAAAATTTATTAATTAATATGTGAAATTATTTTTCTAAAAATTATAATAACAAGATGGAAGTTAGCCTAAGAGAAACAAGAATTCTGACAAAAAAAAGAGTTCTAGTAAAAAACTACTAAAAGGAAAATTAGAAAAAAATTATTAAAAAACTTATTCTCATTGAGAATCTTGATATATTTATCTAAGATAAATCATTACCTATATTATAATTTATATGATAAGCATTAAAGTTTTATATAATAATATTCTTAAATTAAAAATTAAAGAAAAAATATAACTTATATTAACAAAAGCAATTATCATCTTCAAAAAAATTAAAGAAAAAAAGAAGGAAAAACTAGCTAGCATGACAAGAATGGAAGCTAGGAGAGAGTTAGCACGTGTTATGATACCTTTTTTTTTTCTTTTCCAGGAAGATAATCAGTTTCTTCAAAGGTCATAGAAGTTTGGTGAAGACTACAATTGAAGTGATTTGATAGCAATTTAGTTGTATTATTTTAAAAATAGTAATTGGTTTTATGATATATTGTATCAAAATATAAGAGTAGTTTTATTCTTATGATCATTGTCTTTTTTTCTTTATAAGGCTAAAAGAAACACATAAAACTAAAAATTGTTATTATCATTTAAAAATTTGATAAATTATATATAAAAAAAAACTTAAACCAGCTGTTCCTTAACTAATTAAGAATATATGATAAATTAAGTGCATAAGGACAGCTTCAGTTGCTCAGTATGTTTCAATTATCATTCTTAAGTATCCAAATTATGATTAAAAAACAAAAATTGCAAAAGAATTATTTTATAATAAAGTAGAGCAATCGATCTAACTTATGACACAGTAATCAATCCTAAGTCATCCTCAAATAAGTCCTTTTCCACAGAGTCAACAAATAAAAATATCAAATAAATTCTTTTAAAGTGGATTAAAATAAAAATGAAAGTGAATTTAACTCCATCACAAAATTTCAATTAACTCTATAAAACAATATTTTCGAATCAAAATTCGTCTAATCCACTTGAATTAAAGATTGAATTGAATTAATTCAAACGAAAATTATAGTATAATCAGATTGAGATGAAGCTCGATTCGAGTATTACCAACAATATTATTATTATAAAAGTATTAAATAAATAAATAGGTACATGGATTGAAATATTATTCTATCTCTACAAATTAACATATTAAAAGGATGGTTTTGTATGGTTCCAGTCCAGCCATCACAGGACCGGCTAGTCCGACACTTTTTTTTTTCTTTTTTTAATTTTGTTAATTTTTTTATATACTTATAATTAAATATTTAAAGCATATATAATTATATAAAAAATTATAAGCTTTTAATTGATTAATTAATATTTTTAATTGGATAAATTAAAAATAATATAATTACATATTAAATTAATCTATTAAAACTAATCATTAAAATTTAATTTCTAAGTGTTAATGATTAAAATTATAATAGTATGGTATATTTCATCTTTAATATATATATATATATATATATATATATATATATATATATATATATATATATATAATTTTTTAATTTTTTTAATTTAAAAGTAAAACAAAAGAAAAAAAAAACAATGAGTCAAGGGCAAACTAGTCCATCTCTTTGGTGGAATCAAAACACATTAGTAAATTAAAAATTCTAACCCAACAAATTAACCCATGAAACATAGTCCATTTTAATATCTCTACTTAAAGTCTACCAATCATTTATCACCATATAAAAATTTATTAATAAATAAAATAACACATGAAAAATCACATAAAATTCATAATAAAAATTACACTCAAAAAACATAAACAAATTATACTATTATAAAAAAATTAAATAAACACATGAAGATAAAATATTAAATCTTATCCAATATTAGAAACTTTTTTATTTAACTTATTGAATTATAAATGGATAGCTTGATCATTTCTAAACTACTTTATTAAATTATATGTATTTAATAAATATTTATGTTGAAATAAAAGATAAATGTTAAATAACGGAAAATGAAAAATACAAATGGCTGGTTTAAATAGTATTTTTTAGGTTTAATACTCAATTTTGTCCCTAGTTTGGTTGAGAAATCTCAATTTAGTACCTTTTTAGAAAAGTGTTTGAAATTGGTCCTTATTTTTAAATTTTTTTAGTCAAAATAGTCTCTTCCGTTAAATAATGACAAATGGTGTTAAATTTTTTTTTTTCTTCTCATTTTTTGTGCATTGCAGGTTTTTGTCAGCATTTACAATATTTAATGATTATTCTACTTTTTTCAATAAAATGTAATATCCTTCATTGAGTAATGAAGTCAGAAAAATTTAGTTATAAATAAAGATTATGCTCACTTGTTACCTCTACTACCAAATGGAATACCTTTACCTTTCTTTATAAATATGATTCTCTTTAAAAAAAAAAAACTTTTATTTAGTTATTACTTTTACAGTACATTTTTTTAAATTTTGAAAAATTGATTAAAAATAAATCTAAATACACATTTTTAATTCCTGTAAAATAAGTGAGTTTATAATTTTTTTAAAAGGTATTTATTTCTTAATTACTCTAAAATTAAAAATAAAAAATTTAATTTTTTAATGATTTTTTTTGTTTTTGTTTAAATTTTATGATGTATATAAGTAAATAATATAACTAAATTTTATTTTATGATGTATATAACTAAATAATATTTTTTTATTTTTGTTTAAATTTTATGATGTATATAAGTAAATAATATAACTAAATTTTATTTTATGATGTATATAACTAAATAAAAAATAAAATTTAAACAAAATATATAAAAGAGAAAAATATATAAATTTTATGATGTAAATAAATTAAATTTTTAATTTTTAATTTTAGAGTAATTAAGAAATAAATACCTTTTAAAAAAAATTATAAACTCACTTATTTTACAGGAATTAAAAATATATATTTAAATTTATTTTTAATCAATTTTTCAAAATTTAAAAAAAATGTACTGTAAAAGTAATAACTAAATAAAAGTATTTTTTTTAAAGAGAATCATACTTATAAAGAAAGGTAAAGGTATTCCATTTGGTAGTAGAGGTAACAAGTGAGCATAATTATTATTTATAACTAAATTTTTCTGACTTCATTACTCAATGAAGGATATTAAATTTTATTGAAAAAAGTACAAAAGTCACGAAATGCTGACAAAGACCTGCAATGCACAGAAAATGAGAAGAGAAAAAAAAAATTTAACACCGTTTGTCATTATTTAACGGAAGACACTATTTTGACTCAAAAATTTAAAAGTAAGGACGAATTTCAAATACTTTTCTAAAGGGGGACTAAATTGAGATTTTCCAACTAAACTAGGGACAAAGTTGGGTATTAAACCTATTTTTTATATTAAATTTAGTTTTATTTCTCTTTATTTAGAATTCAATTTAATTTAATTAGTTAAATTAACTAACGAAAAATATTTTGAAATATTTACAACTTGTTCATTTTAATTAATTTAAAGTCTTCTAATTTTTTTTTTCAAAAATGTATTTTTACATTGTATATTATATTATTGATTTTACACAATATCTTTAAATATTTTCAGTAAATTTAAAAACAATCTCTTGAATTAATATTATATCTTCAATATTAAGATTTATTAAATATAATAAAAAGCAATATGTTTCAAAAGATAAAAAAATAATAAATATTATTAGGGAAAATGAAATTAAATATAAAAAATAAAAACTAGCAACTAACGTTATAAATATAGTTACTTGAAATAATATCTCAAAATAATACTATTTTTTAAAAAAATTGTGTAAACTAAACAAAAAAGTTTTAATTAATAAGAATATAAAAAACTAATTAAATTTTCCTGTCAAACATAACCTGACCAGAAGAACAAGTAGTAGCAGTTATTTTGATTCCTTAAAAGTCTTTACACTTTAATATTTTTTTCTTTTATAAATGTAAAAAATTACTTTACTTTAATGATTAATTTATCTATGAAGATGGGTTGTCAGGTGACTCTTATGATATTAAAAATCAATTTTCCAAATAGTAATATGAAATTAAGAAGATATATTAAGATTTAAGAATGGAACAAGGTTGAAAAAGACAAAAAAAAATAAAATAAAGCTGAATTAAAATTTAGAAATATTCCATTTAGAATTTAAAAATATTTTTATATTAGTTATTAGGATTAATAATTGTGAGAATGAAGACGTGGAAAAAGAGCAGCATGTGAGGGAATCACGCTGAGAAACACCCACAACATAATTGAGAAACGAATGATACAAAAAGTCGGCGTGCAAGTGAAGTGAGGAAAGAAAAAGGTATCATTATATTTACAATGATAATACTTCCACGTACAAAATTTTTACATTCATTCAATATTATTTTTTATTTTTTCTTTCTTAAAAAAAATAAAAATTCACTTTTCATAATTATTTTACCTTTATATTACTATCAAATAAATATAAAAATAAAGAAAATTAAGGTTAAAAAAAATATTAGTCTACCCATGTGTAATTTGATGCTAACAATACTAATGACACGTTTCTTTAATACTACATGTGGCATACTCTAATGTAACACGTCAATGACACGTCACTGTCAAAATAGAAAAATCATTGACGATGATGAGAGGAAAACAATGACTAGAAATACACACAGAAAGTATTTCAAGAACTAAAAGTGTATGAAATAATTGTTTTTGTTAAAAGAACAATTTGACTAATTATTATGGGTATGAAAGTCGAGATTGCTAATTAGTGAAATTAGTAAAATCATTTAGCTTTCTGTCTTCTAAGGTTCTAAGCACCACTAGCCTTGACCCAATGTACCTATAGTTGTTTAATGGGCTGAAACTTGAAGCCCAAAATACTGCATCATTGGGCCTTCCCTCGAGACTGTGCATGGAAATCATATCAAGTACCATCATAGTCTATATTTCCTTTCAGAGTAGTAATATATATTTTTTGTAAGGGTATTTTACAATTTAAAGCTTAATGTTTCAAATTTTGAATATAAAATAAATAAATTTCAGGGTAAAATAAAAATTAGGTAACCTAGAAATAGGAATATGTCATTTGAGATACCGGTGCCATTTTGGAAAGCAAAACAATATATAATGTTTTATGCTTTCGATGTTTGACTAGGATTAAAATTGAATTATCATTAATAACGTGGCAAGGCAACCATTGATGTCTTTTGTTGCACAAAAATAAAATTCTAACCCAAAGTACTATGACAATATTTGCAAGTGTCTTTTCCCACATAATATTATTATTTATGAATACAAATCAAACCCGATATCTATTAAGAAGTGGATTCTAAGTCTAATTCAATTTTCACAAAACTAACTTTTAAGATGAAATTTGCATTTACATATATACTATAAATTAACATTATCTCTAGTCAATGTGAAATTTTTAACAAAAACGATTTGTAATAAGATGAAATTTGTATTAAATTGTATATTATATTATTGTTTTATTTTATCTCTAATCGATATAGAATTTTTTTTATAGTTTTATTTTATCTCTAGTCAATATAAAATCTTCTTTTATGTTAATGTATATACATTTTAAGCGTGATACTATATATTAATTGATGATTCAATAACAACTTAATAATAGTGACATAATACAAATATAACTTAAAAAACTTTAAATTAGACACTATCATGAAAAGTAAACTCTAAATTAACTCAATTTTATAAAACTAGTTTCTAAAATGATATTTATATTATTTATATTTTAATGTTATATGATATACAAATATAATTATACAAAATAAATTCAATGTACCTATATAAGTAGAGAAAAACCAAAGAGAAAACATTTTTGACCATTTTTAATATAGTAATACTAATTTGAAAAGGCTTGCTTTTAGTGTTGTGAACGAGGAAGACATGGTTGATGGAACAGTGAACAATTGCATGCATTGGAGACAGACAAAACCTGTGTGCTTTGAGGAGCCAAGTCGACCACAGCGTGCAAGCCAAAGCAAATGCTTCTTCAAATCCATTAAAGTATTTTTTTTTCCCGATGATGTCAAACAAACAAACTATGTTTTCCTCGGAAATACTAATTACCAGCACTTCTTTCAATTGCTTAATATCATACACACGGTTACATTAATTCTCAAACTTCCTATTTAATTATTACCGACAACTTAATAATTTTTTACAGTAATTCTCTTAGATATTCAAGTAGTGTAACAAAGAACACAGTATGAAAGGAGACTGTGGTCATCATATATATATAAATTTTGGTAAATTTGAAATAATTTAAAATATATTGTTTTTTAAGGGACAGTAAATGTAACGCATGGCCTTCATCTCCCATATATTGTTTTAAAATGAAGCATCATTATGAAAAGCTAACGAAATAGTTTTCCTTAAAATTTTATATTGAATCTGTTGAACCTTTTTTCCCAAGTGATTTCTTGTCTCCCTCAACTTTATAGGTCTTGCTTTACCAACATTGAATTAATTTGTTCACATCCTTTAACCCTTCACCTAACTCTTTCATTTGCTTGTTAAAATCTGAAACTATCTTCTGCACATCTCAACCCTCACTCCACTACTACTACTACTACCCTTTACCCTTTCCCTTTATTCTGTGCACTCACTTGTGTATAATTAATATCACAACACAACCCTTTCTATAGTTCATCATCATATACCTTTTTCTTTTCACCCTCTCATCATGACCAATTCCTACAGATCCAATGACCTTAACTTTTGTTTGGACCTCAATTCACCATCTCTTCTCTCTTCTCCTTCTCCTTCTTCATCACCTCCTCCCATCAATTCATCATTCTATTTTCATACCTACACTTCTCCTCCTCCTCCTCCTCCTCCTCCTCAAACAAAACTCCTTCCTTTCCTTCATCTAAGACATCAACAACAAGAACATGATTATGAAAAAGAAGAAGAAGAAGAAGAAGAATGTCTTGAATCTTCATTCAGTGCCATGGAAGTTCACAAGAAAAAGAAAGAGCTAAGTACAACATCATCATCCAAGTGCTTAGATGAAGAGGATCCTGTCACTGTGGCTTTACACTTAGGGCTTCCAACCACTGCTGCATCTACTGATTTATCTTCAAGCTTATACTCAGCAGAGGTTTCAGACAAAGGAGAAAAAACCACTGATGCTTCGGGGTTACTGTCAGATAGAATCAACAGAGGACAATATTGGATCCCTACTTCTGCTCAGATTCTGATTGGTCCAACACAGTTCGCATGCCCTCTTTGTTTCAAGACGTTCAACAGATACAACAACATGCAGGTTTGTCACCTTTGGTCATTTTTATGATCAATTCCCTCGATAGAGGAGAATAATAAAATAATCAAGATAGGATCATTAACTCTCAATAGAATTATAGAAAGAAAGAGAATATCTTTCCTTTTCCCAGCTTTTTCCTGTTTTTCTTACTCTCCTATACCCCTACTTTCACAGATCCCGTTTTCAGAAAAGTTCTCCCAAAGAAAATCAATTCTTCTCAGTTCTATCTATAGCATGACTTCAAGTTTTCACCTGAAATATTCCTCAAAGGAGGAACATTTTATTTCTGTGTGTGCATTATAATTTAGGGTTTTCCCGGTTAGCTTGTTACGTTTCTTTTCCTTTTATTTGAGCTTCAAACTACTCGATCTATCACCCTTTTTCTGCTGAGATAAAAATGAGATCTCTCACTTCTTCTTTGAAGATCAGTATCCAAATATATGGATCAATTATATTCCCTTTTGCATCTACAAGGTTTCTCTCTCTCTCTCTCTCTCTCTCTCCAGGAATTTAATTAAGTGTAATTAATTTATACCAAAAAACATAAACACACCGACAAGGGAGACATAAATTGAAACGACATCAATTGAGTTTCATAAAAATGAATATAAATATATTTAACTGTACAAATATTCTCTTGCTGGGCTCCCGAACTTTTTCTTTAACAGGATGCCCTACACTGGCACCTATTTCTTTAATCGCACAGAGCGTTGTTGATGAACAAGCTCTAGAACTTGTTCAAAAGGAAGCAGTTCCTAGTTAGCATGTTTCCGTGTTAAGATTTGTAAAGAGAGAGAAGATAGTACAAAATTTTCTTCTTTCATAAATATTCCAAATTTAATGTTTTCTAAAAAATGAGCATTAAACTTAACATGCTATTTATTTATTTTATATAATTGTAGTACAATCCTCCTTTCTCCATCAAATTCCTACTGAAAGACCTGGCCGACATATGGTAAAGTAATTCAAATTCAAATTCTAAATTTTTTCATAACAACATGCAACAAATTATAAAGACCTAGTTTCAGGTTTATCGTCTTTTTTTTTTTTTTCATAGTGAAGCTCGTTGGTAAAAAATGGTAAGTATTGACTATTTGGTGTTATTACATGATAATAATATTGGTGGAAGAATTTTCAGATGCATATGTGGGGGCATGGATCTCAATATAGAAAGGGACCAGAGTCTCTAAGGGGAACACAACCAACAGCTATGCTAAGGCTCCCTTGCTATTGCTGTGCTCCAGGATGCAAGAATAACATCGACCATCCGAGAGCAAAACCACTTAAAGACTTCAGAACCCTTCAAACACATTACAAGAGAAAGCATGGGACAAAACCTTTCGTGTGCAGAAAATGTTGCAAAACCTTTGCTGTGAGGGGTGATTGGAGAACTCATGAGAAGAACTGTGGAAAACGCTGGTATTGCTCTTGTGGCTCTGATTTCAAGCACAAAAGGTCCCTCAAAGATCATATCAAGGCATTTGGATATGGACACACGGCTCATGGAAATGACTGCATGAACCTTGACCAAGATGATGATCAAGCAGGTTCTGAAATTGAACAAGAAAATTAATGCAACTTTTCCAGTGCGCAGCAGTTTATATGATGTCAATCTATGTAACTATTGATGGTTTCTCATATCTCATCACCTTTATTAATTTTCTCATTGCGTCTTGGTATTTCATATCAGACTGTAACAAATGCTCCTGTCGTGTCATTTTTGGCTTTGGTTTAAATTTCTATCTCTCTGTAAACATAAACGAGAAGTAATTTGTATTACATTATTCAATATCCATGATCTGCCAGGATTGTACGTCATTGGTGTAACTAATACCAGACAGAATGTTCATTTAAGACAGGCGTACGAGGAGATTTTTCCAATTTCCAACACATATGTCCTAATCTTGTCGTTCCTTTCCAATTAACCTTACTTAGATAGGTATAACTTTCAAACTTATCTTCGCGAGAGATAGGTAAATGCACACTCCAAGAAGGTGTGTATGTGATAGAAGATAAAAGAAAAACGACATATGTGAAATATATATAAAAAGGAAAGAAGTTAAATAAAAAAAGAAGAAGAAAGATAATGGATGAAAAAGTATACTTGAATGAATTTTGAAAACGATAGGGATAACCTCTTCTAAATAATATACCTAAAGATAGAACGAGAGATAAAATATAGTAAGTCATAGATTAAAGATAAATATACAAGTATAAAAGATATATAATGTGATACATTATATATGAAAGAAATAAGAGGTGAAGGGTTTAATTAATAAAGAAATGCATGTTTAAATTCCTTTTTGTTTAGTTTCTAATGGAGAAACTTTTTGTATATATATATTTAAAGATTCAAGTAAAAATAAGAAAGTTGAATAATAAGAAAAAGAAGAAAACAACTTGTCTTGAAGTTTTTAATTAGAAATGATGTATTTTTGGATTCATATGTTTTATGTTGAATTATAGTTTGACATTTATTTTCAATAAATCAATACAAAAGGATGTATAAAAAAAGAATAAACAACTTCTAATAGCATGCAATAAGAAACTTCTAATATATCCACGTTACGGTGAATATATAGTTTTATACCTAAGTGCATGCAAAGGTACACGAACACGAACAGCTCATGTAACAATATATATATGAGAGAGAGGTGTTTGATTTATTGAAATAGAAACCAAAAACAGCTGAAATTAGTGAGAGAGTGGTGAGAATGAATATAATAATATGGTGGGAGAGCGATGTAGGTTCGGGGAAGCTTTAGAAGCTGTCATGGTTCAGCCTTATGAGTCGCATGATGCTGCCATCCCACTTTTGTTGTGTCCTTCATGATGGACAGATGAAATACTATGTTTAGACTGAGCGTAATGATTTCTATATACGAAAATGATTAGCTTTTGAAGGGAAGGGTTTTTAATCACACGGCAGCATTAAAAAAAGTTGATTAATGCAAGGATAATAAGATTGGTAGCAGAAGGTATCTAAAATGGAGGTTGGGGAAGAATGCGTGAATGGAGAGAGAAAGAGAAAGAGAAAGAGAAAAAGAAAGAGAGGTGCTTGAAATGTCATTTCAAAGTAGCAGAGACGCAGAGTTTGAATGATAGAGTCTCTTGAGTCCATCTCCTGAGCCAACAAAATCGGGATTCCACGTTCATTGTCCCCACTTGTTCTGCTTTTTTGTTTTGTTTGGGGTAAAGTGTGTTTGAAGGTTTTCCCATGGACTTGAAGATGTTAAATAATGGCAGTAGTGTATGACTGTTAACAGGGTTTCTTTGTATAGCGGCACTATAGTTGTAGATTTAACGTAACAGTAAAACAGGTGATGAAAACGATGGCTAATTATGTGATTCTTTGCTTGGTATCAATGGAATCCAGTGTAACGTCAATCTGTCACAACATCCCCAACCTGTCAACCAGAGATGTGATGGAACATTGTAGACTTTAATATATGGAAAATAATATTTCTAACACCAAATTTTTTTCACACTATTTTCACACTCCATACATATCAAAATATGGTTGAACGATTTCAAATTAAAAAAAAAAAACTTTGATTTTTCTCTTCCAAATATGTTCTTGCATTAGTTTTTTTTAATTTGAAATCGTCCAACCACATTTTGACACACGTGTACAGTGTCAAAATGATATAAAAAATGGTGTTGAAATATCATTTTTCTTAATATATAACAGTTTTTTTCTTTTTTCTTTTCTTCCAACTTTTTCCATCAATTTCAATGGATCTGCGCAAAATCAAATATTCATACCTAATATCTTTTCTTAAATAAAAAATAATGTTTTCGATGCTTTTTATACAGTGAAATTATTTATTTTTCCATTTAACTATTTATATAAATTATTGAAATACTATATAGCATTGTTTCTTAATCCATTAAAAAACACTTATATAATAATACAAAATAAAGAAATGCCTATGGAGCATTACACGTGCGAAAAGAAATATACTTTGTTTGGTAGATTTTTCAAAACACAGTTTCATGCAATCATGACACTCATATCACACACAGTAAGAAACGTTCAAAAAGTGTTGCTGTTAAAGTTGAACCTGTGTCTTTTATCTTGATAAATTTTGTAACCCACCACAGAATGAACAACTTTTCTCAATCAAGAAATAGCAGTTTCCATAAATACTGTTTTTTCATAAAAAAAAGTTAGCTAAGATGATAATTATAGTAAATAAACAAAGTAAGAACTTTTTTTTTTTTAATTTAACTGTTCACGATGAGAGAGAGAGAGAGAAAGAGAGATTTTGGGGTATCTCAACCCTTATAGAAAACTTTGCGACAAAAAATCCAATAATTTAATATAAATCTCTCAAAACTCTTCTATTACAATACATAGAAACAAAGAGCATTGTTGAGCAGACAAAAGTTTCCATAATCAAACAGCAGTAGTGAAGTGGCTTATCATTGTTTAATCCATATAGACACAATAGAAATTATGTAGATAATTTTGTCAATGTTTCAGACCAATCCACCCACCTTAATTGCTATTTTATCCACTGATCCAGCCATATGCATTTCAGATTTCCATTTTTCCACCACATTGTCTATATTTTCTATTTCTAACTCTTGTCTAAACCATAGTGTTTTCAAACATTCAATAGGTCTTATGATCCAATCCGACAATGAAATGACACATTAGATTATTTATGCTTAATCTACAACTAAACATTCAGTTGTGCCAAGCTAAAAATGACCTCTACATCCATTTTGCCTTATCTAAATATTACATTGTTCCTATGATTTCAGATTGTCCAAATTATGGCTACGCATAAAACCATCTACACTTTGTTTTGCTTTTGATTTAAATATAGTAGTATTTTCCCACAATAGATTATTCTGCGAATTTTTTATATGTAGAACTAGTTGTGTATCTACCTTTTGGATTTAAAATTTAATATAACATATAGTATAGGAAACTTATCCCTAAGGGGTATTTGTCCTATCCATTTATCCTCCCAGAACTTTATCCTATTTCTTAGACATACTTCCCATATTATATTACATTGTTATCAAACCAATTATCCAATTGTCTTTAATCGTAGACTTTACGAATATCATGATTCTTGTTTTCTTGTATTTTCCTCTCTCAAGTTCTGCCAGGATCCATATTTTGAGTCTAGTGTCTCTCTCCATATTCTGTAAGTATTATATACAGTAGAATATCATTAATGGTAATTGTAATTTTTCTGGTTATTTATTCTTTTAATTGTCCAAACAAAATTATTACAATGCTTTCCCTTCTCTTAAAGTGTGTTCCTTTAAATAGAAGGATTTGAGGAAGAGTTTCTGGATGAATTTAGAAGAATTTAAATGGATGAATTTGTCGTATTTTTGTTTTTTGAAAGGATTTAAATATAAAAGTGGGTGAGTTTGAGAACTAAGTTAGTGAATAATTTGATTGATATAATAGATAAAAAATTATTTTAATAAATTAAAATATAAAATTATTATAAAATATAAAATTTCTATTATGATCAAAATTGATATATTATTATTTATTATTATTATATATATAATATATTGTTATTAATAATATTATTATACATATAATATATTATTATTAATATTAATATTATGTATAATATTTTTTTGATGCCTCTTTCAAAAAAACTGTTCGTAAACACCTGCGCATACTACTACATATAGGAATATCTCTCTTGATAAGAATTCAAACTTTGGTCCATCACATTGTGAATTTTTCTATCATAATCGTAGGATAATGTTCTTGCTGCTAAATAGAAATGTAGTGAAGATACAGAGATTCATGTGAAAGTAGAGGAAGCAAAGTGAGTTGTGAAAGATTTTTTTTTTTTTTTTTTTTCAGAAAATGAGACTTTTGTCCAACGAATGGTGTGTTGTATAAGTTGAAGAACTAGTAGAAAATAAAGAACACCAGTTAAGATAACAGAAGAACATTAATTGCAAGTTGCTTTTGTTTGTACATATGTATTGAGGGGAACCATCATTACAGATGAATGGTTCCTACCTGCTTCATGTTCAACTGCTCTACATTAATGTTACTGGAAATTTTCGAGTTTCGTCTCTGAAGGCATCTTCCTGATTGCAGCAGCAAGAAGACAGCCCATAATGATACTCTGAAATGCATCTCATTCAGAAAAGAAAGAGATTGTTCCCAGTTACATCTCCTCTGGTAAGCTCATACGTAGAAAATACAAGCTGCACAGCCAGCAATACTCTATGTTATCAACTCTTGTTCATATAAAATGAGGTAAAATCGTGGGGCACTGTAGTAAAACTAATATGCAGGACGCTAATAATATGATAGAACTGCTAGATTGTTAGAGAATATTCCTGAGGATGTTGTCCACGAAATGAGAAAAGTGGTGTTGTGAAATTGAAACTCAGATAAAGGTAAGAATTGTTGTTACCAATTTTTTAACCATCTATGTCAATCATCTACACTTACTTTTGTCACCTTAGTTTGCATTAAAACAGTTACCAAAGTAACAATAAAAAATAAATGTAGCATGTCTTTCAGATGTTTTTTCAAGTACCTTGCAGACATGAAAGCCATCCCACAAAAGACGGCCTTAACAGATTGTTTTTGTCCTGCATACTCAAAAGCTAGTGGTATCATTTCGTGAAGGGTTAGAAAAGCCATAACTCCACCAACTGTTAATCAAAATAGAACCATCAGAAAATATCCATAAAAAGGTGCCCACAAACAAATTCTAGAAATTGCCTTTGTGCTAACCTGATCCAAGAATACCTTCAAGAATCTCAGGATTTAGGCTGGTAGGGAATAAACAGGCTACAGTGAAGGAAGAAAAATCATCGCACTTAGTTCAAAATTATTAACTCACACACATCTATAACTCCAAGAGTGTTAAAAAGATATCTTTGCATGGAAAGCATTAAACAAAACTCTGGAATTGAGAGAGGGATCCAATGTTAATATGCCACATTATTTGTATGATGCGAAGCAAAAAAAGCATATAATTTACCAACAATTATAACGCCCAGTGGCTCAGCAAACCCGGAAAGTGATGCCAATTTGAATGCCTCCCATTTACTACGACACGTTTACATATGAACAAGGAAAGTTATCAGTCAAATTTCCAGTGAAATACAAACATAACAAACAACAGAGATTTTATGATCAATAAATTGTTGTGTAACGAAAGAAAGAAAAACACTGTGTCAACTTCGCAATGACATCATGTACATATAACTTCTTAAGCATCTGATCTGTATTTAATACTCTTAGAAATCAAAAATAAACTTATACAATAGAGTATATAGAATCCACGAAGGTTCTTACCTTTCAGTCGCAAAATAGACGGGAAGTGCAACAGCAACACCCTGAAAAACAGAAGACTGTCATAAATAATTGTTTATATGAAACACAAATGATACTACAAAATAGACTGTAACATTGAGAGAGATTGGCATGAAATGAACATTCATAAACTTTTTTTTTAGATTTTAGATTGAAAATGATGTTAATTTCTTATATAAGTTAGACTCGAATGTCTTTGATATCGATAGACTCATCAATTACAGTTACGTGACAAATTCATACCTCAGGAATGTTGTGTAGTGCAATGGCAAGGGCAAGGTTAAGACCAACACGAACTCCCTATTGAAAGAAGACACAATCATATTTACATTATTTTTAGTCGAAGTGATAACAAAAATTTGAAGCATTTGTATAACCTTAAGTCTTTTAGAGAAAGGTTACCTTCATGGATCCAAGGTACACTGCCATTCCTTCTGGAAAATTATGCAGACTTATACCTGCGTGGTAAAATCCAAATGAAAAGTTAGAAATCAACGGATATGATGAGAAGCAAAATTCAAATTTCCTGCACTCTCTATTGGAAAAAGGTGATGTAATTAACCGTACCTATGGCTGTGATAACACCACTGAGTAAAACTTGACGGCGACGCCTTTTCATAATGCCTTTGTTTCCTTCATTCCCAGATTTCTATTTTCAAGAGTGTTACACATTTTAGTACTTTTTATCTTTGGAAAATAACTCAGAAACTGCAATGCCATTAAGCAGGTAAAAGTTCATGGAAACCTTGGTACTCTTATCATTTGAAATGGGAGGAGAAGGTGTCGGTTCTGGTATAAATTTGGCAACAACAGCAAAGAATATGACACCAGCAAAGAACTAGAGAAAAAGAAGTGAAAATTTATGGTGAGAAAAAGTTTGAAGGAAGATGGTAGATTAATGGAAGGAAAATACTTTTTTAACAATTTTTTTTTTAAAACTTTTTTACAATTGTGTTCGTGATAACATGTTATTGGTTTGTTTCAAATATAAAAACTGATAAAATAATGATATATAATCTGTTGTAAAAAAATTATTAACATAATGATCTTTAATTGAATTATGATGGAAGAGGAGAGAACAGCGTACCCAAAGGTTGCCTCTAAGGAAGCCAAGTGAGTTCAAGGCATTATGAGTGAGATCAAAGAATGATATACTCAGCATCAAACCCGCAGCAAAACCCTTCATGGAATGAAATGCTTTTAGTTATTATGCTTATGCATGCAAATCAAAGAATTCAATTCACTTAATCATATATTTCATAAAAAAACAATCATAAGAATATATGAAAAACAATCATAAACATTAAATTTTAAGATTTTATGTTAGATATTTTTGTGCTATTTTTTTGGTTTAAATTATCTATCTAAGTTGGGTTTTAAGAGAAGCACAAAATATATCTAAATAACTTTATCTTTCAAAAGACATAGAATCTTAAAAAAGAGATAAAACGTAGTTTTCGAGTTGGAATGACATAGAAAATCACCTGTAACAGTCCAAGCACCTTCAAACTTGGAGCTTTACTAAGGATTACGAAAAGTGCACCTGTTCCACATACAATGAATATAATTTATGGCATTTTAGTTATATAATGAAATGATGAATGAAAGTTGAAAGAAGAGGCAGGACCGATGGAAGTGCTGAAACCACCGACAGATGAAAGTGCAACACCCAGCAAGACTTGAGAATCCATGAAGATGACAGTAATAGTAATAATAAGGAAGATAAATTTGAAATGGAGGAGGGAGAGCAGTATTTATACATTCATCATTGCCAATAGTGGAAGGAAGTGCAACTCAAATAAACTAAGAAAGAGATGAATTGCGACATTGGTCCACGAAAAGTACTTCCTATCTCCCCCTTCAAAATATCCCATTTCTTTCTTCTCTTACACTTCTAGTAATTTGCGGGGGTGGAAAAAGAAACACCCTCTATTAGTCCAAAGGCTTTCGAGGCCCATCTCTTTTTCACGTAACCCTCCTTTTCTTACCCAACCCAATTCAGCTTTCAAATATTTACTTTTATTAAATATATATTCTTAAAATATTATATAAATGTTTAATATACCATACCTTATACTTTTATATTTTAATCTATATTTATTAAAAAGTATGTGAGAATTTTAATTGATTTTTGTTTTTTCATTTTCTCATTTCATGGGTACATTCAATAGCACGAGAAACTTCTCCGTTACGTCGGGTTGTTGAGTTTCAGCTTCAGCCATGGCGGCGGCTTAGTCTTATTCAGAATCCTAAACCCAACAATCATTCATTACTCCCTTTCACTTTACCAAGGCAAATGGCTTCGTCTCTCGCACTCCGATTCCGATCCCATCTCCTTCGCACCGCCTCACTCCTCCCCTCTTCCCTCCGCCGCCCTCCTTTCCAACCCTCGTCGCCACTCCTCTCCGCCCAACGCCTCCTCTCCACGGCGCGCCGCACGGCGCCACGCTCGCGGAAGTCGGTCGACATCGGCGCGCGCGCCCGGCAGCTCCAGACGCGGCGCCTCTGGGCCTACGCCCTGACTTTTAGCGGCCTCGCAGGGTTCGTGGTGATCGTGCTCAACAACTTTCAAGACCAGTTGGTGTTCTACGTCACTCCCACAGATGCGCTTGAAAAGTACGCGACCAATCCCTCCAAGGCGCGGTTCCGGTTGGGAGGCTTGGTTCTCGAAGGCAGCGTGGTTTACCCGAAGTCGAAGCCGGAGGTGGAGTTCGTCATCACCGATCTGATCACTGACATTGTGGTCCGGTACGAGGGTTCCTTGCCGGATTTGTTCAGGGAAGGGCATTCCGTGGTGGCGGAAGGGATCGTGAAACCGTTCACGGAGGAGATCAAGAAGGAGGTGTCGACAAATAACGTGTCCGAGAAGGCGAGGAGATTAGAGTGTTATTTTTCTGCCGTGGAGGTTCTCGCTAAGCACGATGAGAAGTATATGCCGAAAGAAGTTGCCGCTGCTATTGAGAAGAATAAGAAGATTATTGAAGAAGCTGCCGCAGTCAGCGTAGCGGCGGAGGTACCCAAGACCACCTAGATGGATATTCTCGGTATTGATCAATTTTTGAAATTACAGATAGAGTGTCGTCATTTTTTAGAGATGAGGATGGATTATATAACTATAGGATGAGAAATTTTTTAGAGTAATAATTAGGATGGAATATGGATGAAACAAAGCAATTTTGATTAATTATTACATGGGGCAATTGTTCCCTTCCCTGTCGTTGTAATGCATTGTTGTGCGATTATGTTTCTTAATAAATGTTTAGCCCAAAGATAATGTAGTTCTTTTTAAACTCCGCTCTGAAAATAGTTTTAGCTACTGATGGTTGTATAATTTGGATAACATGTTTGGTCCGGAATGGGGTTTAAAGTTGTGCCCTTGGATTGATAAGGTTTAACACTGGTAATGGATTTGTGCTTTCATTCCCCTCCTTTTAGATAGTTGTCTCAGAAGGGCATCTGATTATGCTAAGCTGAAGTTTGTGCAGTGTTTTGAATCATGATGTGAATGCCTGGAAATGGTTTCTAGTTACATAAGCCAAGACTGTAGGGATCTTGAACTTCATTTGATGATTTTAACCCATTGCAATTTGGAAATTTGAATTCCATTTGGGGCCTAAGCGCCTAACCTTTGTAAATATGTGATGTGACATAGTTTATTTATGGACAGAGGCCTGACTTCGGTTTTGCTGGTCGTAGCGTGTTAGAGCTTTTACTTTGTAGTATCCAGATTGTTTCTGGAGTATATATAGTGTAGAGCAGTACAAGGCATCCTAGTTAGGCAAATAACCTTCTTTGTATGCAGGAAAAGAGATAAGGAGGGTGTGCAATGTTAAAATATTTAAGTATTCAAATTTCAAAACATCCTATACAACTTTGATATGTACGGCCTTGTTATTTTAATTTTCCATCTTGTCCTCAGAATGTCTACAATAATAAAAACGATAATTAGGGCCTTAAAGCAATAGATCATGAATGAATGACCGGCAGCCTGAAAGCAATAGGGTAACTGGGCAATCTTAGCATTGCATTTGGCTTTGAATAGTACTGCAATGGACCATATGCACCTGTTCTGTATCTTTGCTTCCATGGAGTTTATAGTCTAATGGAGCTACTATCGTACTAGGGTTCCTGTTAAACCCGTATATTCACCGCTACTTAGGCCTACATCAGTGATCACTTCATTTCATTCTGCTTTTTCTTTTGCAAAATGTGACAGGAGCAGTCTTTCTATTCTCCCCTGTCTCCACTTACAAAAAGTCGGATGGCGGTAAAGAAAAAATAAACAAAATCGAACTTTACCTGTTCCAGTCTTCATTTTTTTTTTAATTTATTTTCCAATTTATAGGATTATTAACTTGTGATACGTGTAGAATTAAAGTTTCCAGCTCTCGTGGTAAGTGCTAAGTGCCTGAAGATGGATGCTTTGGGTGGCAATTTTCATTTCATTAAACTTAACTTAAATCTTGTGTGTATAATGGGCATTGTGGATCGGTTGGGGCGGCCTAGTTTCTACCACATTCAGCTTACTCATTTGCAAACCTGCATAACTTTTGGAAGTTCTTTTTAGATGTAGCACTCAGTGTACAATGCAAGTCGGACGAAATATAAGAATTTTTGTTTAAAAAAAGGTATAATGGACTTTACGTTATAGTATGCGCAATTTAGGGGACGATGAAAGTCATTTCCTTGCACAGATGATGAAAGCCCCCCCCCAAAAAAAAAAAAAAAAGCTGTAAGCTTAAAATTCAAATAGTAAGCTGAAAATAAACTGAGTATAGTTTTCTTGATAATACTGATTGGGAGAAAGAAACATTAACTGATGCACGAACTAATGAGTTTCACAAAAAAACTAAGGGGAACTGTTTCCATTCAATAGTTAGATGGCTACCACGATATTCTTAAAACAAGTTACCTTAAAATTAACGACCTTTGAGAAACAAGTGTTATAGAAAGAAGTGCTTTCACGAGCAAGATTTGAATAGTTTCAGGATGTCAATCATCAAACATAAAGTGTTATAGAAAGGAGTCAGAAGACAACCATAAAGTGTGTCGTGTGATGAAGAATGACCCAGATTCCATACAATACTAGGAATCAAATTGGCCGAACCATTTTGAACTACGTTTACAACATACATGCACGCATATCTTCAATGATAAGAAACTACTCAAAGCTAATAACATTCTATAACCATGCCAACAAAGTTATCGTCGCCAAAATCACCACAACCGTTTGCATCAACTTGGTTGTTCTACCAATATAAGCATTGTTTGCATGATTATTATTTTGAGACTGCTGGTTGTCGGAGGGTGATTCTGACGCAGGTGGAGGTGGAGAAATGGGAGGAACATCACAAGTGCCAAACGTAGCGTTTGCCTGCGTGTCATTGATACACAGTTTAATACATTAATCTCTCTACTTTTCGTAATATAGGATCAATTTCGTTACTTTACATAGGTAAAAACGCAGTAGTAAGCAGTAACTACACATGAGGTGGAAAGAAAATCGAAACCAAACCTTGCAATAGGCAATGTTGCCACAGCCACAAGTGAGATGGCCGTTTGCTTCATCAACAGCTTCTGGTGCTCCTCCGCCATCATTCCTCTTTAAAACATTATTATTACCATCAATAAGTTTCGAATATTTTTTAGGCTAAGTGGAGAGTAATTAATGATTAAACTGATTTGTGATTTGATAAAAAGTCAGACAAGTGTACCTACCTGGTAATAATCAACAGCAATGAAATTTGGCCAACGACTGTCAGCTGCATCATGACAAGTCTTCATCATGCTAAGCAGTGGAGCCGAATTATCAGCACAGGCTTGACTTCGATTAGGAGCAGAATGAAAATAATTTACCAAAACTAACGATCTAGACTTTGTGTTCATTGCAGGAGATTCTGCACGGCTTGGACAAGAACCAGCTTTCATCCCCTCATCTCCATCTGTAATTCCCACGCATATTAATAATCAACATTCAGAAAAAATGTGTTTTTACTGTTATACTTTAAACATATGTAAATTTATGTATAAGCTAAATGTCAAAACTAAATTCATCTTTAGTACTTCTGAGTCAAAGTACAGAAGTAAAACATGTTTCCAACGAAAATGCAGAGGCAGGTAAGGAACTTACATTGGTTTTCTACAACGTATGTCCACTGATAAGCGATGCCCTCGGAAGCTTCCTTGGCTGATTTGGAGGTGAAGACCACTAGGCGCTGATTCTTCTGAACCATATCATCAACAGTTGGCCAATCTCCGCCATTCTTAGGCATGCGAGACACTGGGAACATGTACTTGCTTAGTCCCGAAGCTTTGAACAAGTTTGTTAAACCCTGAGAGGATTTGACGTAGTCCTCTATGAAGATGGTGATAATTTCAGATGGATTTGCATCTAGAAATGATCGCATGTCTTTAAGCACGTTTATGGCAGGTTGCTGCACATTCGTATGGAAATTTCAATGTTACAACACGACAAATATTTTCGACCAGACTTCTATGTCGCACATTATAAATTGAACAAAGCAGGGTCACTTTCCACGCACTTACAAATGCAGTGAAGTTGTAACATGTGCCTTGGGCGGAGTGACATAACCAAACATCGTTTAGGAAATCATACATATCTAACATGAATCCTCTCACGCCGTTCTGTCGGAGATCCAATAGAAAATAAAAATCAAGAAACAAGGAGATTGTGAATAAAATTATAAAGGATTCATAATCGTATATTAAAACATCAACATTAAACTATTCTAATAATGTTAGTGCTTTGTTTTTACACTACATCCCTAAATTTAGAGGAACAAAATTATAGTTGAATTTACAAATGATGCGGGGAAAATTTGAATTTCACATGTTTTTTTCTCAAATTCATCAAAATCTTTATCCTTGAATTTAACCGGTCGAATAATTCAAAATGGATTATATTATGTTGTTAATGTGATTAATTCATTCATCACATCAGAACCTAAACTTAAAGTTTACTACTTATTTGTTAAAAACATAACCCTCCAAGACTTCTTCTCTCTTTTATTTTTCTTTTAAAAAAATAGTCAAAAAAGACAAGACAGCCAGTGTATGTTTGAATTATTATGCAAGTGGCACATGATTCAGACTGTGTTTAAAAGTTACAAAATTAATTCTACAAATTTAATAAAAGTATTATTAAGATTAATATTAGTTCACATAAAACTTTGAAATTGAATTTGTTAAAATCAATACTGCCGTAAGCAAAAGCTGAGTGGCATTGATTTATTTTCTAATAGACAAACGGAGGTTGAGAGTGCCAATTCCCAAAGTAAGCTCTATATATTCTTTGTGATAATTGTATTTTTTTTTTTATATCCACAAATAAAATATTCGATTTTTAAATTATAATTTATACAATACAAATTCAAAATTTATAGAATACAAGTTGATAACTTTATCCAAAAACTACTGGCTAGTTTGGCTTCTGTACTTTACCAATTAAAAATCGTTCGTTCACATGGTAAACGAATGCAAACAAAGACAAAAACAATAAAGGGATAGAACCCGCCCAATGCATGTCGATATGCCTAGGAGCTCAATAGTCCTTCCAAAATGCATAAATTCCTTTCAAAAAAAATTGTTACTTTGAAGGAAATTAAAAAAAAAATGTTAAGATTACTACTTAAAACATTTTTTATTATTTTTTAAAAAGAAAAGTGTTAACAACATAAATTTTACGAACTTTATAAATTTATTATTATTATTATTATTATTATTACTTAACTCTGAGCTTTACCACGTAGGTTTGTTGTTTACGTATCTTCCCGTTAATATTTTTTAATTTTCACAAATTTTATAAACCGGTTAAATTTCCAACATATTAATGATGTATCCCAAAAAAAAAAACAAATAACATAATTTTGCCGTCAAATTTTACAAAAACAATCTTGTTAACTTTGTATTATTTTTTATAAAACGTCATTACTTTACTAGAAATCTAATAACGTATGGATAAAATATGAGATACAAAACATAAATAGTAAAATTCATAAAATGGTGATAGTTTACAGGTAAAACGTAAATTTGACGTAATTATTTATAATTTCTTAATAAGTATTTATATCAAAGTTATATATACGCATTGCGAAACCCAAAAAGATACCCTTTTGAAAATTGCCAGTATAATCTTTTTCCTTGTTGTCGTGTGCCATACTCCGAATTTACTAATTAATCAATAAATTAATACCTGTTAAGCATAATCAAAGGTTCAATCCTTGAGCAATTAGCAAGCGCATCACTATTCTCTGTTTTGTTTAATCCATGACTGCACATTACTATTCCCTATTTCCATTTCCAGATTATTATGATTAAAAAAAAGGGATAGAGAATCTTACTTTGAGTTGTTCAGCAACGGTGTCTTCTTGGTTCATCGGTGCTAAAATGACGGAACCGGTGGCCGATCTAGCTCCGGCCAGAGCAAAAGAATTATGAGTTGTGAGCCATGAATACCGGTTAAACGGTAGTCCTTTCACCTGAACGGAATCCAAAATCCAAAACCCAAAACCATTAACATTGATTCGAACTCTGAAAGAAAAAAAATTGGGAAAAGGACCCCTAACCTTAGAACTGGGATTCAAAGGTTGTATCCGCGAACATCTCGGTCGGGTATTTCCATTCGCGGGACATGTCTGGCAGCTGAGTCCTGCATCGCATTTGTTATCCGACCCGCAAGTTTCTCCGATCTGCTACCTCGGACTCAGTCACAACAACATAAAAAATAAATCTAACGTAATTTTATTAGAATTTCAGCGTTTATTAGAAAAACGACCTTGGAGCCGAACGCAGAGGTGAAGAGACAAAATGCGATTAGCACAAGCTGCGGTCGTAAATCACGGATGCCAATGCTACTGTGTAGCCTCTGCAGAAAATGAAACATCATATGGATTAATGTGCGAAATTGAAAGGATTAAGAAAAAAGATGAGGCAATATTGTGAATATTTAATGTGGATATAAATGTAACAAAGCTAACCAAGCGTAGAACTTTTCGTTACCTTCATTGTTGTGTTCCTGTATGAGAAAGTTTTTGAGCAGAGAAACTTGTTTTTTTGAAAGAGGAAAGTTCTTACATGAATAAAAGGACAGTGGATTCGGTAGAGGAAGGTGGGAAACTAACGAGGTAAGCTCTGATATTACACAACAACTCAATTAGGTATTATAGTGCAGTCTATCTTACTATTCTATTCTCCTGCGTTGCCTTTATGCATTCTTTTATTTTCTTTTTCAATTTACTGTTTTTTCATGTCTTTTAAAGACACAAAATTAGGTTTTGAAACGCGTTTATAAATTTCCACAGAGATGAAAAAAATGAAATAAATAAATAAAGCTGTTTTTAATATTCCCCAGGAATTTAAAAAAAAATTATGAATGAAACTAAAAAAAATAAAGTAAAAAAATAATGAAAAACAGGTTATTATTTTATTTTTATTTATCATAGATTGGCGAAAGTGAAACTGATCAAATGAAATAAAAGCTAAAAATGCTTGGTTCAAGAAAAATATAAAATAAAATGTATTAATAGAATCTGTTTCATTTTTAGTTTTTCTTTCTATTTTCTTCATCAAAAAATTATAATTAAATTCTCCTAAATTATTTTTACTTGGCCTTCTTTTAACCCAAGAAAGTAATGGTCGTGTAGTTGTTAATAATAATCAATGAGTGCAGAGGGCAATAATTGAATGAGTAAAACTTTAGAAGATTAAACCTGTTGGATGTTTCAAATAATTTTATGCTGACCAAATCTTAGTGCCTTTGTTTATTCAACGGGTGACTTTTACATAATAAAAAAAATGTATTTTTAGCAATACTGGGGACATCTACTTTTTTTATGTGATTAAAAAATTAATTTCAATTACATGGGACTTGAATTATAGGATATAATTAAAATACATTGGAAATAATTTATTGTTTTATCTTCAAATTATAAACGATTGTGTATTTATGTATGACAAGTTTATTTAATTTTATAATAATCAGTTTCAAATCATACTTAACATAACTTCTACTTGATTAATGATGTAAAAGTTATGTCGTAACCATGCATTAAAAATAATTTCCGAAAAATTATCTTCATATAAAAATTACTTTCGTTAAAAGAAAAATCAATGGTTTGAATTTGAATGACGCGTTTACAAAATTATTGCAGGAGATTTTTTATATTTTATTTAGGTTTAATTTAATATTATAAAATTAGTTTAGGTAAAACTTTTATTTATTTATCTTTATAGATAATTTGATAGTTATCTATGGTATCTTATCATAAATCCCAAAAATTAAATTTAACTGGAATAACATTTTAATGTTAATATATAATATAATGTAGAAAGGGATTTCGATGATGGTTGAAAGAGTCTTTTTATTATGACTTTTGAAACATCCATCGTTAAAAGTTTGATAGAAACAACGATAATTGAAATGATTATTGTTAAAATCCAAATCACAATGATTTATAGGCATCGTCGTTAAAAAAATAAATTAAATAAAAATTATGTAAAATTTGTAATGACGGTTTGCACTATAACTATAATTTATTTTCTAGTAATTATTTAATAAAACAAAACCAAATACACTTTATCTTGACAGAGTAAATACTATTGATTATTACTCAATGATTTGAAAATTCATAAATTGTTAACGTAAGTCAAACATCAAAGGCACACGTTAAGATAATAAAATGCAGCTAAAATTGCGTGGAACATACCATGAAAAAAAAAAAAAACAAGTACGTGGAACATTCTTTGAAAAAAACAATTACGTGGAACCTACAAGTTCTCTATACAGTTGAAGAACTAAATCACGACACGCATATATACATATTTATTATACTATATAATATTACATATTATAACTATCTGAATTACTATAAACAAAAATTCAAATGAAACTGCATTCCCTAGAACATTCAGAAAAGTGATAGGGTAATAGACACAGAAATAAAAGTGAAATCAAATTAATTTAAAGCATGTTAAAGTATAAGAATATAAGGTGCTTTACATTAAAAGGAAGGTTAAACACAATATAAGATGCTTTAGATTAAAAAGAAGGTTAAACACAAAAACGGTATGGAAATACGAAGGGCTACAATGATAAAAGTGAAATAAATGTTATTGAATTAAATTTGCATTAAACATTAAAAGATAAATTATAAGAAATATAAAAAGAAGGGATGGATGTGGAATTGTTCTCTCTTTTGACATTTGTAAGGATTTTGAATGCTCCAATGGAATTCAAAATGATCTTGGACTTTTTATGTGGCATATTATATACTTAAAGCATCATCACTAATGTCCTTATAATTTATTGCCACTAGCCCTAAAAATACCAAAATTCAACATATTAATAACTATGCAAGAGTAGGTAGTTTTTCCAATAACCCGTTTTATATGTCTAAATTGTGGCAAAAAGCTTTTAATTATTAGAGAATAGACCGTGAGTTAATATATTTTGGCTGATAAAAACTAAGCTATTAACAATTAACATGCATCTATATTATAAAAATAATTGTATCTTATTCTTTTTTCAGAGAGAAACTAAAAGGTTTTTTCATTGATTTAGCCCATAATTTTTGTTTATATCAATCAACTTGGTTCCTTCTTGTTAAGTGACCAATTATAGAAAACTTTTAATCAAAAAGTTTATCCTTTGTGTTGGGTGTTAATAAAGTCCAAATAATTATCAACTACATTAAATGATACTATATTGTATGTAGCTTGTATATTTTATGCAATGTCTATTTGTCAACTAGCAAAGATAACACTTAGCCTTTCTAAAGGTTTTGCAAATTTGTCTTACGTTAACTACCGGCTATGGATGCAAATATTGTTAATTGTTAACATTTATAGATTGACTAATACATTTTTAAAATTCTTCTCAAGGTAAATTCACATTCTTATGAAAGGTATATAAAGTAAATTTTTTACTTAGTTATATATTATATATTTATTTCATTTTTTTTATTGAAGTGAGATCGTCAATACATTTGCTTAATATCAGACATGTATATATTAAGTGTAGATTAAATAATAATAAATAATCTAACCTCGAATGAGACAATAAATTTAACACACAATAAATTTTGTTATACAAAATTTAAAATGACTTTTAATATCTTTTTAAAATGTGTATTTGTCTAACTTGATTCTATAAACTTATTTTGTAACATCCCAAAAATGTATGTATAAACCATATCATATGGAATGCATCAGATGTAATAAAGTAAAGCAGTCAAGATTAGTAGCAGATGAAATATATATAATACAATCATCCAAAATGTGATATAAGCTCTACATATGACATAGAGTATTTCAAAAGGAGAAAAGAGTAAAGGAAACTAAATTATACACAACGGACAAAAGAAAACTGAGCTACACTACTCTGCAGCATCAGCAGTGGCTGAAACATCTGGGTTCTCTAATATCTGCTCCAAAGGTGCCTCTCCTACCTCTGCTCACATCCATAATTGGATGATCATTGCAAAAGAAAACAAGCACAAACAAGAACAAACAGCAAACAAGCAAGGGTAAGCTAGAACTCAAAAGAGAATACAAGTCAATTAAAATCTAACCATAAGAGGATGGACATACAAGCATGATAATCATAAAAGAATACGGTTATTAAGTTGTAAGTTTTAGTTTTATTAAGTGGTGTTAGACTTAGACTCGTCCGGACCCGGAATGAATATCGAGCTATGGCGGGTTATACACTTGTGGTGGCCTCTACTGCTTTGCAAAGCCAATTGCTATGGGTTTCACCCTACCACCACAAGGTTAGTCTGTTATCACTCACCTTGGCCCATATAAAATGGAGACAACCAAAACTAGGACCCCCCACTACTCTCACCACATGAACTAATCTTCTCTAAGTGAGATTGAATAGTCATTAGAGCATTAAGGGCAACCCTCAAGACTGAGCTACCTATATTCATTCCAGAAACTTAACTTAGATCTCACCTAGAGATGATACTTAACTCTTTGAATCATAATTCATACCATACCAACTTCATTGACTTTAAATTCTCAATTTTATACATAAAGATGTTATATTACTTGGGTTTCATACAAATCCTACATAATTAACTCATACAATACTAAAAAGAATCATACAATGTTAGAAATAAGTCATACATTACATGTTTTCACAGAAACATCATTTATTAATACCAAATATCTTTATCAACTATAATTACCTATACTTAAGTAATTCAAACAGCTTGAAGACCCTCACCAATGGCTCCGGAAGGGTCAAAAACCCCCAGAACGACCTAAAGAACGTCCAAAACGGACGTCCGAAACTCCCAAAACGTCAAAAACATAAAAAATACTCACTCTGTCGCAGGAAATTCGCTGAGCGCACGCCCTGTGGTGCGCTGTGCGAATTTCTTCTGCCAGTAGCCTTTCGCAGAGCGCACAGAGTGCGCTGTGCGACTCTGCATAATCTGCAGAATCGAATTCTGCAAATTTGAGGAACTCATACCCTCAAAATTTGATTTAGACCATTTCTTGAACTTGTAACCTCCCTAATTCGCAGTATGGTTGATTTTAAACTTGTCTAAGGGTCTAGTCCTAATTCTAACATTGATCTCTAGTGCATGGATTTGTGATCTAAAACTCTAGATTAATTCACTTACAGACTCACTTTCAGATTTACCATTTTTAGGCAGTTTCTAATACTTCTTGGCTTCTAATAGTTCACATATTACTTAACTAATATGTTCTAAGGGTCTAATACAACCCTTGAATCCTAATTCCCCAACTCACTACTCTATTTCCTCATTTTTGGTCTTGAACATTATAATGGCATCTGTTATTGACTTAACTAGTTACTAGAATTGATATTGTTATTCCTAAGTACTCACTTGCCCATCCATCATATACCTAATCATACAAACCCCCAATTGATCACATATCAGACCACAAAATCCCGCAGCACACAATCCAGTACATACGTTCATTGATTTAGTCACACAATACAACATACCCAACTCAATTCCACGTGCATTCAAATCAAATAACTTTTCATATAACTAATTCAAATAAATTAACATTCAACAATCAGAAATTAAAAACATCTAGCTCCCCTTACCTTGCAAAAAGAGTCACAGCTCACAGGATAATTTAGGTAGACACCTTGCACCCTAGAAACTTGACAGTACCTATAAATCCCCAATTTGGAGATAGATTCAGTTTTTAGAATATGATGGAAGCTAGAATTTGAAAGAAACTCAAGGATTTTAACATGCAACAAGATTTATTGTATGAACACCACTTAGGAACCCTATGGGAGAATGGAATTAACTTACCAGTAGCAAACAGAAAACTGATCATGAATAAGTTGTCTTTGAAGCTTAGATGAACTAGGAAGCTGTTAATAGAGAGTTTGTTGGTCAGATTTTTTTTTTTGGCAGCAAAATGGAGAGATATCAGATTCAAAGAGAAGAGAAAGTTGAAATGGGTGAAAATGTTTTTCAGATAGAGGAAGAGTTAAACTTGAAGTGGTTTTTTTGTAAAAATTGCTCAGTCCTTCATTTGCTGCCACGTGTAAACCCCAACCCCTTTCTTTTCTAATTAACACTTTCAGGTTATTACATATTTTATAGTGAGAGATTTCATCTACTATATTGTTAATTCACTTTATTTTTAGTCAATATAATTTTTTTAATAATAAAAAAAAACTTTCACATCTTTATATATATATATATATATATATATATATATATATATATATATATATATATATATATAAAGAGTTATTTCTTCCTCACCTTCATAATTCCAATTTGTACCCATATTTTGAAATGTTATGAATATAATTTTTTAAATTCCAAATTATATATTTTGAAATAAAAAAATAAGAAAATATATTTTATATTGGATAATCTTGAATACAAATTATAATCCAAAATATAATTTTTATATTCCAAAATACAAAAAAAGTATTTTAAATAGTATATTCTAAAGTATAAAATAAATAATATATTCTAAAATGCAGAATTTAGATTTTTGAATCCAATTTATTAAGGTGCTGGAAGAAATTTATGGATATACTAGACAAAACTTTTAAAATTATATTTCTGTAAAATAGATATTCGAATCGTTTTTGAATTATAACTCAAACTTTATTTTTTTGCATTCATCTCATATCAATAACTCAACGTTTACCGTTCATGATTAATTTTAAACAAGTTTCTTTTGAGGTGAATATTTGAATGTCAAATATAATTTGTAATAATCTATCTTTGAGAGAATACAAGAATTTTTTTGTGATTTGAAATATTAATTTACTCACTAATTCTGATTTTGTCATTTGTCTAAATTTCAAAGTAATTTAGGTTCTAAATATAAAATTTTATTAGTGATTATTTGGTAATCATATGTTTTCATATGAGTATGAATTTCATATTTATTTTTTACGTGAAAAGAAGTAAAAATATTTTCATCAACCAAGAGCTCACTATTTAGTACACCATTTTCAGAATTATAACCTTCTTATAACATAAACTACTAATATGTTTTTCCCATTCGCCGCCAACTGTAGGCCTTACGGCCCAAAATCATGTCTTTAGAGACTAATTTGATTGAGTTTTTCCTCCACCTAATAATTACTTATTCCACTACAATATCTTATAAGAATAGCTCAGTGTATCTCATCATAACAACGTCATAGAATTAATATATTTTAAAATATAAAATATAAGACATTTTTATTATGTGATTTCAAATTATCTAAAAACATGTAACAGCAAAAAAATAATTAAAAAAAAATAACAAAAAGCTAACCATTAAAACTTCCTTCTTTATACAACTCTTGCGTTCAGGGAAAATTTAGCAGGTCCACTTCCTTCTTTTCTTAACCGACATCTGCTTTTCATTACATGGATGAACTCTTAGACCGACACTTTATTTCAAGTTATAGGTTTATAGCTGTTCTGTTTGATGACTTTGGTTGCTAGCTCTGTTCTGAATGTGTGCTGTTGGTAGTTAATCAGGATTTATCAGTCTTCTGTTTATAATTAATTGTCTATTAAGTATGCAACTTGTGTTTGTTGATTAGATCTACTGGTTATCATCTATGACATGTTTGACCATTATGATTATCCGCGATAAGTGCAATTTAATGTAACGTCTGAAAATATGTGTTAGATCGATGTAGTTTTATGACAATGTTCTGATGTGTTTTTCCTGTCTTAGTTAACATAGCTTTGACCCTTTTCTTTTCTCTTGTAAAGATTTGCTTGGTTAATTACACTTTGCAAGAACACCATGTAAATCAAAACTCAAATGCTGTATATTTGTCTCATTTTTAGTAGATAAGCTCAAGTAATAAATCACGCCCTAACCGATCATTAGGGAAGAAGAATAAGATAATACAACAATATCAAAGTTATCAATCAACAAAAGCACTCACTTGCAGAATGAGGATATATGTGAACAGAATCTGAAAAAGAAAAAAATTGAATACAGATTGAAGAATTAATGGAATAGAAGGGCAATGAGAGAGAGGAGCAGTGAGGAGCAAACAAATGCTCTAGAGTAAGTGACCAAAAATCCAGCTCCAGCGTCCATGGTGGGTGCCGGCGCCGGTGCTTGAGGAAACTCATTGGTTTGTGCCCTCACTCCGGCCGCAAACGCAAGCCCAACCAAGAAAAACATGAAAAAGAACATCGTTCTGGTCTTGCTAATGCATGCCATTTTTCTGAGAGAAAAGATAATAATGAAGTAACTGGTAGATAGCTTGAGCTAGAGAGGTGGCGGTAGGGTGGTGTTAGTGAGAAACAAGATCACTAATTTATAGGCTGTATTTGATTAAAGATTAGCGAAGAATTAGGTTAATTTTTTAGTTTAGATGAATGATTTGTGGTTGGTGTAGGTCCGGCTCAGACACTAGACAGAGCATGTTGTGGTCCCTTCAAACAGCAGGATTCAAACGGCTATTCCATGCTTTTATGTTTGCTGAAAACTCAGACCGCTATCAGGACATGTGTCGCCAAACATCCAGCGGTGTGCCCCTCCATAATTTCTTTTCAAATTATGATTAAATTATTGTTGGAATCTGCGAAAAGAAAAAATTCAATAAAATATAAGCAAAAAGACAGATATAATACGATAAACAACTATAAGATCAGTACAATGAACGGAATAATAGTGTGTAAATATTTTTTTATTCTTAAAAGATTCTGCATGGCCATGTTGGCTAAGGTTTCACAGATCTTACTTATCACTGTTTGACAGTATACGAATAATTTATCTTGCACTGTATAAAACTTATATTTTCTTTTTAATTCGACTTTTGACTGTCAAACAAAAGAGAGAGAATAAAGGGTAAAAGACAAATGAACGGACATTTTTTCAAATTCTGATCAAAGTTTAATGCATTGAAATTTTTAATATTCATAATAACTTTATCTAATTCGTGTAAGCTGGGAAAAATCCTGCTGGTTCGTGTAATTTAAATCTTTAGATGCGATTCTTCATTTTTAAATACGATATAACATAACAAATAAATTATTACTTTTAGTTTAATTGATTGTGTAGGTGTTATATTTTTATTTCTAGTTCATTTAAAACAATGTTTTTGTTATTGACAAGTAGTATATAACTTGGTGTTGTTTGTTTTGTAGTTATAATAAAAAGTTGATATAGCCATACTTTTCAATAAAAAAAATAATATGTCATAACGAAAAAGATATGGTTCAAGTTAACTAATAACGTACAATTATTTAAAAATAATTTCATTAAAATTTAAAACCTGGTCTATTGAACATAAAATCAAATGAATAGGGTCGATGATTGGGCAGTGAATATTCTAAAACAGCTCGAAAAATGCTGGAAATGAATGTGCAGCCGCACCTTTCTCGATCACAAACCAGACATACTAATAAATCAATGTTTAATTAATCCTCTAAACTCTTTCTATATAATCCACATATAACATCGATCGTTTTCCTTATATTGATGCCACAGATTTCATCATCTACCAAACTCAAATTCTGGTATCTATATCAGCAACTTTCTCAGAATATGGAAATGATGAATATCTGGAGCACAACGATTGAAACTTCATTCTCGTCTTCCTTCGCCTTTTACAAGCAGAGTTGCAGCAAATTGCTCAATCTAAGAAAAAGAAAGATACCAATTTCACATCATTGCATATGCAAACATTCTGTAGAAGCCAACTTGCACTTCGTTTCATATAAATGTTGAAATCCCATATATCAACTGCAGAGAGGGTTCAAATTGAAATAAGGGAAGAAAATGGAATAAGGGGACTACTTTTGGATGTACTAGAAACGAATGAGTTAGCTACTTTTTGATGGATTGGAGAAAAACAAAACAAATGATGAAATTGATAAAAAGAAACACACACTAAGTGCTTTGCTGATATTGTTGGACTTTATGAATTTAAATCAATGTAGATTATGTGTACCAAATGCGAAATGCAAGTTTATACGAGGTCGATCTAAGTGGGTTAGTGGGCTAAAATACTCATCCTTCCTCACACTTTTTTTCTTGCTAGCCTACATACATCCTACATGGTCACTTTGCATTGCCATCTCTTGATAATACCAAAGAAAAAATTGACGCTATTTTACTAATGAATAAATTCGTCGATAATAAAAATTATAAATCATTAACGAATATATTATCAAAGAAAATATTTATCGGTAATACAAATTCTAATTTAACTATGGATGTTATTTATAAATTTTATTAACAAATTTATTATTCGTTGATAATTAAAATTTTAAAATATGTTGATAAATTATAATTTACAATAAATTTATTTTTATCAATAAAATTTTGTAAATATTATGAAAATCATTGTAGTATAAATTCAACTTTTATGAATATATTTAAGAGGAGGAAAAAAGATCATATGTATTTGGGAAAAAAAGCCTATTTTTCATTCACTCTTTTAATTTATCAACTTTCTTTGCTATTATATTGCTTTATTTGCGTGCTTGTACACCTCAATAATCGATTCCTTCATACTTATTCTCTCCAAAGTTAGTTGTATCTCACATATAGTAGAAGTCTTTATAGACAAAGTAAGTATTAGAGAACCACTATGACAGAGAGAGTTTTGAGAGAAGGGAAAGAAGTGTAAAGTAAACTGAATATGCCTCGTATTTTTATTGAATAACAAGAGTGAAGTTATATACACTTAAAGGAGAAAGGAAAGAGCAACAAAACTCAACAGAAGAAACGGAAAAACTAACTTTGACTAATTCAACACCCTAAACTAAGTTCTGAATTAATCCTAACACTTCCCCTTGATTCAGAAATCTTTCAAAGACTTCACACCAATTAAACTTCTGAGAAGTTTGAATCTCTCACGGCTGAGTATCTTTGTAAAGATATCTACAAGCTGAAGTTTAGACCGACAGTAAACTTTTTTGGTTTTATGTCAAAAATATGTGTTTGAATAGAAAATTAACATAAAGCAAAATAAAATGAATATTGAATTTTTTAGTTATTAATAACCATATAATATTTAAATAATATTGTGATTGATAACAATTAAAATATTTTATGTAAATAAGAAAAATAAATTTTAAATATTTTACCAAAATAAAATCTTTAACAAATATCAATTTAAATTTAGAATAATATTAATTCAAATTTAATGTATTTAGGGTATAAAAACAAAATTTACTTATTCATGACGCAACATAAATACTCTGTCCAATTTCCTTTTTCTAGTGATAAATATATGTCAGTAACAACGGAAGATACCTGTAACTATACAAAGAGACATGCAAAAGGCAAGATCCCTCCATTGCAAATTAGTTTTGGGAAATAGTATAAACACATGAATTCTTTATAAAATTAAACAAAATATTATACTTGCAAAGCCTTACCAGAGGATGATGATTTAGCTCAATCATAATTTGGACTACTTATTCTCATTGTTCTCCTTATTATTTGGATTTGTGTTATATATATTTTCTACCTTTGTCTCAAGATTGAAGTGGCATATACTTCACAATGCCTATTGTTTGGGCTTGATCCTTAAACCTTTTTATATCTACTTCTCAACCTAATATTGAGCTATAAATCCTCATGATGTTGTTTCCAACCCATATATTTATCCAAAATTTAATATTCTTGCCCAAGCCCACTTTGCAGGACATATATATATATATATATGTTTGTCAAACCAACTTGTTTGTCATTTTGTTCTACATAACTTGTTCATATTTTAAATAGATTGTAATACTTCCTTTGAAGACTGTGGGTGTTCAGTGGCAAATCTCCACTTCCATTTAACAAGCTAATATTGAATATTTTTATATTTGTTTATATCCAAATCTTCAACTTCTTTTGGTTTACATTGATTCGACCATTTTGTCTAAGTCAATTTCTTTCCTTCGCTCCCACAACTTCATAAATAAGTTCTTTGAATTTATTTAAAAAAAAATACTTTGCATTCATGTTAAAAATACGTGCATTCACTGTAAATATAAAGCAATATAGTAGTAGGGTTTGTTTCAAGGGGTTTCAAAAACCTCTCTTAACTGTCGGCAGTTTCAGTACAAAATGGCAATCAAGGTTTTTATCATAATTTTTTACGGTTTTAAGGAAAAATCGTAGTTAAGTTTAATTTATTTTTTTAAAAAAATATGTTTCTAACCGTTTCTTTATCAAACCCCGATAAGTATCCAAATATTTGGCATCCAAACTTTTGTTAGAGTTTCGTGAGTTTGAGTTAGATTTAAAGTCTATTTCTGTTAGGATAAACTTAAATTTAGAGATTTATTATTTTGTTAGTTTTGAACTTAGTAATATTTGGTTTGATTTTGATTGAAATAAAATAGGATGGACAGTTATGATTTTGGTTTATCTAGGTAGAATATTATTTTGTGATAGAATAAGGAGATTTTATTTTTAGGTAAGTTGATATTTTATTGTCAGTTTTTATTATTTGTAATTGGCCCAAGGCCTGATTTGCATTGAAGAGTAATATTATTTGTGTGGGTCAAACCCACAATGGATTGAAGTGTAAAATTATTTGTGTAGGTCATGTTACGAGTGTGTATGGTGAGTTTTTCCCAACAATTTCTTAATATGGTATTAGAGTCATTGTTAGAGCTTATCCTAGCAATACTTCTTGTTTCTTGAGAATTTTTATTTCACCTATTGTCGGGCCATTATCGAATTACCCATATCTACTATCATGCTCGAGTGTGTTTAAAATCGTACATCGACTAGACATAAGACCAATTTATAATATATAAATCAATGTAAACCTCATCTTATAAGCCGATTTTGTGAGGTTGAATTAGGTTTAAAAACCACCTTCTAATATTCTATGTCTACTTATATAAGAAACTTAGTATTACATCATTTAAATTAACCCATGAAAAATCATTTGATCGGCAATATTTTTTTAATATTTATGTTAATGTTCCATATATCTTAATTAAAACTGACAGTAAATAAAAACTTAACAAGTTACACTAGACATATAACACATTCAATTTAAATATAGCACATCTGAAAAAATAAAAATTATAAAATTTCTCTAATATATTCCATAGAATCGCGTTGGTGGATATACAAATGATGGTCAACTTCTTCTTTCTGCTTAGTAGTTAGTGCTAGTAGTAGCCATTCAATTAGTTTGGCTGCTGGGTTGTTCTTTTGTTGTTGATAGGAATTAGAAAAACCCATATATATATATATATATATATATATATATATATATATATATATATATATATATATATATATATATATATATATATATATATATTAAAAATCACATAAAACTTGGACTATTTTTTTTTAGAAATATATTTGTACATGGTACAAATATAATTTAAAAGGACATTAAATTAGTTTCTATTATTAATATTACGTAATAGTATAAAAGTAATCTAACATTTAAATGAATTAAACATTAACACGTATTGAGTAGCCCTAAGTTTATACATGGATCACTTAAGTCGGTTGTAAATATGATGTGATTGTAAAGTTTACATAATGGATCGACAGGGCGACAAACAAATATCTTTCCATTATATAATATTGGTCAATAAAAAATTAATAACACATGAGATTCCACTAAAGTGTTTATTTTTTTCCTATTCCATGTATGTATGATAAGAAAAAAACCAATGAGCTAGTGGCTTGTTTTGTTTGCAAAGGCTAATTTGAAAATTTTTAAAAATAAACAAAATATTTTAACCTTTTGTTCTTGAAAATGACATGCTCCTACCTCATTGATATTTCCGATTCTGGCCAATGAAAAAACTTCATGTTCTCTGTTAACATTTAAAATATCATTTATACCTATTTATTAAGTTTCTTTAGCATGACTTAGGAGAAATTACAAATTACAGTTGTAAATCAAATCTTTTTTTTTTCTTAATCACCAGATCATTTTCTTTTATGAAATGTTAATGGAATATAATGTGAATCTGCACATTTATGCTTGTATAATATACGACTTTTCTACCCAAAATTGAAAAAATACAACATCTACATACATCATCGTTATCATCGTATTAACAAAAACAAGAAAATATATAGTGATCAAGTTGTTAAAATTTAGTATAATTTAGCATTTGACTTTATTTGATATTTTGCTTATAATATGGTCTTGAGAAGATAAACTAAATTAATCTAATTATCAAGAGAAATATAATTACAATCTAATTGATAGTTCATAAAATCAAATAAATAAGTAAATATGAAGTTAAAGATTAAATTTTTTGAACCAATTATGTAAATGAATGGTTTAAAAAAAAAAAACACACACAGAAGTTGCATATTGTAACGAGTTCCACATCGGGGAGGTCTCCTTACCAGGGGGGCCTTATAAAGCGGGAGGTTCTCAAACCTTATAGGTCGACTTTTGAGGGATGGTTCCCTTCCTTAGCCTTATGTTTGTTACAAATGGTGCTTTCATTGAGAGCCAGCCAAATCAAGAAGGGCTATCCACGGAGGGTTCTGATCACCGGAGGGAGGACGCTCTGGTAAGGAGACCTCCCCGATGTGGGACTTGTTACATTGCCACCATCTTCGAAAGTCAGCGTCCTCGATGGCTGCACTCAACGACACTTTACTCGGCCTTTTTACCGGTTAGAACCCTCCGTGGGTAGCCCTTCTCGATTTGGTTGGCTCTCAATGAAAGCACCATTTGTAACAAGCATAAGGCTAAGGAGGGGAACCATCCTCAAAAGTCGACCTATGAGGTTGGAGAACCTCCCGCTTTATAAGGCCCCCCTGGTAAGGAGACCTTCCCGATGTGGGACTTGTTACATTGCCACCATCTTCGAAAGCCAGCGTCCTCGATGGACGCACTCCACGACACTTTACTCGGCCTTTTTACCGGTCAGAACCCTCCGTGGGTAGCCCTTCTCGATTTGGCTGGCTCTCAATGAAAGCACCATTTGTAACAAGCATAAGGCTAATGAGGGGAACCATCCCTCAAAAGTCGACCTATGAGGTTGGAGAACCTCCTGCTTTATAAGGGCCCCCTTGTAAGGAGACCTCCCCGATGTGGGACTCATTACACATATTATCGGTATGAGTCTATAAATACAATCTATTTTTAGAGAAAGTATATATATTCAATCGTCATATTCAATTTTTCATTCATATATTGTATACACTTTCACTTATTTGAGCGTTAAAAAGTTTTTATAGATATTTTACTATTTTTCTCTGGAGTTAGAATAAATCTTAAGAAAACAAAGACAACTTAATTTTTAAGAATTCACAGTTCATCTTAAAAATTATTTCAGATGAAATCTAGTAAGAAAAAGTACATTACAATATGTTTAGTTTTGTTTATCATATTTTTTACAAACTAATTTTATACCATAGTGTAGTTAAGGAAACAACAGCGATTATTTTTGTCTATAAGCAGCGATTTCGCAACTGAAATACATACAAACGAGGCAAAAAGGGGTAGGCTTTTGCCTCGGTTCTTGCTGAACCAAGACAGTATGTTGAACTCTACTACCTCAGTTGGGACCTGAACCGGTTGATTATTTTTTATTTTATTTTTTTATGTTCGGTTTCGCCAGCTTTTCTGTCTCTCGCGAGACCGATCAGTTGTGACCTGTGTTCATCGTCTAGGTTGCTTCGAATGTGGAAACCACCACAGCCAGACCCAACCGCAAAAGAAAATACACGAGCAAGAACATGAGATCAGAAACCCAACTCGAAACGAAAATCCTAAATCCTTAAATCACAAAGTTAGATAACAAGAACAAAAATTCCCAAAACCAGAGAACAATAACCCTAATTTCAGATCTCAAGATGTGCCTAAGTTGTCGAAGTCGCCTCCCTTCCTACATAAACCAACCAACACCAAGAAACAAAATGAACTTTTCCCTCCATGCGAAACACAAACCATAGTTGGAGAAAAGGTAAAGGAGGTTCACGCCTCCCTCACTACGAGGCGAAACAAAATGAGAAGAAAATAAAAAGATGAAGATTGGTGTTTCCCCCTTCTTGTGAAGCCACAACATAGGAGTGAAGAAGAAAACAAAACATTGCGTGAAGAGAACCCCAAGGACGAGAAAGAGTAGCGGCACAAAGCTTAAATGAAGGCATTCTACCTAAAAGTGCCTCCATTCGTGAAATTTAAACCTAAACGCATGTTATTACCTCAGTTCGTGGGCAACCGAAGCATAAAATGCGTACAACATCGGCTAAGAGGGAATCGAGGCAATAGAGGTTACCAGAATGGATTTTGGAACGTTCAGTTTCAGAGGATGTGTGCTTGTGGCAGGACATACTGCCTCGGCCCGTGGGCAAACCAAAGCATAAAGAGCCTACAACATCGGCTAAGAGGGAACCGAAGCAATAGAGGTTACCAAAGTGGATTTTGGAACGTTCGAACTGCCTCGATTCTGAGCAGCAATAGAGACAGTATACCCATTCGACATCAGTTCTCAATGAACCGAGGCATACCTACAACATCGACTAAGAGGGAACCGAGACAATATAGGTTACCAAAATGGATTTTGGAACATCCGGTTTCAGTGGATGTGTGCTTGTGGCAGGACAAAATGAATTAGGTTCGATTTAGAAGATGTCTGATTCTGACAGGACATACTGCCTCGGTTCTGAGCAGCAATAGAGACAGTATACCTGTTCGACATCAGTTCTTAATGAACTGAGGCAAAAAGAGCCTATAACATTGGCTAAGAGGGAATCGAGGCAATAGATTACCAAAATGGATTTTGGAATATTCGATTTTAGAGGATGTGTGCTTGTGGCAGGACAAAATGAATTATAACGTTCAATTAAGAGGATATTGTTCTGAGAGGAGATACTACTTGGTTTTGAACAGCAACCAAGACAATATACCTGTTTGATATCAATTCTCAATAAACCGAGATATATAATGTCACTATAACTACAAAAATACCACAAAAAACTGAAATGTATATAACACATTAAAAAGCTCGTTTTTTACTAGTGAACGGGCACCACATTATATTAAAAAAAAAACAAACTCGATTTGTGAATAATTAGAAAAGAAGATACCTAGTAGTGATGTATTTCTGCTGGTATTAATAAAATAACTACGTATTTATATATATATATATATATATATATATATATATATATATATATATATATATATATATATATATGAAAGGTAAGGCTATATTTGTAACTAAGTCCTTCAATTATTTTACTAAAAATACTAAATTATTTTGGTGGAGACTAAATAATTTCGAAACAATTATTCAAATTTATATTTTAGACTTCGTATATCTTCTAGACAGTAACACTCTGTACTGACTTTTTTTCTTCATATAAGTCATTTTCAGTAAAAATAATTTTAATATGAAATTATATCAGGTTTAAATTGCAATAACTATTATTTTAATATATAATTTTGGTTTATATTTATGATGATTTCACTACTATACAATATATCTTTAGTTATTATAATTTATTTTTCAAGAACATTAAAATTTAAGTTAAAAGTATAAACATTAAAAATAACCGACCGAAAAGGAATAAGATATTAACAAAAGCATTTAAGGATATTTTCGATAAAGAAAACGAACTAAAGATATTTCTATAAAAATAATTTCCTTAAAAAGATATTGTACAAAATAATTGTTATTTTAGATGTATTTTAGAGAGAAAAAAATCGTAAGACATTCATGTCATTCTATTTATGAGTTTAATAATGGATAAAATATTAAATAAAAAATAAAAATATTTAATGTTATTTTGTTTTGGTATTTTACAAATAAATACTGGTTGAAAATATTATTATTGTGATAGTTGCTGTGCAGCAGGAAATGATGATTAATTAAGGTAATAGTAGTGTATGTCTCTTCCTATTGGAGCGTGACGTGGCTGTGAGCATGCTCCCTGAAACACAAGGAGATGTTAAAATAAAACATTTTAATGAAATAAAATTGGGAAGCTGGCAAAAGTGTTAATAGTAAAAGAGAAAGGGACAAAATAGGGAATGTCAGAGTAACACGCGCAGCCAATAGTAACTTCCCACGTCGCCTCAATTCTCAGTAAACGGAGTTCGTTGGTACACACATAGAGAGAAGCAACAAAAGGCCCTTTTAAATACCAAACACTGACACACACAAACGACGCATCTCTCTCTCTCTCTTCTCTCTCCCTTTCTCTTTCTCTCTCCCTTTCTCTCCCTCTCTATCTCTCTCTTCTTCCTCCTTCGGCTTTGATTTCTCTCTCCTCATTCACGATCCCAATTCCACTAGGGTTAGGGTTCCATTACCCTTATCTCCTTTTCAATTCTCGTTTTCCTCTTTAAACAGCTATTCTATTTGATTATTAACCATTCTTTTTCGTTGTCTTTTTTTTTGGTCATTCGGTGAATCCAGGATTCATTTCCGATGCGATTCCGAGCTTGTTAGATCCACCACAAGGTTTCGTTTCCCAGATTCTTTTGTAAAAAATTCTTCCTCTGGCCAACAGGTTAGATTATCATTTATATATTTCTCTTGAAATTTTCACTTCTGCGACGTGTCTCTGTCTAGATTAGTTCGTGACGATTTCGTCTCGCTTTAATGGTTTTTTTTTTTTTTTATTTTATTGTGTGAAGAAATTTGTGTTATAGTTTAGAGGTGGAAATAGTTAGTTGTATTTTTTAAGATATGTACAGCGAATGGCTTTTTCCTCGAAGGCCATGACTATGTTTTTGTCGAATTTTCATCCAATTTATTAGAATTTTCAGTGACGAGTGTCAACGGTATCATGTATTGATTTCTGGCCATATCATATGGCGGCGTGTGTTACTGTTCCGGCTTTGGCTTCTGTTTCCTAATTGTAGAGGCTTGAATTCTCTTGGTTTTTTTTTTTTTTTTTTTTGTATTTCTCTGTTCGTGGTCATGAGCTTTTGGTCAAAGTTTTGTGATTAAATGATGTCAGGTTCAATGTTTTCAATATTTTCTTAATTCGTGTTAGATGTTTCGATTTTTGTTGCGATGATTAGTTATGAGGTAAAACTTTTTCAATATATACAAGGATGTGACCACTTTAATTGTGTATTAATTTCTGGGAAGATTGTGGTGTGATGCATCGACTGAGCAGGTATTGGACAGTAGTTTAACTGAGGAATCATGTATGCATGGTTGGATAAAAAATCTAATAATGCTGAAAACAGGGTAGCTGCTAAAGAGGACCGTTCTACTCCTCACTGCTATGACATTACAACTTGGGCATCTTCAACTATCTTAATCTTTTAACAATTTTGAAATGAATTTATGATTGTGAATATATTTGATAGTACGCCTTGATATCTTTCACACTGTGTATGGTTCATTTTAATCGAAATGGATATGCAGTAGGACTTTTACACGCTTGTTACGTTAATTTGTATCTCTAATTGGTTAAAATTGAATTAGTGCTGTACTTTTTTTCTATCAGGGCTAGGGATAGGGTGGTTGGATTGTTATAAATTATTCTTTTTATATGTCTATGAAGGCATTTTTTGCAAGATTCTGAAAGTTCATAAGTCAAATAATGTTTGATAATGTTACTGCCTGGTTTGTGATTTATTTTCAATTTGTGCTTGAGAAGTTGACAAGTCACATGATTCCTTACCAATTTTTTCCGGGTTCTTTTTGAAACTTTGGGATTTTTCTCTTTATGCAACCTGACATGCTCATGCCTAAAGAGGAACAATGCAACATCTCTCTGTTATTTCTGGTTTAAATGGATATGCGCAAAAGCTTGTTTCGTCAATATTTTGCTTTGGGAAAAGGTTTATATTGTTGCCTTACATAAGTTTGATAATAATCATAGTTGCGTTCTGGGGTTGCTCTGATGTGGCTTTTTGTTTATAACGAAATTTGTGATGAAGTAATCTTAGATGCTTGTATTTTGAATATCTTCGGTGCAGGAAAGTTGAAAAAGATGGACCATGACAAGACTGGGTGCCAAGCTCCTCCCGAAGGTCCTATACTGTGCATCAACAACTGTGGATTTTTTGGCAGTGCAGCTACCATGAATATGTGTTCTAAATGCCACAAAGACATGTTGCTGAAACAGGAGCAGGCCAAGCTTGCCGCATCGTCCATTGGGAATATTATGAATGGGTCATCTAGCAGCACCGAAAATGAACCTGTTGTTGCTGCTAATGTTGAAATCCCACTTATTTCAGTAGAGCCTAAAACTGTCTCTGTGCAACCTTTATTTGGTTCGGTTTCAGAGGGGAGCGAGGAGGCAAAGCCGAAGGATGGTCCTAAACGTTGCAGCAGCTGCAATAAGCGAGTTGGTTTGACAGGGTTCAATTGTCGATGTGGCAATCTTTTTTGTGCTGTACATCGCTACTCAGACAAGCATAATTGCCCGTTTGATTACCGCACTGCTGCTCGGGATGCGATAGCTAAAGCAAATCCAGTGGTCAAGGCTGAGAAGCTTGATAAGATCTAAGGTTTAAAGTCGAAGTTTCATACTTGAGATGAAGTTATGCACAATTTCATCGTGAAATGACCCGAGTTTCCTTCACATTTAATTGGTGTTCTTATTATATTGTTATATGTGGTATGTGACTTGGAGTTATAGGACACATCTCTGCAATTTGAAGGACTCTTTCATGTGATTGGCGAAAATATATATGTTGGCCGCAGTGTTTAAGCTTTTAAATTTTTGCTGGTTTGGTGAAAGTTGGTGTTGTTAGCTTTGTAATGCTTCTATCCTGTATCAGAATGGTATGTGCAATTTGAAGATGGTACCAAGAGCATTCCTACACATGTGATAGATTGTAATTGTGGTGGGCTTTCTATGAATTTATTTTCGATAAAACTTTTGACTGCTTTCCATGTGCAAAATTTTTTTAGAATTTATTCTACTTCATCACTTATTCAATCAATATAGTAAGTACCAAATAAAAGGGAAAAAAATTAAGTTGGGTTAATATTTGCAAATTTGGCACCGACCATAAAAATTAATATTGGGAGTAAATGCAGCCTTGAACTAACTTTGAGTTCTGAATATTTGTCAAAAATGTAATAACAATTTTTTCTAGAATAAGTTAAAAAATAAAATTGATCAACCCAGCTAAAACTGTATTAAAATATCTACTGGCATTGGTTCGTTTACAAGCTTAATCTTAAGCAAGACTTGCAAACCAACTGATGGTGCAGCTAAGTAGTATAATTTCCATTTTTCTGAAAGAAATATCTGGTTAAAATCCAAACGAGACCAGAAAATTGTCTCATAGATTGTAAAAATCCCGTTAAAAGCTCATGCCCCAATATTTATTCTTCTCAATTCCTTATCGAAACACGAAAAAAAATCCCGTTTCGAAAGCTCAAGTTGCACGAAGATCTTCTCATTAGGCAGAATATGGTGTTGATGTTGTCACAAGAAAGATGAATGCTTGCAAATCTGGACTCACTTGGGTCATACAGAGCCCATTTGGTTACACTTTTGGTTTCATCAAACTCAGTTTCACGTTCAATGAATTTGTGCAATGCAATATGCTTTCACAGAGCCCGACACACTCATATACGATACATTTCCCAAGCCCACAACCTAACTAATAATCCAAGCAAAAAATGGATAATTGAAACGGACATTAATCATTGAAAAAAGAAATTCAAAAAAGTTTCTTAAAAAAGAAATGCTCATATTTTAACAATAATATATTAGGGTAACATTGTATTTGTACATAATGGATCGATATGTAATGGTATTCGTTATTTTATTTATCTATATCTTGTATTAATTTTTGTAACCATTTTATACAAATTTCCTCTTTAAATAACTGATATTTTAAATTAAAATACGCATATTTCTATTTTACTTTTTAAATAATTGTTAATCTAATTTTATTTATTTAATAAAATAAAATAATTATTTTACTATTTTATCCTTGTTAATATTTTATCCTTGTAATAACTATTTTTTTTAAATTCAAATAATTATTTATAATAATAAATAATATATAAATTATTTATTTTTATAATTATTTTTAATAAAAAATATTCTATAATAGATAATGCCTGTATTTTCATTAGTTTTTCTAAAATTGATTATCTGCCTATATTTATGTTATAAAAATGATTTATTTTATATTTAACTTTTCATAATTATGATAAAAATTAATTCATTTTATTATCGTTATAAAAAATTAGATACATGTATTTTAAGTAGTAATAATAAAACAAATAGATTATATAATGGTATTAAAATAAAAAATTAAAGGTATTTTTTTAGTAACATGTATTATATATTGGGATTAATTCAGAAACTTATTTTGTGTTGACCCAGTCAAACTTTAGTTGTTTTGTTTTAGTTTATTCAGTTGTACAACTACTTTACGTTTCTGCATGTATAATGTTCTTCCTGTTAATGAGTACGAGGCATTTTTCATAGTATTGCGTGCTTTTCTCTTCTTCTTATAGATCACTCTGTCAATTAGTTTAGCTAACAGTGGTATCTTAGAGAACGGGTTGCAAAACCAAGAACGGTGGTCATCTTGAGGCGGTGCGACTGATCAAGAAGATCGTTTGTGCTAGACGGTCTTGACAGAGTCTTGTAATGGCTGATCTTTCAACACTACATTACCCGATACTCACGGACAACAATTGGAGTCGATGGAGTACCCAGATGCGGGTAGTATTCCGCGTACAGAAGGTTAGCAATGTTGTGGAAGGTGAGTTGTCGGCTGAGTCTTCTGGAAAGGAAGAGCAAAAGAAAGATTGGAAAGAAAAAGACGACAGAGCACTATTACTGATACACCAATGTGTCGACGATACGAACTTTGAAAAGATTCAGAATGCTATGTCAGCGAAGGAAGCATGGAACATCCTCGTTCGTCGTCATTCTGGAGGAGAAAAGTCAAGAAGGTCCGGTTACAAACCCTAAGGAGACAGTAGGAACACTTGGAGATGGAAGACAACGATAAGGTAAGCGAGTTCTTCAATCGTGTGTTAACTGTTGCGAACCAAATGAAGGCCTGTGGGGATAAGATTTCAGATGTTATGATAATGGAAAAAATTCTGAGATCAATGCCAGCTGCATTTGATCACATTGTTGTAACAATCGAAGAAACCCGAGACTTGGAGAAACTTAAGATTGAAGAATTACAGAGCGCATTTGAAGCACATGAAATGCGGAGAAATGGAAGAAAAAAACGTGATGACCAAGCATTAAAGATTCAACATGTTTCGGGTGAAGGAAAGAAGAAACCAAGCAAATGGAAAGGCAAGAACAAAGACCAGAAAAAGTGGAAGAAAGAAACCGAAGATCAAGAAGAGAAAGGTGATTCGGCTGACAAGAAAAACGTTGTAAGAAAACAATACACCAAAGAAGAAAAGAAGAACATGGAGTGCTTTGTCTGTCGTAAGAAAGGTCATCTTTCGTATGAATGTTGGTTCAATAAAGATACACAGAACAAGAAACGACGAAACAAAGAAGCTCACATAGCAGAGGAAGAAGATTCAGAGTCTGAGCCCCTGATTCTTATGGTTGCCACTAACACAGAGAACTCAGAAACAACGAAAGACGTCTGGTATGTGGACTCAGGTTGTTCAAATCATATGACGTACAACAAAAGTTGGCTTACAAACTTGGATGAATCCAAGAAAAGCAAAGTAAGGGTAGCGGATAACAGCACACTGAAGGTTGAAGGAATTGGAAATGTCAGGATCAAAAGCAGGAATGGAATGCATGCTACGTTAGAGAACATGCTTCTGGTTCCAGAGATGAAATGCAGCCTCATAAGCGTGGGACAACTGAACGAGAATGGTTATACTGTTATCATGGGAAGCAACGCATAGATGGAGGTATATGATAAAGGTAAAAATCTGATCCTTAAATGTTTAAGATCTGGAAATCGTACCTTTCAGGTTCGTCTAGACGTGATAAAGACTCTGCAATGCTTGGCTACCACTAAAGAAGATGAGAATTCAAGGTGGCACCTTAGGTTCGGGCATCTTAATTACAAAGATTTGAAAAAATTGAGTGATAAAGAATTGGTAAAAGGACTTCCTAGGATCAGTCCTCAACACAAAGATCGTGAATCGTGTATTCTCGGCAAACAAACCAGGAAACCCTTATGAAAGAAACTGGAATCCAAATCGAAAGAACGCCTGGAAATTGTACACTCAGACGTGTGTGGTCTGATCGAACCGCCAACGATAATAGGGAACAGGTATTTCTTAACATTTGTAGATGAATATAGTCGGATGATCTGGGTGTTCTTACTTCGACAGAAAAATGAAGCAGTGGAAGTGTTCAAATCATATAAGAAACAGGTTGAGAAAGAAATCGAAAGACAGATAAAGCTTCTTAGGACTGATGAGGGTGGCGAGTATACATCTCATGAGTTTGAAGAGTTCTATCGAGAGCACGGAATCGTTCATGAAGTGATAGCGCCGTATACGCCACAACACCATGGATTGGCTGAACGACGAAATCGGACAATCGTGAACATGGCTCAATGTATGCTGAGGGAGAAAGACGTGTCTCGCGAGCTATGGGGAGAGGCAGTCGCGACATTTGTACATATATTGAAGAGGTGTCCAACAAAAGGTTTGACAGACAAAGTACCTCATGCAGCATGGACAGGTATGACATCCTCTGTTAAATATTTTAAAGTGTTTGGCTCGTTAGCTTTCACTCACGTTGCAGATAAAAAACGAGTAAAACTGGATGACAAAAGTGAACCCATGGTGTTTGTTGGGTATCACTCTATCGGGGCGTACAAGCTGTTCGACCCAATCAAGAGGATAATGAAAATTAGCAAAGATGTTATAGTGATTGAAGATGAACATTAGGACTGGAAAAGTAACCAGACTAGTATGAAGAAAAAGAAGACAAAGGCTGTGCTTCACTTACCAATTTCAACAGAAGGTGAAGAAGAAATCGAAAGCCAAAACCATGCAGATGTGGAAGACGACATTGGAGGAAACAGAGAATCAAGGACCAGAAGAGAAACAATACGATCAACGAGATTAGCTGACTATGAGGTCTATTCTGACGCCGGAATAGATGAAGAGGGAGACATCATACACCTGGCTCTGATAGTTGGGAGCGAGCCTCTGAGTGTAGATGAAGCTCTATCAAAGTCAGATTGGAGAGGAGCAATGATTGAAGAACTGAAGTCAATCGAGAAAAACCAAACTTGGAAACTGATGGACCTGCCGTGTGGTAAACGAAGCATTGGGGTCAAATGGATATTCAAGACCAAACGAAATCCAGATGGTACGATACTGAAACACAAAGCTAGGCTCGTTGCAAAGGGGTTTCTTCAGAAGAAAGGTGTGGATTTCACTGAAGTATATGCACCAGTAGCAAAGTTAGAAACTATATACGTTTGATAATTGCTGTTGCATGTGCCAAAAACTGGTTTCTTTCAGCTCTTGATGTCAAATCTGCGTTTTTGCATGGCTTGCTTGAGGAGGAAGTTTATATCAAACAACCTCCAGGTTTCATCGAAGAGGGTAAAGAACAACAGGTCTACAAACTCAAGAGAGCTCTCTATGGGCTGAGACAAGCTCCTCGAGCTTGGAATAAAAGGATAAACAAGTTCTTCTTTAAAAAAGGCTTTGAAAGATGCATTGCAGAACACAATTTGTATGTTAAGTCAAATGACAAAGGAAATACTCTGATTGTATGCCTCTATGTGGACGATCTATTGGTGACTGGATCAAGCATGGAAGACATAGAAGAATTCAAGAATTTGATGAAAACCGAGTTTGAGATGACTGATATGGGAAAACTTAGTTACTTCCTTGGGATGTAGTTCTCTGAAACTTCAGCAGGATTGTTAATGCATCAAAGGAAATATGCAAAAGACATACTAAGAAGGTTTCAGATGGATCGTTGCAATGAAGCAGAAACACCGCTTGAGGCCAATAAAAGGTTGAAAGCATGTGAAGCTGAAGAAAATGTTAATGAAACTTTGTATAAGCAAATGGTTGGTTCACTAAGGTTTCTCTGTAACAGCAGACCAGACATCATGTTTGGTGTTGGCTTACTAAGCCGTTACATGAATAGACCAAAAATAAGTCATTTAGTTGCAGCAAAGAGATTACTGAGATATATAAAGGCAACTGAAGACTTTGGGATTATGTTCCCACAAAATGAGAACACCACAGATCTCAAGCTTGTAGGATATTCTGACGCTGACTTCGGTGGTGATGAGGATGAGAGGAAAAGTACATCAGGGAGTATATATTTCCTGAACGAAGCACCGATGTCATGGAGCTCAAAGAAGCAGACAGTCACTGCTCTTTCCAGCTGCGAATCAGAGTACATAGCAGGATGCAATGTTGTGTGCCAGGGTGCTTGGATGATCGAGATTTTGAAACACTTGAAGATACAAAACATAAGCTGCATAGAACTCAATATGGACAACACCTCAGCCATGAGTCTTGCCAAGAACCCAGTAAGCCATGGTCGAAGTAAACATATCGAAGTAAAATATCACTTCCTTCGTGATATGGTCAGCAAAGGAAGTGTGGAGTTGAATTACTGCAGGTCTGAACTTCAACTTGCAGATATTTTTACAAAAGCACTCAGTCGGGAAAGGTTCAAACTGCTAAGAACCTTGATCGGAATGAAGTCTCTTACAAATCTGAATTAAGGGGAAGTATTGGGATTAATTCAGAAACTTATTTTGAGTGTTGACCCAGTCAAACTTTAGTTGTTTTGTTTCACTTTATTCTGTTGTACAACTACTTTACGTTTCTGCATGTATAAATATACATGCTCTTCCTGTTAATGAGTACGAGGCATTTTTCAGTAGTATTGCATGCTTTTCTCTTCTTCTTATAGATCTCTCTGTCAATTAGTTTAGCTAACATTATAAACCTTTTACTATGATTTATTTTTTCTTCCTTAATCTATTTCCTCTCACTTAATTCAAGTAACCTAATTTTTTTTACTAAAATATCAAATTTAGTCACGTAAAAATGTTTATCTATAAAATAAAATAATACATGTTACCGTGTAAATGATAAAGAATTTGCTTTTGATGTAAACATTAAATAATAGTATGGATTTCAACTTGTAACGTGACTACATGGGAAAATCATACTCCTTATGTTACGAAAAATAGAACTTAAAGGTTCTTGAAATGTAATTCATATTAAATAATAAAGGAATGGATTTTCTCTTCTTTCTTTTCAAGATCTTTGTCAATGTAATAGAGTTCCAACTTAATAGTTGGACTTGTATACGTTATTTATTTTAATTTAATGTGAAATTTAAAATCTTTAGGTTTTTAAGAAAATATATCTTTTTAATCAAAATTTCATTTATAAAAAATAAATATAAAAGGTCACACAATATAAGAAAAAAAACGTTAAGAAAATAATTTTGTAAATTTTTTTATACCATATTAATTGTTATCTAATATGATACTCAACACCATCAAATCAAATCAGAAAATATAATGGATGCATAGATTCAACAAATGTATAAAAAAAATTATATTAGCAAAGGAAAATAAAAGAGTAGAAAGGAATAACAAAGTCATTCATTTTCATTAACCTAAAATAAAAATCACCATGTCACTGTCACAAAAATCACATTTAATTATGCATAGGTTACGACCATAAAAAAACCTAACATATAAAAATGTGATAACATTTTTTTAAATTATTGGAAAGAAAATGTTATAACATATAAAAATGTGATAACATTTATTAAATTATTGGTAAAAAGAATGTTAGGATAAGTAACCGTAAAATAATTTCTTAATTTTTTTTATGAAGATAATTGAAACGTATATTAAAGTTCATTAAAATGTTTCTTGAAAATTTGGTTGTTATATGATACTAATAATCATACAAGAGTATTTGTTATTAAGATGCTGATGGTGTATGATATTTTTCTGATAAAAGGTCTGTATGGGTATTGTGTCTCCTATAACTTGAAAAAGCAAAAAATAAAATATTGTGAGAAAATTTATGCAAAAGCATAATATAAAATTGGCATTGGCCATTTGTGAGCTTGTTTAGCTTACAAAATAGTTTTGAGAACTAAAATTTGGAAATGTCACTCAAATGTCACTTACATGTGACAATCAAGCTGTTATTCATATTAGTTCTAAAATTGTTTTTCAACACAGAAATACATTGAGATTGATTGAATTTGTTAATTCAAGTAATCCTTTACCATATATTTTTACTAAATCTTTACAATAACTAATAATTAATTATATTTATAATAAATTTGATACATATGAACCTGAGAAAAAATATTAGATATATAAAATTATTAAGTATCTTATTTATCTTATAATTATATTTTATTTTAAGTTAATTTATTATTATTTATTATTTATATTTTGAGCTTAGTCTATATTTCAACTAATATATATTTAATATAAGTTGTACTTCTTGAATAATATATATATA